>JAPTYO010000011.1:9798746-10373746 GCA_036873135.1 Clarkia xantiana subsp. parviflora
CAATCTGTGAATCATCATTAATCGGTATACATTTGTTTAATTTCAGATTATGGCTGAACCCAGTACAAAAAGGAAGGATCCAGCTTGGCAACATGCATCTTTGGCCGATCCAAACGATCGAAATTCAGTCACATGTATACATTGCATGAAGGTGACAAAAGGTGGAATTCATAGACATAAGCAACACCTGATTGGGGGCTACAAGAATGTGACGATGTGTCTGAAATGTCCGGCAGCGGTGAGGCAGGAATTGAGGGAGTACGAAGAGAAAAAGAAGAAACAAAAGATGGACCACCAGTTGCCCGAAGTTGATGAATTTGATAATCCACTAGAGGATGATGAGCAAGCTCAACCTGCAAATCGTAAGAGAGGTAATCAAGCAGCTTTGATTCCGAATCCGAAGAAGGCAAAAGCGAAGGGTCCAATAGATTCCTACTTCACGACGAAGCCTGAAACAGTGGTTCAGCGCAGGAAGCAAGTCCAGATGAGACAGACAAATATTGATGAAAAACTTGATAAGGAGAGAAGGGCGGCAACAATTCAATATATTGCAAAGTACTTCTACCAGGCAGGTAATTCTTTCAATCAAGTTAAACTTGATAGCTTTAAGTGTATGGTAGAGGCAATTGGACAGTATGGTCCAAATTTGAAGCCACCTTCTTATCATGAAATGAGGGTGACATTGTTGAACAATGAAGTCGCTCATACTAGAGAGTTATTGAAGGAACACCAAAAGAGGTGGGAAATTGAAGGGTGCTCGATCATGTCAGATGGTTGGACTAGCAGAACTGGTCAAACTATCATAAACTTTCTGGTTAACTCTTCAATAGGAAGTGCATTTTTGGAATCTGTTGATGCATCAGAATATTCAAAGACAGGTGAGAAGACCTTTGAATTGCTCGATAGATTTGTGGATACGATAGGCGAAGACAATATCATTCAGGTTATTACAGATAATGGGTCAAACTTCAAGAAGGCGGGCAAGTATCTAGAAGCGAAGAGAGAACATTTGTATTGGACTCCATGTGCTGCGCATTGTTTAGATTTGATGCTTGAAGATATTGGCAAACTACGTATTGCCGCCAGAACTATAAAGGAAGCATCGAATTTGACTCGCTTCATTTATAATCATTCAGCTGTTCTTACGTTGATGAGACAAATGACTAAAGGAGCAAATCTTGTTAGGCCTGCAATTACTAGATTTGCAACCAGTTATCTTTGCTTGAAGAGTATTCATCAACAGAAAACTGCATTGAGGAGTATGATCATGCATGTCTGAGAAGTGGATTCAAAGTGCGTGGTCAAAAGACAGAAAGGCAAAGGAAGTGAAGCTGACAATATTGAAGACATCATTTTGGAATAATGTGTTTTGGATTTTGAAAGTGATGGGGCCTCTTGTTAAAGTTCTTCGGATGGTTGACAACGAGAAGAAACCCGCCATGGGCTACATTTATGAAGCTATGGACAGAGCCAAAGAAACCATTCAAAAGTCTTTCAACGGCAAAGAAGAGAAGTACAAAGAAGTCTTCAAAATAATTGATGCTCGATGGGAATGCCAACTTCACCGACCATTGCATGCTGCAGGTAATTTTTTTAAACACATAATAATACTATTATTCAAATTTTTAAACATAACTTCTGTGACAATATATTATTATTGCATGATGCAGGTCATTTTTTGAACCCGGAGTACTATTATTCAAATCCAAATATACAATTTGATAATGAGGTTATGGAAGGGTTTTACCAATGCGTGCAAAGGTTGGTTAAAGATAAGCATGAGCAAACTCTTATCTTGGATGAGTTGAAGATATACAAGGAGGCTAGAGGTTTATTTGCTATAAGTCTCGCTGTGAACACAAGGGGCAAAAAACCACCAGGTAATGTTTTGTTTAATTTGGTTATGATTACCTTTATAATTATTGTATATTATATAATGAATTCAAACCTGAAATATATTTATTTCTTATTTTCAATTTTGCAGCTGAATGGTGGTCTCTTTTTGGGTCAAGTGCTCCACATTTGCAAAAACTTGCTATCAAGATCTTAAGCCTCACATGTAGTGCTTCGGGGTGTGAGCGCAATTGGAGTGTATTTGAGCAGGTAATTTTAATAATATAAATTATTATTTTGTAATTGTCTTTGTGCAATTGACAGTTGCTCATGCTAACTTTACTTGTTTTTTATTCAGCTCCATACTCCTAGAAGGAACAAGTTGCTAGCTAAGACTTTGAATGATTTGGTTTTTGTAAAGTACAACCAATCTTTAAAGGCTCGCTATGATAAACTTGAACCTGATGGCAAAATTACTTTGGATGATATTGATGAAAGCAATGAGTGGTTGGAAGATTTTGGTGAGTTGGAGGATGAAGATGCAGAGAATGATGCATATATTCTTAGTGATGATGATGATCAAACCGGAAGTGAGACAAGGTTAACATGGGGTATGATAGGCGCGGCATCTGGAGCCGAAGAGCCAGCTAGAGAAACTAGGAAGCAAGCTCATAAACATAGATTGTCTGACATTTCTGGACCTTCTACTACTAGTGCTCGTGGTTCCACTTCCAAAACTAGTTCCAAGTCCAAAGGTAAAAGAGTGTCTACAATGGATACTTTTGAGGAGATGGAGGCTGTGGATGAGTATGAGACAGATGAAGAAGATATTTACAAATCAGATAATGGGGATGAAGAAGATGAAGATTTGTTTATTGATGAGAATGATGAGAGTGATGGAGATTATTAGCTAGCTACTAGATATTAGTTGACGGTTCTTTTAGAATTTAGATAATTAAACTTGATATTTTGGTATGCTACACTATTAGTAAAAGCTATATATCTTTTAAACTTAGAATTTTCAGTTTGAGTATTTTACATATGGTAATTTGCATACAAGTCAACAATTTAACTACTGTCGCCTTTTTCATTGAGGCGAGCGCCTCATTGGCGCCTCAAATTTGAGGCGATATTTGGCCTCATCGCCTCGAGGCGCCTTTTTTTTTTTACAACACTGTTTCAAATTGGTTCATCTTCCTTCATCACCACTTAGACATTGTTTTATTTAAATGTTAATCGTGGAGATTTTGTGACCTGTTTGCAGGTTTTTGGATCGGAATGTGTGTTGCTTAAGAATGACCCTTTCATGTAACAAGTTTATATTGATGAGAAGTCGAATAAAATGAAAACTAGCTGATCTCAACATTTTTATTTGTCATTTTTCTATTGATAATATTTTCAACTTTTGTTTTCATTTAAGAGTTAAAGAAGACAACCTAATTAGACTTTCAGAGTTTGTGAAATAAAATTGTATGCACACACATCGTATATAGTGTGTATCAATTGTATGCATATACATCGTAATTTTAAATGTGTATAATTTAAATATGTAGTGTTTCATTTATATTGAATAAATTATTAAATTAAAAAAATTAATAATTAAATTTGATTTTGATTTTTTTAATAATATAACAATTTATATACAATATTTACCTCACAACACGCAAATCAGCTAACTAGTTTTCTAATATATATTTATGATTACGTATTAAAAAAAATAAATCGAACGAGTGTAATATAGTTGTAGATTATGTGATATCAATATAAAATTCTTTTATCAGGTGCATTATTTGATGTGCTATGTAAGTAAAACGAACCGCTGGACATATATATACATATATTTATATTAATATTATGGGATAATAATCTATGAAATGTCTGAATTTTGACCCATTAATCGGAGAGGTTTGAATTTTCAAAAGTTAATTTGGAAGGTCTGAATTTTCAACTTTGTTGAATTTTGGTTTTCCGTCCATTTTTAGGTTAAATTTAACAGAATTGTGTGAAATAACACTTTTACTCCTTTTAATATTTTTTTTATTTAATACCTTATTTGAGATAATGTGAAATGACAAAATTACCCCTGAAGTCAAATTAAGAAAATGCTTGTTTTCGCTTTAAAGGGCATTTTCGTCTTTTCAAGTCAAGCATGTGAGGGGCACACTTTGGTCGGAGGGCATTTTCGGGATTTAAGTTTATTTATGGTCACATGCCAAGCATATGACCAAATTCCATCAGTTTTAACAGCAAAAATTGACAGAGACCTCTTATATCAACAAAGTTGAAAATTCAGACATTCCAAATTAACATTTGAAAATTCAGACATCTCCGGTTAACATGTGTCAAAATTCAGACATTTCATATGTTATTAACCCTTATATTATATATATATATATATATATATATATATATATATATATATATATATTTAATAATGTATATAACTATCAATTATCAAGTATCAAATCAAATTATATCAATTTAGAATTCTTTCGTCACACACAAAACTACAAAAGTAGATGTCACATGTCAGAGACTCAGAGTACATAAAAATTAGGGTTATATAGATAATATTGTTTATAAACGTTGTTGGGAATTGTGATACCTTTCCGGCCGGGAGATTTTTTTATTTATTTTTTATTTTTTTTCCGCGAGGTGGGTAAGTATATGGTGATGGACGCCATAAATGGAAGCTCATTATATGTATATGTTATCTAAGACAATTGGGTAAACGTCACATCAGGACATTGTGTCGAACCAAATCGTAATTGACATGAGAGGCCCAAATCGGGCCTCCTCCCTAAAGTGGCCGACCGAATTATGTAGGGGGCGAAGTGGACTTTTGTCCACTTTGCACCTCCTATTTATATGGGGTGTTAGGGTTTTATTAGGGCTATTCATAATTCCTCCCTTGTGGTGATTTAAGAGAAAACCCTCTCTCCCAAAACACACATACTTCGGCCGAACCACATCCAACACCAAGGGTGTGCCAATTTGCTTTCGAGCAAACACTCCGGAGATCCGTCCCTGCCAAGAATAGATCAGAGGCTTTGCCGTGGAGAATATAGCGCATAGGGCTTTCTTAACAAAAACATCTACGGGTGCCGACCGGAGGACCGTGAACTCCCTGCTGCAGGATCTTAGGGCTACGAATTACGCCTGAGGTATCTGCGAATCTTCCGCTGCGTAATATTTATTACTAGCATGTACCATGTTTGTAGTATCCGTAGTGATTACTCCCCGTAATCTAACAGTGGTATCATAGCCTATGTTAGGAGTTCTTGATTTTGATAAATTGGTGTTCTTGAAAGTTTAAAATTGGACCGAAAATTTTAACAGGGAAATTAAAATTTTCGTCTTTTTTTGGGTTGTTAATGGTCCGAAATTTTCATGATGTTCTTAGGAAAATTTGATGTTCATGATCTTCAAGAAAAACATGTTTTTATCAAAATCGAACATTGAATTGTAGATCTTATTACAATTTGATCTTGAAGTTTGATCATTTGTTTCCAATTAGGTGTTAGTTTCGGCTAAACCCTAGGAATTACAAGGTAAATTTTTTTTAATTTCTTTTGCACCAAGGTTGAAAAAAAATTCGGCCAAATTTTTTAAAGATGTTGTTTACCATATTTTTATTTTTATTTTAGGTAACAATATATCTATAATTGGAAACATAAGGATAGATTCACATTAATATATATAACTATCAATATATCTAGATAATTAATAGGGTTAAATATAGGGTTAAATGTACTTTTCATACCACATGTTTGGCCGAATGTGGCTTTTAGTACCAGATGTTTGGTTTTGTATACTTTTGGTACCAAACGTTTGAAAAAATGTGGTTTTTGGTACATCCGTTAGTTGACTGTTAGTTTTTTCCGTTAAATGAAATGTGCAAGTCACGTGACCGACCCTAAACTTTCGATTTTATTCAATTTAGTCCCTCAAATATATTTCTAACTTTTAATTTGTTTAATTTAGTCCCAAAACTTCAAAATCAATTACAATTTAACCATTGAACCCAATTAACCTAGCTGGACCTAGCCTAGGGCTAGGTCCTACCCTGGTTCGGGGTCACTGGACCCAGCCAACCCTGACCCAGGGTCGGACCTAGCCCTAGGCTAGGTCCGGCTAGGTCAATTGGGACCTAGCCCAATTTGGGTCGAATTTGGGCTAGGTCCCAATTGACCTAGTCGGACATAGCCTAGGGCTAGGTCCGACCCTGGGTCAGGGTCAGCTGGGTCCGGCGACCCTAGGTCAGGGTCGGCTGGGTCCGGCGACCCCAACCCAGGTTCGTACCTAGCCCTAGGCTAGGTCCGGCTAGGTCAATTGGGTTCGATGATTAAATTGGAATTGATTTTGAAGTTTTGGGACTAAATTAAACAAATTAAAAGTTATTAATATATTTGAGGGAATAAATTGAACAAAATCGAAAGTTTAGGGTCGGTCATGTGACTTGCACATGTCACTTAACGGAGAAAACTAACGGCCAACTAACGGATGTACCAAAAGCCACATTTTCACAAACGTTTGGTACCAAAAGTATACAAAACCAAACATCCGGTACTAAAAGCCACATTCGGCCAAACATGTGGTATGAAAAGTATCTTTAACCCTTAAATATATTATTGATAGTTTTAGTTTCCTAAAAGATTGAGAAAATATATTGCTAGTATATTTGTTACCCTATTTTAGATATTGACAATAAATAAGTATATATATATTGTGCCGAATTTTTATATACATATATATATTGTTGATTGATTTGTCTTAAAGATAGAATTTTAGCAATAAATAATGTGTATATATTTATAAACTGCATATATATATATATATTTAATATTGAAAATTATTTTATATAATTAATATTACTTGGTGGCTAAGTTAAGTTTTTAGTGGACATCAAAACCCTACCTAGCCCACAAGTAAACATTTCGGCCCAAACCCTTTGGACTAATTAATGGGCCGGTCCAATATACCAAACCGGGACGCTTAAACCGAACCGAATTTTCTTAATCGATTCGACCTTGACGGGTTGGGTCGGACCGGGGTAACTAAGTGGATTTAAGCGAACCGATTTAGAGTGTTGAACCGAACCCTATTTTTATTGGACCGGTTCGGAACGAACCAGATTTTCTAAAAATAAAACCGAACCGGATTTTAGTGAACCAGACACGAACCGGATTTTTCTGCAGCGAACCGAACCAGACCGAAATTGACTTGAACCGAATCGAATTTTCAAAACCGAATTCAAGTCAATTAAATAAAATAGGGAGGTCAAGTTTTAAAATCCAAATGTTTTGAACCTTAAATGGCCTACACAGTGCTCAAGGATTTATTATTATTCACATAACAATTAAACTTAATGACTTGTTTCGATTATGCGGATGTATCTCGGAGATACATGTTTTTTGGGTCTGGATTAATTAGTGGGATGAACTGCAATTGTTTATTATTCGATATATATATTTATGCATGATTAGAACTGTTGTTTGACTGAGTAAAGCTAGTTGGATAATGCATTTTGGGGGCAGAGCTCTGGTTAAATATATGGTATGCACATTAGGATAGACATGATGTGATGGTTGAAATTGCCTAGGAATCATGTCTAGAATGATGCGTAATTGAATATAAGCATGAATTGCAAATCAGACCCTAATGTTTAAAATATTATAAAATCGCAAACCAGTCGCCAAATATGTATGATTGATGTGGAAGTTTCATGTTTTGACACGTATGCTAGAATGTTGAGGATGTAGTCGCATCTAATAATTTACTTGGAAGTAGAATTATATATGCAAGCATGAGTTCCAAGGAACATGAGACACATGACGCGTAATCATGAGTGTGGCTATGTGATGATTGTTACTTGCGTATGATGATTTACGGGATGGTAGAATTGTATATGCATGAGTAAATTCATCGGAATAATTTTTCAAAATAAAAAAAGGCCCTTGGGAAAGCCAAGATCGGGTATGCTTGTTTTAATATTCCCGTTCCAGTAATTTGCGATTAAAACCGTCTTAAAAGTCTGACCTATTGGATTGAAGGCGACGGTAATGTGAACTCTTTACTGCCATCTTCCATTGGTTTACTGGTGGTGGGTTTGTTTAGATGACTGAGGAATCGTTACTTGTCGCATTCTATCTAAATAGATATCTGATGTATGCAATTCTTTCTCAAAATGTTATTGTCTCCCTAATTGTGCATAATAATCAATATGTGATTAGGTTGAATTAGTGCGATTCGATATTCTGCGCAATCTTGATGGTATGAATCATGATGAATAAAAGGAGTACTTGTTGAACTCTCTACTAGGATTCAGAAAAGTGGAGAGGACAACTACGGATGAATATAGTAGTATGTATGATTTTGACAATGAGAGACAAATGTAATAATTTGTTTCACCAAGCATGGGAGTAGGTTCTTTGATGATCTGAACGCATATGTGGTGATACAGTCAACCTTGGTAAAAAGGGGTTGAAGAAGACTTCAATTGCAACCAGACAATGTTGCAGCTTAGTATCCCTTTGCATCCGCCTCGGTGGAAGCAAGGATGCAAAATCTAAACATTTCGGTTGAACGTGATAGTCTTCTCTCTTTCCATGGACGCTGGTGTAAAAGCCGCTCAAGACCTTCACAATGAAATGTCAACATGGAAAGGATGTATATGGTTGTCTGATGTTGACGGGACTCAATAACCTTGAGCCTAATCAAGTACAGTAACCACAGCAATGAAAGGGAAACCTTATCTGTTCACCATACTGAGTTCGAAAGAAGTCAACCATGATCCGCATAGCATGAAGAGAACAGGACCGAATAGGTCCTATACGATAATCCGGAGGGTTAAACCTCGTTGATAAAGTGCGTCCCTAGTATGCCTCGTGATCATGAGTATACAGCTGTAAAATGTTTTATACGGACAAAAATCATTAGATGTGATTCACTCGTGAATCTACTCAGATGTAGTGTTCAACTCAAAGTTCTCGACTATATGCTCGAAAAGCATGGATTAAATATACGGCTTTCAGATCAGGAACCCTACCATTTTCATTTAAACGTTCGTTTGAGTTACTTAAATTTTGGTTATTTCGAGATTCAGATTTATTGAATAAAGTAGTTTCCGTTCGATTCGAAATGTGATCTACTTGTCAAAATTTATCTACCCGGTTAAACGAGATCGATCCGTAACGAAATTTCGGCCAGGTAAAAGTGGTCGAACAAAACGAAATGATAAAACACGTACGCCGTCATCTCAGTCCGGACAACTTAACTGAACATACACATCGACTGCGTAGATAGATCAAAAGATTTAGCATTTCTTAATTGTTAGTACTCCATTGAATGAGATAATCAGTAATGAAATTCATGTGCGAAACCGATTGGATTAAATTGAATTAAATTAAAAAATGAAACGATTTGACCATGGGTTAAACTTTGGTAAATAGCGCCACGTGCGTATGGACCTCGAAAGACGGAACACATCCTTTCAAAATACGAGTTTAATGATGAAGTGTTTTTAATGATTAAGTGCTGAATTTTTGTTTGCGTCCCTTCGGAAAAAACTTATTGATAACGTTTACATCGGTAAGAAGTATGCTTCATAAGCTACCAGGACCTTGTAAAAGTATCAACTGATGCATAAGGTGAAAACTCAAAATGCTCAGTTCGGAGATGGGATAAAATCTCTGAGATAAGTTTGCAAACGAAGAAAGATGAAGTCGGTTAAACGATTTAATTTCTATACTCCTTGAACGATAAGTCAGGCTACGCATTCAAATCAAATGACAGACTTCAAGAAGCACAGTTTATAAAAATAATGTTAGAGTCAATCTATCAGACGTTCCCTATGGGATGAAGAAAGATGTTTCACATATATGTAAAACTGTGTTCCAATGAAATTGGTAAGACACGTAGCCATAAAAGCTAAAGAATGATAATGAGTTAAATCAGATTATATTAGACATTAATTTGCGCATTAAACACGTATTTGGACCAAGAGTACGTTAACTGCTCTTAGAAAATACCTGTTTACAGCTTGGAGAAATGGTGCTGTGGTCAAACCTGAGACATTACATCACTTGAGGACGAATTTCCAATGCATGGTCAGATTCAATCTGATGTAGTCTCGATCGAACCGGAGCAGGATTACACTGACAATCAGGTCCCACTTACTTCGAGTGGGAGATTTGAACCGGAAACTCAAGTGAATGATATAGTAAATGATAATGGAAATATTTTCATAGTAAATCCAGTGGGAGGAATAAATCCTACCACACGTAATCACTGTTGCTGTAGAGACGAATCAAATTGAACCTGATAGTCATGTTGCTGAACCACTGGATGAAAATCCAATAATTCCACAACTACCTATACTACCCATTGTTCCCAGTAGGAGTGATCCAACCAACTTGGTTCCAGGTCCTAGTGATCAAGGAATTCATCTCGGAAGTAAAACCCCGAGACCGAGAGGTCGTCCGAGGAAAGTTGTAGGTCAAGGTTCATGCACTATTCTTGTTCCCAGAATGATGCTCTAACAAGAAGCATTATTCCGAGTGGGAGAAACGTTTAGGCTCAAGATGGGATTAACAAGCCTAGACGAAAGTCAAAGGCATCGAACTTCTCCCAAGAATTATCCCATCGAGATGGGTGAAAACCTCACTCTAACAACTGTTGACGAGCATTGGAAAGGACTCAAGTGGATAAATGGAGGAAAACAATAAAAGAGAGAGATAGTCTAAATGAAAAACATTATAGTTTACCAGTTGATTTACCTGCTAACCACGGGGGCACAAGGATATGGTGAGTTCTAAAAAGGAGACTCACCACTGATGGAAAAGGTCGGGCGGTACAAAACCCGACTTGTTGTGAATGGACATACCCAACTTCACGGAGTGGACTTTTATGAAGCATACTCACCGACTGTGCGTAAAACCACGGTTAGGGCCATTTATGGTCCTGGTAGCAGGTCTCGATTTCAAGCTGCACCGAATAAATGTTAAAGAACGCGTTTCTCCTTGGAAACCTGGAGAAAGAGATCTACATAGAGCAACCAGAGGATTTCATTACTCCTGGTATCAAACGTAAAGTTTGTAAACTCCAAATGTCCATTTACAGTCTTAAACAATCGTCTCGGCAATGGTACCGCAGAATCCACGAGAAATCGTAGGAAACGGATTCGTGAATCTTCACGAGGATCCGTGCGTGTATTATAAGACCTCTGAGTCTAAGTATGTCATTTTAACCTTATACGTGGACGACATACTCATTGTCGTAAACGACATGAGTGTTATGAACAAGTCAAAGTCCTGGTTGGCATCTGTATTTGAGATGAAAGACATGGGAGATGCCACATACATCTTAGGCATTAAAATTGCTAGAGATCGCGCTACCCGGAAATTATGTCTATCTCAAGAAGCTTATATCAACAAATTGTTGAAAATGTTCAGATTACAAGATGCCAAACCCGTGGATACGCCGGTAGTATTTGGGTGCGCACTGTCAAAACGTGACGGCCCCAAGAACCTGGCAGAGCGAGAACAAATGAAGGGTGCAGAGTATTTAAGCATGGTCAGTAGTCTCATGTACGCCAAGCAATGCACCCGTCCAGACATCTGTTACGCCGTGGGCCTAGTAGCACGATTCTAATCAGATCCTGCCTATCAACATTTAAAGGTTGTAAAATGAATTATTCGTTATCTGAAAGGTACTGCCAACTACGCACTCTGCTATGAGGGTAGGAAAGTAGAATTGACCGGTTACAGTGTCGCCGACCATGGTGGCGATCCGGATGATTGTAAGTCCACCACAGGAGGAGTCTTTCTCCTTGCTAATGCCGTCATTTCATGGACGAGCAAGAAGCAAACCTGTGTCGCGCTGTCTACAATGGAATCGGAACTCGTTGCTCTCTCCAAAAACGCACAGGAAGCGGTCCGGCTGAAAAGGCTTCTTACTGCACTGCTTGGTGTCAAAGCCGGGAGTAAACCCGTCGTGGTATACTCTGACAGTCAGGCAGCTATTGCGGCAGTTAAGAATCCAAAGTACCATAGTAGGACTAAACACATTGATGTGATATTTTTTATGCTAAATCAATGGTAGAAGACAATACAATCACTTTGGAATACTTTTCCACTGATAACATGGTTGCGGATCCATTAACTAAACCACTACGCATGGAGATATTCGAAAAGCACGTAAAACTGCTTGGATTTTGTAGGTTTAAAAGTGGCATGTATCTGTGATAACATTTTGATAATTGGAAGTTACATTTTTAATATACGAGAGAATTGCAATCGAGTTTATGATCCATCGACGTCATAATGTATGAATACATCAGATTTACGGTCTGTAAACTAAGTCGTAGGAGGACTGTAAGCATATGGTTATGGGCGCCGTAAATGGAAGCCCATTAATGTATATATTACCTAAGAAAATTGGGTAAATGTCACATTAGGACATTGGGCCAGACCCAAATCCTAATTGACATGAGAGGCCCAAAATTGGGCCTCCCTATACATGTGGCCGGCCGAATTCAATGGTGAGGATAAAGTAGACTTTTGTCTACTTTACTCCTCCTATATATATGGGGTGTTAGGGGTTTTGTTAGGGTTAATCATAATTCCTCTCTAGTGGTGATTTTAGAGAAAACCCTTCCCCCATAACACCCTAAGTCCAGCCGAACCTACCACCACCAAAGGGTGTGCCAATTTGCCTTCGAGCAAACACTCTGGAGATCCGTCCCTATCAAGAATCGATATGAGACTTTGCTGTGGAGAATATACCGCGTAGGGATTCCTTAACAAGAACCTCTACGGGTGCCGTCCGGAGGACCATGAACTCCCTGTTGCATGATCTTGGGATTACGGATTACGTCTAAGGTATGCGCGAATCTTCCGCTGCGTAATATCGATTACTAGCATATACCATGTTTATAGTATCCGTAATGATTACTCCCTGTAATCTAACAGTGGTATCAGAGCTTGTGTTAGGAGTTCATGGTTTTGATAAATTGGTGTTCTTGAAAATTTAAAATTTGGACCGAAAATTTTAAAAGAGAAGATTTAATTTTTTTTGAATTTTTGGTTGATGATGGTCCGAAATTTACATGATGTTCTTAGGAAATTTGATGTTCATGATCTTCAAGAAAAATGTTATATTTATCAAAATTGAACATTGGATTGCAGATCTTATTAAAATTTGATCTTGAAATTCTACCACTTGTTTCCAATTTAGTGTTTGTGCCGAGACCCTAAGTAAATCACAAGTAAATTTTTTAATTTCTTAGGCACCAATAAAGTGTATTTCGGCCGAACCTATCAAGAATATTGTTTACCATATTTTAATTTTTATTCTGGGTAACTATATATCTATAAGGAAACATTATGATAGATTCACATTAATATATAGAAATATATATAACTATCAAAATATCTAAATATTTAATAGGGTTAAAGATATTATTGATAGATTTAGTTACCTAAAAGATTGAGAAAATATATTGTCAGTATATATATTTCCATATTTAAGATATTGACAATAAATAAAATATATATTTATATATGATAGCCGAATTTTACATATATATATATATATATATTTATATATATTGTTGATTGATTTAGTCTTAAAGATAGAATATTGGCAATAAATAAATATATATATATATATATATATATATATATATGTTTTAATTATGGCCGAATTATGTATATATATATATATAATATTGGAAATTTTTTTATATTGTTAATGTTACTTGGTGGATAAGTTAAATGTTTTTAATGGATCTCAAAACCCCACTTAGGCCACAGGTAAACATTTCGGCATGTACCTTTTATTTTTTAATTAATGGGCCGGTCCAATATGTTAAACCAGGACGAATTGAATCGAACCAGGTTTTCTCAATCGGTTCGACCTTATCGAGTCGAGTCGGACTGGGGTAACTAAGTGGATCTAACCGAACCAGTTTTGTGGGTTGAACCGAACCCTATTTATTGGACCGGTTCGGACCGAACCAGACCGAACCGAACTGGATTTTACATCGGACCGGACCCAATCATAATTTTCTGGACCAAACCGAACATGAACCAAACCGGACCGAAATTGACTGAACCGAACTAAATTTTCAAAACCGAATTCAAGTTAATTAAAATAGGGTGGTCAAATTCAAATTTTTTAAACCTTAATAGGCCTACGCAGTGCTCATGGGTTTATAATTATTCTCATAACGATTAAACCCTTATGCCTTGTTTCGATTATGGGGATGGATCTCGAAGATACATATTTTTTGGACTGGATTAATTAGTGGGCTGAATTGCAATTGTTTATTATTCAATATATATTTATGCATGATTAGAACTGTTGTCTTGACTGAGTCAAGCTAGCTGGATATTGCATTTTGGGGGCGGAGCCCTGGTTAAATATATGATATGTGCACTAGGATAGACATGCTGTGATGGTTGGAATTTCCTAGGAATTGCGTAATTGAATATAAGCATGAATTACAAATCAGCCCCTAATGTTTAAAATTATTTTAAAATCGAAAACCAGTCGCCAAATGTGTATGATGGATGTGAATGTTGCATGTTTGACACGTATGCTAGAATGTTGAGGATGTAGCCGCATTTGATAATTTACTTGTAAGTAGAATTATGTATACAAGCATGAGTTCCTCAGAACATTATACGTATGACGCGTAAGAATGAGTGTTGTTTGTGTGATGAATGTTACTTGCGTATGATGATTTATATGGATGGTAGAATTGTATATGCATGAGTAAATTCATCGGAATGATTTTTCCAAAATAAAAAAAGGGCCTTGGGAAAGCCAAGATCGGGTATGGTTGTTTTAAAATTCTCGTTCCGGTAATTTGCGATTAAAACCGCTTTAAAAGACTGATCTATTGGATTGAAGACGACAGTAATGTGAAATCTTTCACAGCCATCTTCCATTGGTTTTCTGGTGGTCGGGTTGTTTAGATGACTGAGGAATCGTTACTTGTCGCATTCTATCTTAATAGATATCTGATGTATGCAATTCTTTCTCAAAATGTTATAATCTCCCTGATTTAGCATAATCATCGATGTGTTAGTTGGTTGAATTAGCGAGATTCGATATTCCGCGCAATCTTGATGGTATGAATTATGATGAATAAAAGGAGTACGTGTTGAACTCTCTACTACGATTACGAAAAGTGGAGAGGACAACTACGGATGAATATAGTAGTCTGTATGATTTTGACAATGAGAGACGAATGTAATAATTTGTTTCACCAAGCATGAGAGTAGGTTCTTTGATGATCTGAACGCATATGTGGTGATACATTCAACCTTGGTAAAAGGGAGTTGAAGAAGACTTCAATTGCAACCATGCAATGTTGCAGCTTAGTATCCCTTTTGCATCCGCCTCGGTGGAAGCAAGGATGCAAAAGCTAAACGTTTCGGTTGAACATGATGGTCTTCTCTCTTTTCATGGATGTTGGAGTAAAACTCGCATCGGATCTTCAGAATGAAAGGTCAGCATGGAAAAGATGTATATGGTTGTCTGATGTTGACAGGACTCAATGACCTTGAGCCTAATCAAGTACAGTAAACAAAGCAGTAAAAGGGAAACCTTCTCTGCTCACCATACTGGGTTCGAAAGAAGTTAACCATGATCCGCATATTATAGAAAGAACTGGACCATAAAGGTCTTATACGATAATTCGGTGTGTTAAACCATATTGATTAAGTGCGTCTCAAGTATGCCTCATAGTTCATGTGTAAAATATTTTATACAGACACAGATCATTTGACGTGATTTACTCGTGAATTTACTCAGATGTGATGTTCAACATGGCTTAAAGTTCTCAACTATCTATGCGTCAATCATGGATCAAATACGCGAATTCAGATCAAGAACCCTACCATTGTCATTTATCGTTCGAGCTACTAAAATTTTGGTTATTTCGAGATTCAATTGAATAAAGTAGTTTCCGTTCGATTCGAAATTTGATCTACTTGTCAAAATTAATCGACCCAGTTAAACCGGATCGATCCGAAACGAAATTTCGGCCAGGTAAAAGTGGTCAAATAAAACGAAACGATTCACGTACTCCGTCATCTCAGTTGGGGCAACTGAATTGAACATACACATCAATTGAGTAGCTAGATTGAAATATTAGTATTTTCTTAATTGTTAGTACTCCATTGAATGAAATAATAAGTAATGATAATCATGTGCGAAACCGATTGGATTAAACTGAATTAAATTCAGAAATGAAACGATTTAGCCATGAGTGAAAACTTCGGTAAATAGCGCCTCGCGCGTGTTGACCTCGAAATATGGAACACATCGTTTCAAAATACGAGTTTAATGATGAAGTGTTTTAATGATTAAGTGCTGAATTTTCGTTTGCGTTCCTTCGGAAACAACTTACTGATAACGTATACATCGGTAAGAAGTATGCTTCATAAGCTACCACGACCTTGTAAAAGTATCAGCTGACGCATAAGGTGAAAATCCAAGATGCTCAGTTCGGAGATGAGATGAAATCCCTGAGATAAGTTTGCAAACGAAGAAAGATAAAGTCGGTTAAACGATTTTCCTTCCATACGCCTTGAACGATAAGTCAGGCTAGACATTCAAATCAAATGACACACTTCAAGAAGCACAGTTCGTAAACATAATGGTATAGTCAATCTATCAGTACGTTCAAAATAGATGATTCACATTTATGTAAAACTGTGTTCCAATGAAATCGATAAGACACGTCGCCATAAAATATAAAGAATGATAATGAGTTAAATCATATCATCACGCGACATTGATATGCGCATTAAACACGTATTTGGAACAAGAGTAGGATAACTGCTCTTAGAAATACATGTTCAAAGCTTGGGAAAATGGTGTCGTGGTCGAACATGAGACATTACATCACTTAAGGACGAATTTCCAATGCATAGTCATTTTTCAAACTAATATAGTCTTGATCGAACCGGAGCAGGATTACACTGACAATCAGGTCCCACATACTTCGAGTGGGAGATTTGAACCGGCAACACCAGTGAATGACATGGTAAATGATAATGGAAACATTTTCATAGTAAATCCAGTGGGAGGAATAAACCCTACCATATGAAATCATTGTTGTCGTAGAGACGAATCAAGTAGAACATGATAGTCATATTGCTGAACCAGTAATGTCACAACTACCTATACTACCCATTGTTTCCAGTGGGATTGGATCCGACTAACTTGGTTCCAGGTCCTAGTGATCAAGGAATTAATCTCGGAAGTAAAACCCCGACACCGAGAGGTCGTCTTAGGAAAGTTGTAGGTCAAGGTTCAAACAGTGCTCTTATTCCCAGTGGGAGTGATGCTCCGATAAGAGGCATTATTCCGAGTGGGAGATACATTCAGACTCAAGATGGGATTAACTAGCCTAGACGAAAGTCAAAGGCATCAAACTTCTCCCAAGAAGTGTCCCATCAAGAAGGGTGAAAATCTCACTCTAACGACTGTTGACGAGCATTGGAAAGGTCTCGAGTGGGGAAATGGAGGAAAACAATAAAAGAAAGTGATCGCCTAAATGAAAGTCATTATAGTCTGTAGTTTATTTATCTGCTAACCATAGGGGCACAAAGATACAATGAGTCCTTAAATAAGGCTCACCACTGATGGAACAGGTCGGGCGATACTAAGCCCGACTAATTGCGAAAGGATATACCCAACTTCACGGAGTGGACTTTGACGAAATAAACTCAACGACTATGCGTAAAACCACGATTAGGGCCATTTATGGTCCTGGTCGCAGATCTCGGCTACGAGCTGCACCGAATGAATGTTAAAGACCACATTCCTCCACGGAAACCTGGAGAAAGAGATCTACATGGAGCAACCGGAGGGTTTCATTACTCCTGGTAACGAACGTAAAGTTTGTCAACTCTAAATGTCCATTTACGGTCTTAAACAGTCGTCTCGGTAATGGTACCGCGGATTCCACGAGGAAATCATAGGAAACGGATTCGTGAATCTTCACGAGGATCCGTGCGTGTATTATAAGACCTCCGAGTCTAACTATGTCATCTTAACCTTATACATGGACGATATACTCATTGCCGCAAACGATGTGAGTATTATAAACAAGTCAAAGTCCTGGTTGGCATCTGTGTTCGAGATGAAAGACATGGGAGAAGCCACGTACATCTTAGGCATTAAAATTGCTAGAGATAGGGCTACCCGGATATTATGTCTATCTCAAGAAACCTATATCAACAAATTGTTGAAAAGGTTCGGATTACAAGATGCCAAACCCGTGGATATGCCGGTGGTGTTTGGGTGCGCACTGTCGAAACGTGACGGCCCCAAGAACCTGGCAGAGCGAGAACAGATGAAGGGTCCAGAGTATTTGAGCATGGTCGTTAGTCTCATGTACGCCATGCAATACACCCGTTCGGGCACTTGTTACGCCATGGGCCTAGTAGCACGATTCCAATCAGATCCTGGCTATCAACATTTAAAGGCTGTAAAACAAATTATTCGTTATCTGAAAGGTACTGCCGACTACGCACTGTTCTATAAGGGCAAGACGTTAGAATTTAACGGTTACAGTGACGCCGACCATGGTGGCGATCCGGATGATAGTAAGACCACCTCAGGAGGAGTCTTTCTCCTTGCTAATGCTGCCATTTCATGGACGAGCAAGAAGCAAACCTGTGTCGCGTTGTCTACGATGGAATCGGAATTCGTTGCTCTCTCCAATAACGCACATGAAGTGGTCTGGCTGAAAAGACTTCTTACTGCACTTCCTGGTGACAAAGACGTGAGTAAACCCGTCGTGGTACACTCTGACAGTCCGGCAGCTATTGCGGCAGTTAAGAATCCAAAGTACCATAGTAGGACTAAACACATTGATGTGAAATATTTTTATGCTAAATCTATGGTAGAAGACAATACAATCACTTTAGAATACTTGTCCACAGATAACATGGTTGCGGACCCATTAACTAAACCACTACGCAGGGAGAATTTTGAAAAGCATGTAAAACTGCTTGGATTGCGTAGGGTTTAAAAGTGGCATGTATCTGTGATAACATTTTGATAATTTAAAGCTATGTTTTTAGTAAACGAGGGAATTGCAATCGAGTTTATAATCCATCGTCGTCATAATGTTCGAATACATCAGATTTATGGTCTATAAACTAAGTCGTAGGAGGACGCAATCCTCTGCCAAACTATGTCGAATGTTGGCCTTACCTAGTCACACACGTACGGTCGTCTTGCGGTGGAGGGAAGCCTCTACCAAGCAAGGCTGCTAAGAATCAGGGGGATAAACCTGATTACGCAAGACGATTATCTAGTTTCGAAATAACTCGACACGATCTTCATTTTGCAAAACGCCGTGAGGAACTCCGTTCGTCATTAAATCATATTCTGGGCTAGATGAGAATCTGCGATAGCATGATTGACATATCCCATTCCTGTCAACTTAAAAGTTGAGGTATGCTATCGACGAGTACTTCATACTGCGCGTGCCATGTTCGACCACGGGGTCACAACTCAGTTGTGCTAGATAAGAATCCTCGTGATTCTAACGGGCGCAAACTTCTTTACCTCGAGCGTGCGATTGTTCCCGAGAGCCTTATGAAGAGGCGTATGAAGTATCCTCACGGACTCAGAACTCATATCTAAGGTTAGGCTCAATGTTCGCTTCCTGGCGTACGAGCGTAGTGCTGAACAAAAAGGCCCAGTGACCATGTCTTTGGAATCCGGTTGGGTTTGACTAAGGATATAAGTGATGGGAATGGTCGAGTTCACCTGTAATTCACCGACTCTTGTATTCACTAGTTGGCCACCAACCGGATATTAGTTGAAGGTTGTGAATACTTGTACGGATGCCTTGGAGAAATGTTCCTATGTGGAAACTAGGCAAATGGAGAATTATCAGTTGACCTAGGATACAACGCGACACTATATATTGTTTATGACAGGTTGATTGGAGAAAGGGAATCAACGTTCCGCGGGCGCTACAACACTCCTAACAGATGAGTAGCACGATGCCCCTCGTGTTCACCGGTCGCACCGCAAACCTCGTATGAAGTATTCGGAAGCAAAGGCGAGATCAACGGAGTGAAATGTTGATGCAGATTTGGACGATAATACATCAACAAGCACCATCCCATTCCGGCGAGTGGGAGCTGTAAGCATATGGTGATGGGCGCCGTAAATAGAAGCCCAATTAATGTATATGTTACCTAAGAAAATTGGGCAAATGTCACATTAGGACATTGGGCCAGACCCAAATCCCAATTGACATGAGAGGCCCAAAATTTAGGCCTCCCTATACATGTGGCCGGCCGAATTTAATGGTGAGGATAAAGTGGACTTTTGTCCACTTTACTCCTCCAATATATATGGGGTATTAGGGGTTTTATTAGAGTTAATCATAATTCCTCTCTAGTGGTGATTTGAGAGAAAACCCTTCCCCCTTAAAACCCTAAGTCCAGCTGAACCTAACACCACCAAAAGGTCTGCCAATTTGCCTTCAAGCAAACACTCCGGAGATCCGTCCCTGTTAAGAATCGATCTGAGGCTTTGATGTGGAGAATATACTGCGTAGGGCTTCTTTAACAAGAACCTCTACGGGTGCCGTCCGGTGGACCGTGAACTCCCTGCTGCAGGATCTTGGGATTACAGATTACGTCTGAGGTACGTGCGAATCTTCCGCTGCGTAATATTGATTACTAGCATATACCATGTTTATAGTATCTGTAATGAATACTCCTCGTAATCTAACAAGTAAGCAATCCTCGGCCAAACTATGTTGAATGTTGGTATTACCTAGTCACACAGGTACGGTCGTCTTGCGGTGGAGAGAGGCCTCTACCAAGCAAGACTGGCTAAGAATCAGGGGGATAAACCTAATTACGCAAGACGATTATCTAGTTTCGAAGTAACTCGACATGATCTTCGTTTTGCAAATCGCCGTAATGAACTCCATTCGTTATTAAAACACATTCTGGGCCAGATGAAAATCTGCGATAGCATGATTAACATATCCCATTCCTGTCAACTTAAAAGTTCAGGTAAGCTATCGACGTGTTCTTCATACTACGCGTGTCATGTTTGACCATAGGGTCACAAATCGGTTGTGCTAGATAAGAATCCACGTGATGCTAACGGGCGCAAACTTCTTCACCACGAGCGTGTGATTGGTCTCAGGAGCCTTATGAAGAGGCACCCGAAGTATCCTCACGGAATCATAACTCATATCTAAGGTCAAGCTCAATGTTCGCTTCCCGGCGTACGAGAGTAGTGCTGAACAAAAAGGCACGGTGACCACGTCTTTGGAAACCGGTTGGGTTTGACTAAGGATATGAGCGATGGGGATGGTCAAGTTCACCTGTAATTCACCGACTCTTGTATTCACTAGGTGGCCACCAACCGGATATTAGTTGAAGGTTGTGAATACTTGTACGGATGACTTGGAGAAGTGTTCCTATGTGGAAACTAAGCATATGTAGAATTATCAGTTGACCTAGGATACAGCGCAACATTATATATTGTTTATGACATGTTGATTGGAGAAAGGGAATCAACGTTCCGCGGGCGCTACAAAACTCCTAACAGATGAGTAGCACGATGCCCTTCGTGTTCGCCGGTCGCACGGAAAACCTCGTATGAACTATTCGGAAGCAAGGGTGAGATCGAAGGAGTGAAATGTTGAAGCAGATTTGGACGACAATACATTAACAGGCACCCTCCCATTCCGGTGAGTGGGAGCTGTAAGCATATGGTGATGGGCGCCGTAAATAGAAGCCCATTAATGTATATGTTACCTAAGAAAATTGGGCAAATGTCACATTAGGACATTGGGCGAGACCCAAATCCCAATTGACATGAGAGGCCCATCTGGGCCTCCCAATACATGTGGACGGCCGAATTTAATGGTGAGGATAAAGTGTACTTTTGTCCACATTACTCCTTCTTTATATATGGGATGTTAGGGGTTTTATTAGGGTTAATCATAATTCCTCTCTAGTGGTGCATTGAGAGAAAGCCCTTCCCCCATAACACCCTAAGTCCGGCCGAACCTACCACCACCAAAGAGTGTGCCAATTTGCCTTCGAGCAAACACTCCGGAGATCCGTTCCTGTCAATAATCGATATTAGGATTTGCTGTGGAGAATATACCGCGTAGGGCTTCCTTAACAAGAACCTCTACGGGTGCCGTCCGGAGGACCGTGAACTCCCTGCTGCAGGATCTTGGGATTACAGATTACGTCTGAGGTACGTGCGAATCTTCCGCTACGTAATATCGATTACTATCATATACCATGTTTATAGTATCCGTAATGATTACTCCTCGTAATATAACAAGGACGCAATCCTCGGCCAAACTATGTTGAATGTGGGCCTTACCTAGTCACACAGGAACGGTCATCTTGCGGTGGAGGGAGGCATCTACCAAGCAAGACTGGCTAAGAATCAGGGGGATAAACCTAATTACGCAAGACGATTATCTAGTTTCGAAGTAACTCGACATGATCTTCGTTTTGCAAATCACCGTGATAAACTCCATTCGTTATTAAAACACATTCTGGCCCAGATGAAAATATGCAATATCATGATTAACATATCCCATTCCTGTCAACTTAAAACTTCAGGTAAGCTATCGACGCGTTCTTCATACTACGCGTACCATGTTCGACCACAGGGTCACAGCTCGGTTGTGCTAGATAAGAATCCACGTGATGCTATCGGGTGCAAACTTCTTCACCTCGAGCGTGTGATTGATCCCGGGAGCCTTATGAAGAGGCACCCGAAGTATCTTCACGGACTCAGAACTCATATCTAAGGTCAGGCTCAATGTTCGCTTCCCGACGTACGAGCGTAGTGTTGAACAAAAAGGCCCAGTGACCACGTCTTTGGAAACCAGTTGGGTTTGACTAAGGATATGAGTGATGGGGATGGTCAAGTTCACATGTAATTCACCGACTCTTGTATTCACTAGGTGGCCATCAACCGGA
This sequence comes from Clarkia xantiana subsp. parviflora, assembly GCA_036873135.1. NCBI lineage: Eukaryota > Viridiplantae > Streptophyta > Magnoliopsida > Myrtales > Onagraceae > Clarkia > Clarkia xantiana. The sequence continues at coordinate 9,821,591 of JAPTYO010000011.1, forward strand.
TATTAGTTGATGGTTGTGAATAGTTGTACGGATGCCTTGGAGAAGTGCTTCTATGTGGAGAGTAGGCAAATGGAGAATTAACAGTTGACCTAGGATATAACACGACACTATATTTTTTATAACAGGTTGATTGAAGAAAGGGAATCAGCGTTCCGCGGGCGCTACAATACTCCTAACAGATGAGTAGCACGATGCCTGTCATGTTCGTCGGTCGCACGACATACCTCGTATGAACTATTCGGAAGCAAGGGCGAGATCGAAGGAGTGAAATGTTGATGCTGATTTGGACGACAATACATTAACAGGCACCCTCCCATTCCGGCGAGTGGGACGTGTAAGAAAATGGTGATGGGCGCCGTAAATGGAAGCCCATTATATGTATATGTTACCTAAGACAATTGGGTAAATGTCACATTAGAACATTGGGCCAGACCCAAATCCCAATTGACATGAGAGGCCCAAAATTGGCCCTCCCTTATATTATAGTGGCCGGTCGAATTATGTAGGGGGCGGAGTGGACTTTTGTCCACTTTGCTCCTCCTATATATATGGGGTGTTAGAGGTTTTATTAGGGTTAGTCATAATTCCTCCTTTGTGGTGATTTAAGAGAAAACCCTCTCCCCCATAATACACATACTTCGGCCAAACCACATCCAACACCAAGGGGGTGCCAATTTGCTTTCGAGCAAACACTCCGGAGATCAGTCCCTGCCAAGAACCGATCAGAGACTTTGCTGTGGAGAATATACCGCGTAGGGCTTCCTTAACAAGAACATTTACGGGTGCCGACCGGAGGGCCGTGAACTCCCTGCTGCATGATCTTGGGGCTACGGATTACGTCTAAGGTATGTGCGAATCTTCCGCTGCGTAATATTGATTACTAGCATGTACCATGTTTATAGTATCCGTAGTGATTACTCCCCGTAATCTAACAGGGTGGTCTTACGGGGCCCTCAGCAGGAGGGTAGCACCTGTAGCATGCTTGCTCCACACCTAGACTAATCCCCACTCGCACCGGTTCAGAACGTAAGGGATAAAGAGTTGTCCATGAACAATATGGATTATTAGTTTCACGTATATTTAGGGCCTAAACAATATGGGTTATTAAAATAATTTTAGAGTTTATTACTTTCAAATACGTAAATACGTATAAATGTGCTATGTGGTACAATAAATATTTCTAATATTTAATCTTTATTAAATCTATTAGAAAATTTTATACTATTACATAATCTTATATAATTTTAATGTGTATTGTATATTTATTTACTTTTATCTAATATATATTTTAATTATTATAATTTTGCTAAGTCTGGTAGGAAAAAATCCAAACCGTGAACAGGAGAACTCGAATATTACGTAGCAGGATGAGTCTAGGGTCGCCACTACTAGCCCATTCCTTTTGCTGGAAAAAAAAAAATTAACACACTTTTTCAATGTGAAAGTAGATTTTTCCAATAACAAATGATATCATATATATTTCGAACTATTATATACTACTACACAATAACAAACTCATCAAGAATAAGATATATATATATACTAGTTATTAACGCGTGCGTTGCACGCGCATCGATCATTTAAATTTCAAGATATATAATTTATCTTAAGTTTACTAATATTTATAATTAATCAAAGTATAATATGGGCAAGTTGATTCGTTGTGAAAAACGAATCTATGTGATAGAGAAGAGCGACATAAAGTAATTCAAAACATGAGAAAGAGAAGAGGATAATTAAGTAAAAAATTAACTAATGTCTTCAGTTACGGTACTAAGTTATCCTTATAGTTAGATATATAAATGAGTTGAGTTGAGCATTACGATGGTCATTAACGGCTCAATTGTATCTAACTCAGCAACTTGAGGTGTCAAGAATGTAAACTTGTTCTTAACTACTTAGAGTCATCAATGGACAAATTTGATCTATACAAACGTAATTATATACAATATCACAATACCAACAAAATTTGATTTAACAATAAAGATAAAATTAAATCACAAAAATATAATTTAGACTTGAATTTACAAAAATATTTAGTTAACATTAATTAGGTTGTACACAATTTGATTGGATTAACAAATAGAAGAACTAAATTAATAGTTTGAGTCCATAAATATTGGATGATGAGTAAAATGTTATTTGTACGTGGTCAAACTTCAAGAACCACATTTCACCCATATTTTGACTTGTTATATATATAATTTGGTAAGTGGCTGATCTATGTGATAGAAAAATCTCAACAGGCGGAACATATATCACTCGATCTATATATATTCGTTGAATAATTTTTTTTACATGTATCCGAAATTTGAACGGAATGAGTATGATAGGGCTGACTTAAATTGATATGAATATTGGATTGCAGTTAATTATAATTACTATGACATGCCGACTAAGCGACCTTAAAAAAATAACAAAATTTAAATAATGATTTAGTAATAATATTAAAGATAAATAAATGTTTCTCAAATATAGTAATGACTAAATTATTAATTTTATAAAATATAGGAATTAAATATAATATATTTTTTATTAATAAAGTGAAAAGGTGTCAAAGATGTCTATTGGGGGTGAGGACCCAACACAAATAATATATTGGTATATATATATAGACTTTTGGTTGATATTTGGTGAATGAGCCACCATAATAAGCGCTCTTTAATATAATCTCAACATCCTAAGCATAATTAGGTAATGTCACATTATGGATTTTGGTCTAGGCCTAAATACTAATTGACATGAGAGGCCCAAAATTGGGTCTCCCCAATATGTTAGCCAGCCGAGATAAGAGTTAATTCCTTTGTGGGTTTTAACATACTACCTCTTATAAATAGAGAGTGTTAGAGATTTATTTGGGGTTAATCACTTTCCTCACTTCAAGTTGAGAGAAATCCCTCTCCCTTTTATATAGAGGTTCGGCCAAACCACAAGGCGAATTGCTTCAAGCAATTATCCCGGAGATCCATCACAGAGACCGATTGAAAAGAGGCTTTTCTGTAGAGACCATTCCTCGCAGATTGCTCCTTCATAAGAGTTCATACAGGACTCGTCCGACAAATCGAGAACCCCGCCGTCACGTTCCTGGGAATACGGAAAGAAATATCGGTATGTGCGTTCTTTTCGCTGCGTAATTCGCTACATAGCATGTACCTTGGGGTTTTGTTTCCGTAGTCATCGTCTCCTAATTCCAACAATGGTATCAGAGCCTGTGTAGGGAGTTCATATTTTTTTATAAAATTAGTGTTCTTGAGTTTTAGGTAAAACTGATAGTTCATGAATTTGTGTTTTTAGTAAAACTTGATGTTCATGATCTTCAAGAAAAACATGACATTTATCAAAATTGAAAATTAAATTATTGATCTTAGTGAATTTGATTTAGAAATTTGACCACTAACCTTAAATTTGTGTTTTTGACCGAAAATTACATGTAAATTTTATTGAATATTTCGGCTCCATGTAATGTATTTGGCCGAATTTTTGGAATAGGTTCACAAGATAATTGTGACATTAATTAAAGATATATTCTAGCATGATTTAAGGGAAATTAGAATATTTATTGATATATATATATTAGTTATCTAAGATTGATAAAATATATTTGTTGATAGATTTATATCTCTAATATAAAATATTGACAATATATATATAGATAGTGTTGGCCGAAATTTATATATATATATGGTGCAAATATATTTGAAAACTATATCTATAGTTAATATTACTTGGTGACTAAGTTAAGTTTTTAGTTGATTTTAAAACCTTACTTAGCCCACAAGTATTATTTCGGCCGAACCCAATAGGGTAAATGGGCCGGTCCAATTTGCACATCTGGGTCGGGTCGACTGACCCGGATAACTAGTGGAACCCGAACCGGTCCAACCGGGTCGACCGACCCGGATTTTTTTTTTGGAGAATGAAGCTTACTTTGAAGATTAATTCAGTATCCAAGTGGGAGAATTGTTGAGTTATGGATCTTGATTCAACAATTGGCCGAATTGTTTGGGCCGACCCGAGTTATTGGGATTTATGAGTTTATTCTATGTAGCTATTTATAGCGTTGTATTCTGTAAAGCGTAACCCTAGAGACAACTAATAAATCGCCAGCCGCAATTGTCTGTGGACGTAGGTCGAATTGACCTTTTCATCTATATTGCTTTCTTTCTTAATCATTTGTGAATGTTAAGACAATAAATCCTAACAATGCCCCCATAGGAAATGATTTTAATCAAGCCAGTAAGGAAATTCAAACTCATAACGCTGAAGCTTAACTGTTTTAGAGTCGGCGCTCGTAACTACTAAACCACAAATGCCCGTGGTCAACAAGATTTGGTTATGCAGAAGTGCAATACATGTATTTCTCTTTTAATATTTCTGGTTTTTTTAAAAAGAAAAGACAAAAAAAAATCATTTCCAATGTTTATTGTGTACTCGGAATGCCCATCCCCTTGCATTTATATAAAACAAGCACATACACAACCCAATAAATATACAACAATATCATAGTAAACTAGACAATTTTCCTGCCTGAAATTAAAAGTGGTGAATATGATTCTTGAGCTTCTTCTTCTTCTTCTCTTCTCCATCCTTTTTCTGCTACTGATGATCAATTACTACAACCATGTTGGTTGTCGTCCAAAGTCGTCGTCTAATCTGCGGTTACCGCCGGGCCCACCGAAGCTGCCCATCATTGGGAACCTTCACTGATGGACATACGCGTGATCCGGGCTCGGTTTTAATTATTCGGACCTCATGCACGTACGGGACTCACCGCAAAAGTCCAAATTCAAGCTAACCGGGGAAAACCGGACAAGTTTTGAGCTTGCCCGGCATCCCCGGGGGGCTTACCCGGAAATTCCGGGTAAGTCTAGCTTACCCGGAATTTCCGGGTAAGCTAGGCTTACCCGGAAAATTCCGGGTAAGCTAAGCTTACCCGGAATTTCCGGGTGAGCTTAGCTTACCCGGAATTCCGGGTAAGCCTAGGCTTACCCGGAATTCCGGGTAAGTTCCACACCCGGGGGGTGTCGCGCACACCCCCCATTTTACCTCGGACGTATACGGAGACCCGATTTTTACACTAACTCCTATGTGTCCGAGACCTTTGTTTCAGAGGCGCGCGCGTCCCGTTCATGACAGCCGCCTGAGACGTACGTCAGAGCCCCTTTTCCCAGAGCTTACCCCTGCATCCCGGTTCACATTTCCCCATCGAACCGGGTCAAAACCGGTTTACGGTCCAAGGTTGCCTATAAATAGCCACCTTGGGGGTGAACAAATTCAATTCATTCCAAAATCACTTTGGGCAAGCTCGGGAAAAAGCTCTGACTTCTCTCTAAAAACCCTCTCTTTCTCTCTCTAGAAAAACTACTGATGTTGAACGTCGGAGTGAGCACGCCAAGCACCCCCCCCCCCTCTCCACAGGGACTGCTTGGTAACGCTCCTTTGCAGGTGCCGACGGACGTCCCGCTAGAGACCCAGAGAGACTTGCCCTCATTCAGAAGACAAAGCTAAAGCCCGCGCGCGACACTAGAAGGCGGATTTAGCCCACGTCCAACTAGAAAACCTCGACAAGTTATCCGGCGGAAAGCCCGCAATAACTCGGTCGAAACACTGGCGCCGTCTGCGGATCACCCACAGAACCAACAGCATGGCAAGCAACGAGCAGCCACCGCCGACTAAGACGAAGAGAAGAGGACCAGGACGTCCAAGGAAAACTCCAGCTCCGGAGTCAAGCATGAGACCTCCTCCGCAGAGAGCTCCCCCGCAAAGCCAAGGCGGGGCCTCAGTCGCCTCATCTATGCCAACTAGAAGCGTACACTCTCGGAGTAACGCGCAAGGGGGCACACAGCAAACCAACGCTCCTCCAGGTTTCGCCCACCAAACCTTCAATACGCAGGAGCAACCGTACGGAATGCCAAACGCGGGAGCATACAACCAAGCACCAGGGGCACAGACTGCACCCACAGTCACCCCGGAAATGATGGCAGCACTCGAGCAGCTGCTTCATCTAAGAGAAGCCCTGCGCAACCAAGGATACGGGGCGCCACCGCCCCCTCCCGCGCAACAAGCAAATATGCCCCCGCCTCCAAGGCAAGCGCCTCCAATGAATGCACCTCAACAAAGAGGCCCTACAATCTCAAAAACCCCGACTTTCCACGGGAATGCACAGCAGAGCAGGCAGTTCCTCCAGCAGTGGACAAGACAGGAGCTTTCGCACTCCCAAACACCCTACCATACAGGGCCATATAATGAAGAAGCTTGGAGGCAGCCGTCTCAGACATACCAGGGATATCAAGGTGGATATTCTCAACACAACCCGACGCAGGCGCAATTTCCCCAACAAGGCGCAAGCATGGGCCAAGAAGCATACCCCCATAATCATAATAACCCAATAACCGGGTTGACGGAGGAGATGCTCGAAAAGCTGATCGAGAAGAAGATAAAAGAAAGGAAAATGAGAGGGATGAACACATTGGTAGACACAACATCCCACCCTTTCACCGACGAGCTGGTATACAGTCGCGTCCCAGACGCACTGTACAATCTAAGGCCAGAAAAATACCGAGGCAAGGGAGACCCAATAGAGCATGTACAGCAGCATGAACTAATGCTCTTGGGAAGGACTGACAACCCTCACCACATAGCCATGACGTTCCCCCAAACGTTAGGCGGACCAGCGGCACACTGGCTCTTCTCCCTGCCAAAGAAAAGCATAGACTCGTGGCAGTCCCTCAAAGAAAAGTTCATCCAACGTTACATGGGAGAACGATCGATTATCAAAGGATCAAATGCCTTGGATGACGTCAAGCAAGAGTGGAATGAGTCCCTCGCAAGCTATTACATCCGTTTCAATCAAAACATCTCCGAAATCCAAACAAACATCGCAGAGACAGAAGTCATTCATGCCTTTGTCAGAAATCTGGGTAGGCACGGGTACGACTTAGGCCAAAAGCTTTCCACAAGACCTGCGGAAACAATGGAAGAACTCGTGGCAAGAGTTAAAGAGTACATCGACGCTGAGCATTACAAGATGACAGCACGGGACAAATGGGGCAAGCCAGGCAACAAGAAGGATGAAAGCAAGCCAGGCCCCCCGAAGCAGAATCAAACCCCCCAGCAAAAACAATGGACTCCGCCCCATAAAAGAACATTCAACATCGAAGAAGACAAGAATGCAGATGTCAATACCATCGAGCTGATCCCTTTGAATGCTCCCCTGAGCGTCATACTGAAAGAAATGAAAGAGCAAAACCTCTGGAAAGAGCCATTCGGGTTCAGAAAGGGTCAGCTGGGGAAGGAGCAAGACAAGTGGTGTGAAAGCCACGAAATCAACGGCCATGAAACAGACGACTGTAGAAGCCTTAAGTTCCAAATCAATCGAATCATCCAAGAAGGCGGACTTAAGCACTACGTCGATCAGGGGGGAAAGATCGAAAAGGTGAAGAGAAAATTCACATCAAAGGAAAAAGGAAAGGAGAAGACCACTGACAACCCTCCTCCTAAAAAGAGGGGAGTCAGTAACGTCATTCATGGTGGTCCAGCCGCAGGAGGACAAGTCTCCAACACAAGAGATGTCTACGCTGCGCAGGCAAGCACACTCCCCAAGTATGGAAAAAGAAAGAAACCAGAAGAGGAGGACCTCGTGATAGGATTCTCAAGAAAAGACATGGCACACATCGTCTACCCACATGATGACGCGTTAGTAATAACGATGGAAATCAACGGGTTCGATGTCAAAAGAATTCTAGTCGACGGGGGAAGTTCGTCAGACATCCTTCATATTAACGTCCTCGAACAGCTGGGAATGAAAAGAGAGGACCTGAAGCCGGGAAATTTCCCGTTAGTAAGCTTTGCTGGAGCTGCTACGTACCCACTGGGAATGATCACCCTTCCCACTGTGATAGGAGAAGGGTGGAACGCAATGAAAGTCGACATCACTTTTGTGATCGTCGAAAGCCTCGGCGCTTACAACGGAATTCTTGGGAGAACAACGATAAACCCCTACGAGATGGTGCCCTCAACGGCACATCAAAAGCTGAAATACCGCTTAAAGGGAGGAATCGGTGAAGTCTTGGGCGATCAGACAACAGCACGAAAATGCTATGTCAACGCACTAAGATGCAAGAACCGCCTGGACGTTGCAGTCATCGAAAGGGGACAGTGTTCCAAATCTGAAGTCGAAAAGCGATTTGACGAGATGATGAGCAAAGGACAAAGGCTCCCAACACTTCAAGCCCCAATACTCCCAAGCATATGGGACATTAAACAAGGAGAGTCAGAATCCATCCAAAACTACTTCAAGCGATTTGCTATTAACGCAACTTCAAGTTTTGCAGACAAGTCAGCCGTGATCAATGGATTTTTCCTGAACATGAACTCACCCACATTTCTCCTGTTCGGACGAACACATGGGTGGAGGACAACCAAGTCTATGGCTGACCTAAAGGAAAAGATGGAAACGGCAATCGAAGTCGCAAATGAGCTGGGGTGGTTCAGCCCACCTGCAGAACACGAGGAGGCGTGCGAACAAGAGCATGCAAGACAAGACTTGAACAACAACCAAGATGGAGAATACACACCTCTAAACATAGAGGTGGAAGAATTGTTCAAGACCATCCTGAAGGATGTTTTACCTCCTCCCAGCGAGATCCGAATTGCCTTCCTCGGGAAGAATCCGGAATTGTGGTGCCACTATCACAACAAATGGGGTCACAGCACAAATGGCTGCCCCTCCCTTCGCAACAAAATCGAGGACCTGATCAAACAAGGAGCTCTTCGCTCCCACATCGCATGCAGGAAGCCAGCTTTATCAACCCGTCACTAAGGGAATAACCCTTCCCTTATGACATGCACATACTCTATCTTTACTTTTTAAATGCTAAGTAGAACATTTAGGATAGGAGATCAGTTGACTCCATCCATGCACGACCTTTGTAAATAAACAAGAAAACTAATGAAGTTCACTCCTTGCGTAGGAAAAATCACTATGTAATGGCAAGCTTCCCCGGTCCAATACCAGGAACAAGCCACATACATCACCAACAAAGACCCTAACCCTATGCGCAGAAAGGGCAACCAACAAGAAAAGCCGTCAGAAAGATATCAAAGCAATCCTAAGCGAAGCTCCTCACGACAAACCAAAACAAAGGACGTTAGACGCATACAAGGAGTTAAAGTATCCTCATAACAAGGATGTGAACGTACTAATCTATTCACACCCTTGCAAAAGTCGGGGGATAAACGGATCATTGGGAATCCTGCCTCGCAAACAAACGCAAGTGTCGGACGTACTAATCTATCCACACTTCGCCATACTACAAGGATGTGAACGTACTAATCTATTCACATCCTTGCAAAAAGTCGGGGGATAAACGGATCATTGGGAATCCTGTCTCGCAAACAAATGCAAGTGTCGGACGTACTAATCTATCCACACTTCGCCATACTACAAGGATGTGAACGTACTAATCTATTCACACCCTTGCAAAAGTCGGGGGATAAACGGATCATTGGGAATCCTTCCTCGCAAACAAATGCAAGTGTCGGACGTACTAATCCATCCACACTTCGCCATACTACAAGGATGTGAACGTACTAATCTATTCACATCCTTGCAAAAAGTCGGGGGATAAGCGGATCATTGGGAATCTTCCCTCGCAAACATAAATAAGGGTTGAACGTACTAACCCATCCACACTTAGCCACAGCACCAAATATGTGAACAAACTAGTTTGTTCACATCCTCATAAAGAAAGACAAGCACTTCAACGGGGATCATCCTCCCTACAAAGCCACAGACAACGGTAATACAAACTCACCCACAACCGTCACCAACAGAGATGCAGTTTCCTAAGGAAAACCATCGGATCAAGAAAACCAACCAGTCAATAAAGCAACACTCTTACAAAAAAGAGAACAAGTCACTGGGACAACAATAAAAGAAGATGCAAAATAATACTTAGTATTATATCTTTCTAACATCTCATGTCAGGCATATATATATAATATAGCAGGACTCAAAAGTAAAGACATCCGGCCAGCTTAAAAGTCGAGCCCAAGATGCAACCCGTCAAAATCTCACCCATGCAAGGGGATCAGCCATATGTACAGATGGAAAAACAAAGAAAGATCAACCTGACCCAACGTCAGGAGCACCAGAACCAAAGACATCAGTCATAAAAACATCTTGCGCTGGGCCTTTGAAAGCACCCCGGCGATCATCACCAACAGGGACGGACGCCTGTCCCGTCAAACCACTTGTTCCACCACTCGCTTGGACCCCCGCAATAGCCCCAAGGGCATAGCCAGCATATGGACCAGCACTCTGGAAAGGAAAATCGGGGGCAAGGGAGTGTACCCTCCTAAAGTAATCCACAGAGAAGGACTCCATGCGATCATCACGCGCCTTCTCAAGAAGCTTGGGATAATCCGCGGTAGTAGGAAACTCGATCATTCCTAGCTGGTCACCAAGGACAACGTGAGACTCCCTAGTCTCCCTCAGCACCACAGCATGCGCCTCCTCATCAGCCTTCTCCTGACGTAGCAGGGCAAACAGCTCCGCCTCCAGCTGAGACGCATAATCCTGACTCCTCTTGAGATCAGCGGAAGCCTCGGAAGAAGCATCTGAATGCGCGCGCGCCTTCTCCCTCAACACAACAACGTCCTGAGACAAGTGCTCATGACGATCCTGCAAACCCCTCGTTTCCTCAACAAGCTCAACAACGAAAGAGGAGAGGTTGGTCATCACGGCATTCACCTATAACAGCAACACAAACACATCATACACAGAGAAGTCAGACAAACGTGATAGATACAACATAGAAGGAAAACAACGTACAGGAGCAAAGCGCGCGAGTGACTCCTCAACGCATTTCAACGCAGCCTCAGGATCTCGGGGACACGTCTTCCGGTCAGCCGGTGGAACAGACCGCTGAACCACACGCACACCAACAGCAGGCGTACTCAAGGAAACATCCTTGGGAAAACGGACAGCAGACTGACAATACGGAACCCACTCACTGCCAGACACATCCCGATCAGGCCGGCAAATCAAATCAGACTTGCGAAGAGCCGGAGGAGTAGGGACAACTACACACCAATAGCAAACACATTAGGAGAATGTAAACCATACTAATACAACAACAAGTCAACCACGATTACCTGCCAAGGGAGGCACCTCCTCTGAACGCCCGCTCCCCGACCGGGGGACATGCATGGTCGAATCGGCATACATAGGCCCTTTCCCTTTGTCATGGGAAGGAGCAAAAAGCATGCCGTCAGATATCAACCTCCTAGGATCGCTCGCGGAGCGGACGTCAGCATCATGCTCCCCGACAAGAACGACTCCCCCCGCCGGCGGAAAGTCCAAACCTACAGAGACAACCACAAAGAAACCTTTAGCGTGTCAACACGCGAAGAGCCACAACGAAACATTTAAAAGGCACAAGTCCCATACCCGGGCCAACAGGAAGCGTATCGTCTAGACCGGGAACAATCTGAGAAGACCCGCCTGCAACTCCACCCTGTAAACAGGGGCGTCTGTTAAGAAACCAACCTACAAAAAAACAAGAGCAGATGTTACAAAACTTCAAAACATACCAACTCCTCCCCTGAAGGACGTACGTGAATGCCCGCCGCGAGCAGCTCGGCGTCAGAAGCACGATAAAGGGGGCTGTACTCCCCCGCCCTATTCGCCGCATGGATCTTCTTCAAAGCGACCTTATCTCTATCTGAGAACTCCTGAAATCGTGGAACGGGATCAGCATCCAATATGTGAGAAGTCGCCCAAGTCGTGCCTGCATCCTTCACAAAAAAGTACTGACACTTCCATTTATTCTGGGAAGTGTCCGACCGTTCGCAAAATCGCGCTTCAGTATTCCACCCCGCCCGACGCAAACCAAGGGAAGAGAATCCCTTTTCGGTCATATGAGGCCAACGTAGGCTGAAGGTGCACATCCCAGACTCATCTGCCTTACCCAGGCGGTAGAAGGCTCGAAACAACACTATTGAGTAATCCCAGGAATTCAGATGACATTGCACCCGAAAACACGTCCAAGCCCTAAACCCTGGAGGGGTAATAGAGACAGGGGAAATCCTATAATATCGACAGAGACGGACCAGATCCTGACAGTAGGGAAACCGCAGTCCTTCTCGAAACTGTGAAAGGTAGACCGCCTCATACTCAGCTGGAGGAACGGTGGGCCGACCAAATTCAACTCCCTTCATAACATCCCAAGGATACGAGACCTCCAGGCCGGGACACCAGCCCCGGGTCGAAACATAGAGGTCAAACTTGGAACGCGGAAGCTTGTTTGGAAAAAATATCTGAGTCTTCTCCAATATCACGCGGTCGCCCGACGGCCCCAAGAGTACACCGCTTTGAGACCCAGAATCGGAATCCATGGTGCTTTCGCCAACCTCACCCTCAAAGTTATCCGAAACAAAAGGATGAGACTTACTCATTATGCGAAGAAGGGGAAACCGTTTCCTATCAAGAATACTCTAAGTATCAGAGTCGGACGCCTGCAAGCTCGTCTACCAAGCCCTGCAAAAACCATACACCAACTTAATCAAAAACCAAAGCAACACATCAACCACACTCATCAAAATCCTTTGAAAGGACATTCAACCCAACGGATCGACTGTCCGCATGCAAACAGCTAGGGACCCTCCCGCTCGGGAGTCAGAAATCCTTACGCTCATCAAAGGCCTAGGCCACCTACTAATCAAATTTTCATACATTTGTGCAATGTGTCACAGGTATTCAAGCGCTCTACAAAGCGACAAGTTCAAAAGCTAAAGAAGTCAAAGACATACAAAGTTTGGTATAATTACCAAAATGCCATCCAACCACCTTTTGGTCGAATTTCATCCTTAGAATGGCTCAAGGCTCCGGGGGCACATACGAGCAACTCAAACGCACTCGAGCAAGCCCCTTACATACCACAAAGGGATTTACCCCTCCCCGAACAACCCGAAAAACACTCGGGTCAACTAAGCCACTAACGAAGGCAAACTACCAAGCATTCACCTAAGCTCCGGGGGCATGGCAATCCACTCACAAACAATCAAGGGGCTCTATCACAATAGGAAACATCATTTCAAGTTATCCATATCAAGAAACAAGGGGTCAAGCTTATCGCTCGAAAAACTCCGATTTCGAACCCCCGCGATTTCCCCTCGGTTGATCGAAACCTAAGAGCCACTTCACAAAGGGAGTTTCCTATCCCTAACTCTATCTATTTACACCTAAAGCTTAGCCAAAAGCAAATATTGAAAATCAAGCAAAAACTTCACTCATGCATTTTATCAAACACCTACAAGGCACCTTATTGAGGTTCAAATGTGCAGCCCTATAGGTCTAATCAACCTCAAGAAAAGCGAGTAGAGGACGTTACCAATCGATGCTCGACAAAAAGGACTCGAAATCGGATCGAATCGAGTCAAAAATCGAACCAAGAAGAGGAGCAGCCGCCGCCCGCTGCAGCCGCCGGACCCGCCGCTGCCGCCGCCGCCTCGCCGCCGCCGCGCCGCCCTGGTGTCGCCGGTGGTGCTCCTGGTGGTGGCTGGCCGGAATGTGGTCTCCCTTGCACCCTAGAGTGAGTTCCTAAAATCCCTACCTTAGCTCCTCCAAAACTATCACCATAGCCAATTCAAAAGTTGATAGTTTTATAAACTATCATGGAGGAGAAGGGACTACACAACATGGTAAGTACCATACATCAAGGAGGTATATCCCTACCTACCATTCATTTTTTTGAAGTTGTTGATGGTTTGGGTTTTTAACTATCAAATGACTTGAATAAATTTTAACTAAGTCATTTCAAACACCCTCAACTTTTTGAAAACGTTGAGTTTATGATTTTTTCATATTAGGGCCGTTGCATGTGATTTTCCAAAACTCGGCCCTATTTCATTCACTCAAAACCGTCGTCTCGCCGTCAAGACGACCGTCTCGGACGACGAGCTCCCAAAAACTATCACACTACATGAAAAACATTTTTTCAAGACTTGCATGATTTATTTTGATGCATTTAATCATATCATGAACGTTCCGTATTTACTAGCTCATCGTATGAGCTCGAAAAATTTCATGCGTGCTCGCTCGCACCTTAATTCTCCAAACAATCATACTTTTCATATTATTCGTAGCCTGTTATGCTACTAACCCTTCATGCAGTCACTAAGCATGACCATCTCTAAAACTACGGCAAAGAATTCGTCGGAGCCACGCGCGTCCACCCGCAGTAGGTTAAAACTCAAGGTGAGCAGACGGCCCGAATCACGCATACGCCCTATCTTATAATAGAGTTAAACAAAGGTCAAGCCATTGTTTAACTCGGGGGCAAATGATGGACATACGCGTGATCCGGGCTCGGTTTTAATTATTCGGACCTCATGCACGTACGGGACTCACCGCAAAAGTCCAAATTCAAGCTAACCGGGGAAAACCGGACAAGTTTTGAGCTTGCCCGGCATCCCCGGGGGGCTTACCCGGAAATTCCGGGTAAGTCTAGCTTACCCGGAATTTCCGGGTAAGCTAGGCTTACCCGGAAAATTCCGGGTAAGCTAAGCTTACCCGGAATTTCCGGGTGAGCTTAGCTTACCCGGAAATTCCGGGTAAGCCCCAGCTTACCCGGAAATTCCGGGTAAGCCCCAGCTTACCCGGAATTCCGGGTAAGCTTGGCTTACCCGGAATTCCGGGTAAGTTCCACACCCGGGGGGTGTCGCGCACACCCCCCATTTTACCTCGGACGTATACGGAGACCCGATTTTTACACTAACTCCTATGTGTCCGAGACCTTTGTTTCAGAGGCGCGCGCGTCCCGTTCATGACAGCCGCCTGAGACGTACGTCAGAGCCCCTTTTCCCAGAGCTTACCCCTGCATCCCGGTTCACATTTCCCCATCGAACCGGGTCAAAACCGGTTTACGGTCCAAGGTTGCCTATAAATAGCCACCTTGGGGGTGAACAAATTCAATTCATTCCAAAATCACTTTGGGCAAGCTCGGGAAAAAGCTCTGACTTCTCTCTAAAAACCCTCTCTTTCTCTCTCTAGAAAAACTACTGATGTTGAACGTCGGAGTGAGCACGCCAAGCACCCCCCCCCCTCTCCACAGGGACTGCTTGGTAACGCTCCTTTGCAGGTGCCGACGGACGTCCCGCTAGAGACCCAGAGAGACTTGCCCTCATTCAGAAGACAAAGCTAAAGCCCGCGCGCGACACTAGAAGGCGGATTTAGCCCACGTCCAACTAGAAAACCTCGACAAGTTATCCGGCGGAAAGCCCGCAATAACTCGGTCGAAACATTCACCAACTGCTGGGGTCCAAGTTGCTGATGCATGAGCAGCTGAGCAAGCTGGCTAAGAAGTACGGACCATTGATGCACCTACAAATGGGTGAGGTATCCACGGTGGTGGTCTCAGATCCAGACACAGCCAAGGAGGTGTTGAAGACAAATGATCTCACCTTCTCCAACCGACCCACTTTTATAGCCAATAACCTTTTGAGCTTCGGAAAGTCGAGCGTTATTTTTTTACCTCATGGAGCGCATTGGCAGCAGCTGCGTAAGGTTATAGTTCATCAGCTTTTGAATGCCAGCAGTGTTCGATCCTTCAGGTATATACTATATGTGTAGTAATCTAATATAAAATCAAGTTCCAGTTATGTATATTAGATCAATTTGCAATTCTCCCGACTGTATATAATGTGTATTTATATTGTAGATCTGAGGAAAATGGATGGTGCGCTATGGGAAAAAAGTAAAACTAAAATATAATATTTAAATTAAAACTTTATGATAGTGTTTGGCTGCAAAAAAAAAATAATAATAATAATAATAATAATTGAAAGAGATGTATGAATTGATCTCATGCAATTTTTTTGTTTTCACCGAGTGTGCTAGTAGCCAGTGTCATTCTAATATAATCATACCTCGCATCGGGTTAAATTGCTGTTTACATTTTTTTTTTGTTTCCCACCTTTCGTTTTCAACAGTGTACTAGGTGCCATAGTCAGCCTAAGCTTGGAGTTTTCGACCAATATAGACTTATATGAACAATTAAATAATTAAATACTAATATATGCTGCATAAAGAATTAATTACAATTTTAGGCCTAACTGATATATCAAATCTCAGTTTAGTATTTAGGTGCCTTGACCGAGATTTCATATCTCGGTCAAGGTGCTGTCTTGTCGTCATCTAGTTATAGCTATTCTCCAATCTCCTCTTAATTTACTATCTATTCACACTTGTTCCCATCCTATGCTGGTGGTAGTGATGGACAAGTGTGACATAAGTAATTTACATATTATATATATTAGAATAAACATCAAAGTTTTTTACATATTTAGATATTATTATTATTATTATTTACACATTTTAACTTTAAATAAATTATCTTTATGATATTATTCTAGTTGAGCAATATTTTTAGCTGAAAATGGAATATACATTTTTTCCAAAATAACTTTATTATTTTATAAATAAATTCTCCCTACAAACAAATAAATCTTTGATGATAATAACTAATTAAAGCTATATTTTTGTTGATAATAACTAAATTGTAATATCAACTTTCAGTTATAGATCAAAACACAATATTTAGTTATCACTTTTGTTAATTTCGACGATTATACGTATAAAGCTACATATGATATCCATTCCAAAATTACATTATGTTTCTTGTTTAGGATTTATGAGTTTTGTTGAAATTGAGTGAATGTCTAATTGGTGAGAAATTATGTGGTAGACTCAGTCCGCTACTTCAGCGTATTGACCAACCAATAAGAAAGATACATAATATAAATGCATTAAAAATGGATAACTTTGGTTAACACAGGATTACAACCCAATATTTATCATATCTAATTTTTATCTCTTTTTTGGCTTAATAAACTAATTTGTCTTACAAAATAAATATATTTTCTTTTATATATAAATGTAATACGAGTTTTTTTTTTTTTTTCTAAAAACCTATTAGAAATGGTGAACCCTAGAGGGCAAGGTAAACCCTAAAAAATGGAAATTTGCGCTCTAAAATTCACCACGTCTAATAGGTTTTTAAAAAAATATAAAAAAACTGGTATTATAATTATATATATATATAAAAAATATTTATTTTGTAGGAAAAATTAGTTTATTAAGTCAAAAAAGAGATAAAAATTAATTTTGAGAAATATTGGGTTGTAATCTTGTGTTAACAAAAGTAATTCATTTTTAATGCATTTATAAAGTCTCTTTCTTATTGGTTGGTGTTGGTCCATACGCCGAGGTTGCGGACTGAGTCTGTCTAATAATTTCTCCCAATTGAGTGTTCAATTAAAAATAATTTACAGTAATTATTATTTTTTATTGCATTTTAGATACATATCCAAAAGACCTCACATATCATTTTAGTCCAGTTTGATGAAAATTATAACTGATGTATAAATTTGGTCTACAATTATTATTTAGCCATTTTAAAAAATTAATATTTGAGCAATATAATTAGTAAGTCGTTCAAATTTCTATGTAAAAGTAAAACAGCACGGCCAAGTTAAAATGTAAAACGTTGCTGTTTATTCTAATATATATAATATGTAAATTACTTCTCTTATATTTGTCCATCACGGTATCACCTAGGGCTGAGCATGGGACGGATGGGCGGGCTTTTTCTAAAAAAATGGCCCAAGCCCTAAAACTAGGGCCGCTTAATGGCTGTCCCGAGCACTATCCCGAGCCCTAGCTAGTAGGAAAAGGCCCGCCCGCCACGGGCCTACAGGGACTAGGGACAAATGGGACAAACCCAAATTCCCATCCAAGTTCAAAAAAAAAAAAAATCATACTCAGTTTACTTAAACCATAACCAAACACAGAACAGCAACAAAGTTCACCACAAAGTTCACCATAAAACACCAAAATCACTCAAACATTTTGTCACTTGTAAGAACACCAAGTTCAACACATAACTTGGTTCTCCAAAATAGTTCACCAATGACTCCAAACCTAAGTTTTACCAAGACTCTTAACACAAAGTCACCAACAATTCAGATATAACAAGTTATAAATACAAATCCAGATCAAATCGAACTTCAACCCGAGTCATCACTAAAGTTAACTTAACTAATTATAATTTATAGCTGATAAGTTAGCAAAAAGGGACGGGACGGGTCTTTTGGGACTTCGTAAAAAGCCCTAGCCCTAGCCCGAGCCCTAGTCGAGAAGAAAAGTCCCGCCCATTAGGGCTTAGGCACATTTTTGGGACGGGCTTTTTGGGACGGGCTAGGGCGGGACGGGCGGGATTTTGAGCCTCTCGGGATATTTGCCCACCCCTAGTATCACCAACCGCTAGGAAAATGGGAGCAAGTATGAATAAGGGAGTAAATTAAGAGGAGATTGGAGAATAGATAGCTAGATGACACATGACAGCATCTTGACCGAGATTTTACCTCTCGGTTAAGGTACCTAAATTCTAAACTGAGATTTTGCGCTCTAAAATTCACCACGTCTAATAGGTTTTTAGAAAAAATAAAAAAAACTGGTACGTATTATAATTATATATATATATATATATATATATATATAAATATTTATTTTGTAGGAAAAATTAGTTTATTAAGTCAAAAAAGAGATAAAAATTAATTTTGAGAAATATTGGGTTGTAATCTTGTGTTAACCAAAGTAATTCATTTTTAATGCATTTATAACGTCTCTTTCTTATTGGTTGGTGTTGGTCCATACGCCGAGGTTGCGGACTGAGTCTGTCTAATAATTTCTCCCAATTGAGTGTTCAATTAAAAATAATTTACAGTAATTATTATTTTTTATTGCATTTTAGATACATATCCAAAAGACCTCATGTATCATTTTAGTCCAGTTTGATGAAAATTATAACTGATGTATAAATTTGGTCTATAATTATTATTTAGCCATTTTAAAAAATTAATATTTGAGTAATATAAATAGTAAGTCGTTCAAATTTCTATGTAAAAGTAAAACAGCACGGCCAAGTTAAAATGTAAAACGTTGCTGTTTATTCTAATATATATAATATGTAAATTACTTCTCTTATATTTGTCCATCACGGTATCACCAACCGCTAGGAAAATGGGAACAAGTATGAATAAGGGAGTAAATTAAGAGGAGATTGGAGAATAGATAGCTAGATGACACATGACAGCATCTTGACCGAGATTTTACATCTCGGTTAAGGCACCTAAATTCTAAACTGAGATTTAATATCTCGGTTATGCCTAGATTCGTAATTAATTCTTTATATAGTCTATATTTGTATTTGGTTGTTCATATAAACTTATATCGGTCAGAAAACTCCTTTCGTAAGGAGTTTTCTGATAAACTACTTGTCGTAGATATTTTTCCATTTTTAGGACTTGAGTGAGATTTAAACTGCTATATGAATGGTTAATCTCACGCACTTTAATATAAAAACTTACGGTCTAGCCAGCTGGGCTACAAAGTTTAATATAATATTTTTTATATGTTAAAAGTCACATTAATTGTTGATATTTTATATATTGATGAAATATCAAAATGAGTCTCACTCTTAGTTTCTCACCATCCAAATTAATATATGTAGGGTTATGTAGGATTATTCTTTTACGTGCAATTTTTTTTTTTTGTATAATATTAAAAGTCGATATTATAATAATACGTGAAAAACTTGGTTAATTACAAGCATTCATACTTTTTTTTTTTTTTCATATCTGGTATATATAAACAATTGTATGTTGTTATCTATATATATATATATATATGTATTTACAGATCAATACGTGAAGGGGAGGTGAAAAACATTGTGAATTACATTTCATCAACCGGCCAGGGTTCAGTATTTAACCTCACCCATAAGTTGTTCGAATTTGCAAACGTTGTTACTTGCAAGGCTGCCTTTGGGGAACACCTCAAGTCTAACCAGACAGAAGAGCTGATTCATTTACTAGCAACGATTAGCCAACTCATCGGAGGGCTTAACTTGGTTGATCTTTATCCATCCTGGAACTTCCTTCGTCACACTGTTGTATTCCTGAAGCGACGGATCGGAGTTGCGGATGTTAAAATTAGCTGTATGCTCGATAACATCATCAACAATCACCGGAGCCGAAGGAAGGCCATCGACAAAGGTGTCGGTGCAGATCATGATAATGTGCAAGATTTGGTAGATGTATTGCTTCGAATTCAGGAGGAAGATGAGGGTAGGACGTTTCACATCACTACTAACAACATCAAAGGTGTCCTTTTTGTAAGTTTAACACCACAATATTCATTTCTATCTAATTATCTGGTAAAATTATTTATTATTATTATTTGGAGTTCAAATATTTGAAATTTGATTTATCACTTTATCAAAATTCGATTCGATTAATTAGTGGCTCATTTTAACAAAAGCTCATATCAAACATGGTCGGGTGGATTCACGTTGAGCAGTAGGGAAAAAATGTCCCCCTTCATATATTTTTATTTTTATACATAATTATAATTAAATGATAAATTAGTCCCCAATTTTATAAATAAGTTAATAAAAGGAATAAATTATTTTTACCAAAGTGATTATTTTGCAAATTGAAAAACTTGTCATCTTAAGTTTGTTTTGTATAAATTGCTAGCTTGGATTTCACTTTGTGGATAATTTACTTTCTGAAGGGTTTTTTTGGACAATTCGCTGTCACAGTTTACTTTGTGGGGGAGAATTGGCTAACTCGTGTTTCACTTTGTGGACAATTAGGTAGCTATCAAATTGTCCACAAAAGGAAACTTGGGCTGGTAAATTGTCCACAAAGCGAAAGCAGAGCTAGCAATTTGTAAAAAAAAAAAAAAAAAAAAAACTTCAGTTTTCAATTTTTTTTTTCAAAAAGTGAAGCCTAAGCTGGCAAATTGTCCAATTTTTTTAGGTAGCAATTTGTTATTAAATATAAGGTATCAATTTGGTAATTAACCCTTTATTTTGCTGTCAAACCATTTGATTCATTATATTTTAATACATAGTATGATATATTATTTTTAAATAAGAATCATTATTTTTTCAAAAATACCGTTTTTACGCATTTTTTGTTTTGAAAGCCATATGTCCTAAAAATCCAATTCATGGATCCATGATTGGGTCACATGGTCTATAAACTATGTCAAGCATAAATATGGGTATAGATGAGCTCCTTTGTTCTACTAATTGAGCCATAGAGATTTTGAGTTTTGATCAGCTAGGAGCCATGAGGTTGACCCATGCCCATGTTCAACTCAGACATGGTCTTTAAAAGTACATATCCAGATTTGCAAGAACTTGGTTCATAACGAGTTCTCTAACCATGTAAATCGAGTTATGACTGATTCTTAAGTGACACTTTAGATAGTCGAGGCCGGAAAAAAAATTGCGACTCTTAAACTTCATAGATCGATAATTTAATAGGGTGATGAGTAAATTTTAAATAGTATTGATTTAATAACTAGTTGTGGCATTATTTTTCTGTGACCTAGGACATGTGGGCCGGAGGAACAGATACTGCATCAACAATGATGAACTGGGCACTAGTAGAAATAATTAGAAACCCTAACGTAATGAAGAAGGTGCAATCTGAAGTGAGGGAAGCCATGAAAGTGAAGAAGAAACAAAATCTCGAAGAATCCGACATTGAAGGTCTCGAATACTTGAAACTAGTTATTAAGGAGACTCTCAGACTACACCCACCCTTTCCATTGGGCTTTCGAAAGTCGTCAAACAAATGCACTGTGAACGGTTATGATGTGCCTGACCAGTCTAATGTCTTGATCAACTTATGGGCATTAGGGAGGGATCCACGTTATTGGGAGGATCCAGAGAAGTTTGAGCCAGAGAGATTTCTAGAATCTTCTATAGATTTCTATGGAATGCACTTTCAGTTTCTTCCGTTTGGAGTGGGAAGAAGGATCTGCCCCGGAATCGCGTTTGTGGGTATAACCGTGGAGATGATGCTTGCTACTCTGCTCTATCACTTTGACTTGAAACTGCCAGATGGGGAAAATGCTGAAGAACTTGACATGACTGAAAGTTTTGGTATGATTGTTAGGAGAAAGAAAAATTTGTATGTCATAGCTACAAAAGTTCGTTAAATGTAAACTGGTCTACCATGTGTGGGCTCGAGTTTCAGTTCGTGGGTATGAGTTCGAGATAGTGGCTCAAGCTATCACAAACTCTAATAAAAATAATAATCGATTTTTCAGTCGAGTTAATAGCTTCAACATCTTTTATATAGATATATATATTCTATGTTTAAGAATAAATATTTTAAATTTAAATAAATATAAGCACAATGAAGAAATATGTAAAAAATTTAGTCCAGTTTTAACAAAAAATACAGTGATACCATGTTTATTTATAAGGCACATTTTGACTATGCTTCACAAACGATATGTTTCGATGAAGTTACTATAATATGAGAAGGTAATTGGCTCCCTCAAATATTTATGTTCTTTCTAAAATTTGTAATTATTTACATTATTAATAGTATGATGTAAATTCTTAGCTTAGTTTAAAAAATCATACTTTTACAAAATTTCTTATATTATAAATAAGTCCATCTTATTGCAAAAATAACACAAGCAATAATGCTTATGAAATATACTAGAATGTACTTTTTTTTGGCCAATATACTAGAATGTACTTACTTCCTACTTTTTTGATAGTTTCATGTTGAACACGACATGTAAAGGGGAAGTTATGCGCTAGCCTAGCCGTTTCACATGGAAGTGACATGACTTCTTATGTGCAAATATAATAAATGGAGACCTACTAAGAAATTTAAGCATGATATAAAAGAGACATTAAGCATATATTATATTGCGATTAAGTGTTTTATATTTTTTTATTAGTTGTCTGACATATCAGATTCGTTGCGCTTTATTTTTCTGTCCAATATCGTCGTTATAACTGATGGAACTAAATTACGTTACCGGAACCTGAATGGGTTTTTAAAAATTAATTTGATACTTCAGACATCCAATTGTAATAAATCTGAAAGTCAATCGCAACGTGTATGTTATATAATTTCACTCCGCCAGTTTTAATGCTATTTTTTAGACGGTAAAGTGAAACATATTGACATCCAATAAAAAATGAAGACACATAATAATAGAGACATAAGTAGGTGTTTTTAATGTTAAAGGTGATTGATGACCCTCATTATATCTACACAAACAAACAAACCTTCCTCGTGATACAGAGCCAGACCCTAAACTTACATAAAGCAAAGTTGCTTGCTCGTCTTTGCTTATAATTTATTTGCCATATTCTTCTTCCTCCTAATATTTTCGATAATCTTCAGCATTTAACTAAGATCTCTAGAAATAGAAACCCTAACCTCAAACCATAACATTAGTCTTATCAACAGAACATCAAAATTGCAAAAAACACCAATTTCACCTTCTTGATCGGAACACTACCTGACCAAACACCTATAATCAGTGCCATTTCCTCCGCCTCATTTACTCTTCCCAAACGTCTCTCCAACCAACATCAGAAATCGATGTAAGGTTCCTGCTATTCAATGTCAACAAACCAGAGGACCGCGTGTTGAAAAAATTTGTTAACACTACAAAAAACACTTGGGATTACATACCGGATATTTGCTGACAGACTTATCGTTCAGAAATCTAATACCGACTTCTGACCGATGGCAAACGAAATTGGGAGAAAAAGAAAACAACGTAATACTGATCTCAAACCGAAAGTACATACCGATTTTGGCGGTCAGAACATAGTGTGTCTGAAAAGGTGATACATACATACTGATTTCGATAAGAGAATCCCAGACAATTTTTTTTACCGTTGAAGCAAAAAAAAAACATTATTCCCAGGTTCTTACATATTGCACACCGATTTAAGACAAATATGACCTTTTTTTTTATTATAAAAGACAGTGAGGACTTGGGTGATCTATATGTGTACGTTTTTGACACGTTCTTTTGCTAATTGCATACTTAATGAACATATTCACTTATATACTTGTATTGTTTGCATAACTTAATCTTTTTGCCAGAACTTAGTGTTACCGTTGCTATTTAGAAAACAATAATGTTTGGGTACTGACTTGCATACTTCGCATACACATTTACGAAGTCATTGGTAGTTGGTTTTTCCGTGGAATTTTTTCGACACAATACCTGATGATATTGTCTGGATATGCGTCTTCAACAGTGGTCATGGTTTCTGCATAGTTGCAGCAAATATATTTTGCACAAACGAAGTTGACAATACTCGTTCATGGATTTTGGTAATGAGACATTACAATACTTGCCAGGAAAGTTCACAATTAGATATGTTCAAAAAAATAAATAATTTGAATATAATTTTATTTTTTAGTTTTTGGCTTACCGCGATAGCTTGCCTCCTTCACACAAAGATTAATCCCTAGTCGCACCGGGTCAGCCCGTCAGATGTAAAGTTATGGCCATGTATATCTTTCCATTCCCAAGGTAACTAGTGGGGTTTGAACCACCTACCTCTGGTTAATGGATGAAGTGTTGCAAAAGATAGCCTGGTGCAGCCTAGCCTAGCCTATACGGGCAAAAGTTGCCACAACAACTACCTTTGTTGACACAGTACTAGTAAGAGATGACCACACA
Organism: Clarkia xantiana subsp. parviflora; assembly: GCA_036873135.1. Lineage (NCBI taxonomy): Eukaryota > Viridiplantae > Streptophyta > Magnoliopsida > Myrtales > Onagraceae > Clarkia > Clarkia xantiana. Next base: position 9,846,180 of record JAPTYO010000011.1, read on the forward strand.
CTATTATGACTTTCTGATATATTCAATAAACCCTAAGCCTTATAAAGATGTGCATTACCCTAATGCAATTAGCCGCCGCGCCCTCATCAAACCAAGGACAGATGGTCCACCAAAATCGTCCCTAACCATCCCTCCCCTTGGTACTTCTAACTTCCTGGCAGCATATAGCCTTCCACCGAATTCGAAACTCTTATCCAAAAATGTTTGACACAACAACGTCACATCTTTCTCACCGGTATTTCTACCGATTATCCATGCCCAGTCAAATCTAGGTAAGTGTTCGGTCATCTTCAATTGATAGCCAAATGGACAGCACTCCTCTTTCGTCGGGTTCATTGTTGGTGAATTCACCACTAAATCTGTAAGTACTTAACCACTATATTTTTTTGTTGTAATTTAGGTATACATCGAAATCCCTTTGGGGAGATAAAATTATTAACATATGTCGACACATTGAATTCTAGAAATTACTTGAGTAAGTAGAAAAGATGGTTAGACCGCGTCGCTAAAAATTAGTTTTGACATATGGGGTGGGACGTTTTAAACCAAGTTTTATCTGGGGAGTAACATTTGAAAAAAAAAAACACGACACCTAAACTGACAGCACGTATTACAGGTTCACTGATGGTTGGAGCCAATTTGCTTACGATGTCTATTTAACAGTTTGAGATTTCATACTTTTCAGATTGGTGACACCAGATACGTTCGACGTTGTGCTATACAATGAACATGGTCTTCCTATTAGAATCTCAGTGGATGTGGAAGACACTTCATCTAGTGAGGAGGTATATGGTTCATCAAACGATAACCAAAGTTGTTTAGGCGATGGTACTGAGACAGCGGAGGACGTTAGTGGGAGTTTTTGCACAGTCAAAGTAACTGGTGCTATGTCAATATTGGTTAGTAACATCTTTAATCTAGTCTTGTGTTTGATTCATTGAACAACCATATTTTTTTTTCGTGTGTAAAAAATGACATAGTTGTTGGATGGTGCATGAGATTCCAAAGAAATTTGCCACTCACATTGGCCTAGACCGTTTGAGTGCATTGGAGATTATAGGCCCGGCCTGAAAGCGCTGAGAAGTAGGGGTGAAAGCCAGACCTGCTCATCCCAAATACAATCATTTACCGGAGACTAAACGTCGTCAACGATACGAGTTTAAGAAAGGGTGGAGTAAGTTATATTGTGCGAACAAATTATCTCAGGGAAAATTTGTTCACTTTGAAGTTTTCACAGAAGGTACTTGGGTTACCACCATAGACTAAATCAAACTATCACAAACTCTTATAAAAATAATAATCAATTTTTCAGTCGAGTTAATAGCTTAGAAAAGAATACAGCGATACCGTGTTTATTTATAAGGCACCTTTTGACTATGCTTCACAAACGATATGTTTTGATGAAGTTACTATCATATGAGAAGGTGATTGGATCCCTCAATTATTTTATGATTTTCATTCAAAAATTTGTAATTATTAACATTATTAAGTATGATACAAATTCTTAGTGTAGTTAAAAAAAATCATTCTTTTACAAAATTTCTTATATTATAAATAAGTCCATCTTATTGCAAAAATAACACAAGCAATAATGTTTATGAAATACACTAGAAAAATCCTTATTATATGTAATTTCTTCCTTCATTTTCAATAGCTTCATGTTGAACGTGACATGTAAAGGGGAAGTTTTGTGCTAACCTAGCCGTTTCGCATGGAAATGACATGACTTCTGTTGAGATCAAGTTTTCGTGACCCTAGCTTTCGGGAATGGATTTCAGGTTATCACCTTGGATTACTTTCTTAGGTATCTATCTCGACCTCACACGGTACTCAGTTTCCTCTACAGAGTTTTTGGTGGCGTCACCCTGAAAAGAGGGTGGGGATTTGCCCCTGATTCCACTCTGAAGCTTAAGCCAGTAATGGAATATGAGAAATAATACTGAAAAGTATATATGAATAATGAAAATACTCAAAGCGTATTTATAGGGGAAGTTTACCGACTTTTTATGGCGGTTACCCTTTATGGAGACTTTCTGTCTTGAGTCGGCACAAGCAGGTGACAAGCAGGTTGCCACCTCACCATTCCTTTAGAGGGAAGGTTTCTTTATAACGGTAGAAGCAAGTGACAAGAAGGTTGCCACCCACCATTCCTTCGAGGGAAGGTTTCTTCAGAGAGGCGGTGGAAAGCAGGTCGTCACATGGACCCATTCCTTAAGAAGAAGGGTTTTTTTGAAGGTGGTTCAGCTGCCGACTCGACTCATGCCTTAAGAGGGGGAGTCTTTATTGACTGGCGTCTCCATTCTTTAAATGTCTCCTAGGTTTTCGACTTAAAATTGCATGTCGACTATTTGTCTTTCTTTCTTCATTCTAAATGTGAGTAGTGGTCGACTTTGAACGTCCCGACTGATATCGTGCCGAATTCATTTTATCTTGAATCATAGCCCATACTTGCCCCCAAGACCTGAGTCGTTGACTTTATTATGATGAAGAAGAGGGTCTAGGTCGAGTATCGTTCTCAAGATTTTCTGGCGGGATTCATTTCTTCAATGCCGGGTAGTATTTTGATGACTTGTCAGGAATTGTAGTCGAGGCGTCTGCCCATTTTTTATGACTTCATGATCGTTGGAGGATCAGGGTAAGCCCAAGAGTCGCTTCGTGAATTTACAACAGTAATTTTCCTGCAACGGTAACTTTTGCCATCATTACGCCAAAAGGAAGTGTCTTGGGAAGAGCTTCTTCGAGAAGACTTCTTAGACGGTGTACCACGAGTTTACACAAGCAAGATCTCAGCTTGTTGTAGTGTGAGAACCCAGGATCCTTGGGAGGTTCCAAACTGGGTACCCTCATGACTCCTATCAGAGACTTTAGACCTGACATGATGTTCGCTAGCTTAGTGTGTTTCCAAATGGCCACCTACAGATTCATCCTGGTGGGGCATGTCTAGAAAAGAGAGTCGGGTTGGTGTTGAAAGGATCTTGAGAAGAGGAAGATTGTCAACGAAATTTCTTTTAGAATTGTATTCACGGTGCGCACCAATCATGAATTAGTTTCGTGATTAGGAATACAAGGTATAACTAATGAGATCTTTGTCGATACATGACAATCTAGGGTACAAGCATACTTCCTTATTGCAGGTTGTCCTCAATGAGCAGTTGTATACTCCTAACAGATATACAACAACTAGCTCTCACAAAGTATGTCGGTCGCACGGTTGAGCTCTGTATGAATGAAAAAAAAATGTAGAGAGGTATATCACTATCCGTGCAATTAAGCACTCCCATTATGTGTGAGTGGGAGATGTAGGAAATAGTGCACCCATATGGGGTGCTCTTGCACGGCTCGATAAGTCTGAGACTAAAGTTACACACTTCGGAAGTGTGTAACCGCCCCGTGCCTATATATATTCATCTATATGGATGGTTATGTAGCAGAACCTACATACGTTCAGAAATGAGAGAGTGATAGTGTGCGAGCCCGAAGTTGTCTTCGACGTTCTCCTCTCGAGTTGGAGCTCCGATACCCGACTACTTCATCTTTGAGTCATCAATCGTGAAAACACGATGTGTGCTCTGATTATGTGACGTGCCTCTCCGACCGGCATCCCCGCCGCCGTGGTTTCGAGCCGGCACCAACGATCAACGCTTCCGCAAACCGCACACCGCCACACCGAACAAGTAAGTATCGTCTCCGTGTTACGATCTCATGTATTACTAACATGTGTGTTTTAGCGTGCATGTAGTTCGAATTCCTACAATTTGTAATTAATAATTTTATTTCTTTCTTCAAAATAGATGTTAATCATAGTTTAATTATTTTTTACATTTTAAAATTTAAAACTTTAATGTGATTTTAATAAATATCGATAAAATCAAAAGAAAACGAACAAAATAAGCGATTTCAGTTGAAACTACTGTGGATTGCTTGAAACAACATGAATAACTCAATATAGATGATTTTTCATTAGAACTGACTTAAGAAAAAACGTGGGTTTTCATTCAAATGAAATAGATAAACCCCGAAGAAAACTATTTTAAAGCCTTTACTTAATAAATATTGTTGATTATTTTGATAATATATAGTGTATGAATTTTTATATTTATTATTATATAATTAATCTAAATTTTTTCCCCTCTAACTTTTTTCCTGACTTCGTATTTGTATATAGTTGTCTAAGATAATTATTTTATTATAGATATATATTTAATTCTATCTCAGGTAATAGATATATATATATTCTTGGGATAATATTTATATCTATATATTTAGAATTAAATATACATTGTTAACAATCTTAGGAGATCTATATCTTTGAAACAAATCACATCCTCCCTCTGTAAATAGAGAGCTAGCCGAACCCTACACCATTCTCACTATTGTGAAATTAATCATTCACACCACCAATAGAGATTTTAAAGAGGAAACCATATTGTATTGCCCCCTAATCTACTTCTTCCCTACCATGAGGTTTAGTTCGTAGAGAATAGAGCCTTCCTTTTCGCATCAGCGAGATTGAAGAACCCCGGTTGGGGAACCACGAAGCAACCTTGTTGAAGACGCCTAGGAACGAAGAAGCTTGAAGATCAAGAACGTGGGATGCAACTGCGTACGAGGGACTGGTCATCAAGCTAGGACCTGTAGGGTATACTAGTCAAGAACGGTTAATAAAGTTATCATTTTTTAGTGATCGTCAGTTATTTCCGATAGTAGAGCTAGTATGTCGTGTTTACGTTTTGTTATTGTTATTCGATTTTAGAATTGGTGTTCGTTAAAACACTAGTTTTAATTGGGATTAAACTAGATTTCTTAGTTGCCAAGAAATTAGCAACATTGTCAGATTTCACAGATCGAGTTCACGATCGAATGGTGCTTTGAATCGCAAATGCGGCAACAGACAGGCACAGCGGTGGCTTTCAGCCTTCGCGTCTAGTGGCTCCTTTGATGTCGTGCCGGCATCTGCTGGTTCCTCCGCAGCTGCCGTTCCGATTATGACGTGGGTGGGTGACCTAGTGTCATCCCACCCTAAATCACTAATTACTAGTTACCCCTAATTCAGCGAATTGTAATCTTGATAATTATTGTTAGGGTTTATATGTAGATCCTAGCAAGATTCAATTATCGAATTCTTCGTATATAATTGAATATATATTAGTTGTAAGATTAAATCTTGATCCAGACTAAACTTGAAATATTGAATCTTTATTGTGTAAGTACGAGAAATATCGAATATTTACTTTGGTAGCTTGTTACTTGGGATGGAAGTAATGTAGAGTTGTTAGATTAATTGGAAAAACAATTTCGGGGATAAAATCGAAAATTTTAGGGTTTTACAAAATTGGGCTGAATCTAATTAATATTAATTTATTCATGTTTATGATGTTCTTAGAATTTATGATGGGTAAAAAAAATATGTTTAGTACCGTTATATTTCAATTAATTGATTGTGCACTGTAATTGAGCATGTTAAATCTACATGGGTTTAATTGTAATATATGAAAATTCTTGGTTAATTGAAATTTTCAAATTTGCAATTAGGCCACTAAATTTGATCTATTTTTAAATTAGCCCCCGGAGAATTTAGGTAGAAATCTGAATTGTCAGAAATTGCATAAATGGTAGTCTGAAGACTATAATCGGAACACAAAAACAGTTCTAAACACACATAATTTGTATCCATTTGGTGACAACTCCGAAAAGGACTTTTAGCATCGACACCTTAGATTCTATATGACGGCAACATAAATCCTCTTATGCGCTGCAGACAGACATACGTTGGGATGAAATCATTCAGCAAATTTAATGCCGATTTTGCTTACATTTCAATTGCTGACCAATTCAGTTAGTCATCAAATTTTGCTGATCGATTTGTTCGGTCAGCAAATTTAAAACTGATTACCCTCTCGTTTATTCAATACCGATAAAATTGTTAGGATTTGGTATTAAGTGGCCATCTAATACCGATTTCAATGGTATGTAAACGTCAATTTTCTTGTAATGTTATGGCATTATAATTTTTTTAAACAGTTGAATGAGAAATTGATGTTCTTAGTGCACCCAACCAGCTTAGTAATATGGTTCTGTTAGTGCTCGCCGGTGTCAAAGCTAACCTCGTATGAAAACAGATTCTCACTAAATATAGTTCCTACACCTATATTTATAACCTTAAATATCTAATAACGTACGTTACTGTGTATTAAAATAACGTGTGACATTTATATCTATATATATAATAATTTAGATGGAAGTTACATAATCTTGACAAGTAAGTTTTTAAACCTATTTTCTATCTCCTATGTGTTAAAATAAATTCATTTTATTTGTCCATGTCAATTTCTAAGGAGTTACATGTAACATTTTTAGTTTTTTTAACCAATTTTATCATAATATTAATAATTATTATCACATTGAATAGTTACAATTAAATCACATAATTTTTCTTAACTATTTATATGTAGTATATCTCACAATAATATGAATTATTTATATTATTATATTAAAAAAAGTACAGTAATATTTTACCAAGTTATGTATATTTATATTTTTTTTTTCACTTAAAATGATTTAAAATAAATCATTATAAGTAAATTAAATATTATCTTAATATTAAAGTGTAATTACTTAATTTCATATTAAATACTTAAAATTAAACCACTCTATTTTTGTAAATACATATTTTTAATACATATCTCTAATAATAGTAATCATTTATATTATTATTTTGAAAAAGTGTAAAGCACTTTCAAATTATATGTTTATTTATATTTTTCACTTCAAATCAGTGTTATCAGAACCGGACCGGACCGGAACCGGACCCCTCACCTGTCCGGTTTGCTTATTTCCGGAGGATGTAAGCGAACCCGGTTCTGAAGTCCGGTTTTCACCGAACCGGCCGGTTTTGGGCGAACCGGGCGGTTCACCGGTTCGCCGGTTCGGACTCTTTTCATTAAAAAAATTTTTAAAAAAAAAATTAAAATTTTTTTAGGGTAAACTTATAGAGAGGCAGGCCCCGATCCGGACTAAAACCTACAGAAGGGTTAACTTACAAAGAGGATATGCAAATTTGCATTTTTTTTACTAAAACCGGTCGGACCCGGTTCGGACCGGGTCTGACCGGCCGAACCGGGAACCGGTGGCCCTGCCGGTTCAGGCCCCGGTCCGGTTCTGATAACACTGCTTCAAATAATACATAACCAATAATTATAAGCATGTATAAATAATTTATTAATATTAAACTACATAAATGATTCTCATGAACTAATAATTCTCAAATAAATTTAATGTAATCTATTAAATTTTGTATATCGTAAGATATCTATCTATCTATATCTCTATATAAATCTAATATATTGCGATACAAAAATATATTATTTGTGTTTATGTAAATAATACTTTTAAAAACGATAAAAACTAATGAAAACATAAAACTGAATATCTAAGAAATTTATATTTAGACTATTATTATAATCAATTATGTCTTATATTGTTTTTTTACTAACATCTATATTTAATGAAGAAATGTATATATAATATTTATCCATATATATAATAATAAAATGATAGATCTCATTTGTATAAAAGTTTTTATTTCTTATAATATTCACATATAAAATTATAAACTAAATTATTTTTTTATAAATATTTTTTTATACCGCGCAACGCGCGGGCCCATTCTCTAGTATATATAATAATATATATATAGGTCATTATTAATCAAATCACATAAATTTCGTATGTCGTGTTACTCTCTACTTCGTTGTATGTTCAAGTATATCCAATATTGTTTTTCAATACCAATACTGAACGGAATTATCACTGCTGGACCAGACACAATTCCACTACAACACCATACCCCATACCATACACAACAGAAGAAACTAAGCAACTTTTTACAAACTTTTTTTAATAGAAAAAAAAAAACAGGACAATTTTCTAATAACACAACATTTTTATTGTTTTTTTTTTTTGGTACAAAATTACTACTATAGGGACTTATTTATTTCTTTGGAACCCAACATCCATGAAGGCCGTAGGGAAGGCCGTAAGGGAAGTCGGCTCTTGCAATCTCCTCAAAAGTTGATCCATCCAGCACTAATGCATATCCTCCTCCATTTTGCTGACTAATCATTGATATCACAACCCCTACAAATATAAATTAATTCGAAAAAAATAAATATTAAACCTTTTTAAAAAGTAATTTACTTTTGTTTGAATGATACAACAATTACAGGGTCCCTCACCATCATCTTCTTCGGTAGCTCCAGGTCGAGCTACGAAGAACGGTTCAGACGGGATCGCACCCTCTTCGTGCCAATTCTTTGCCTTTTTTTGCTCGAGATCAATCTGAAACGTAACAAATTAATAGAGTATATCATTAACTGTGCATCGACCTAGCTAAATGTATACATTAATTAAGCTGAATAAAACTGACCTTGGTAAGAGTATTGGGGAAATTACAGGGCCGGCTTGCTCCGCAAGCATAAGCATATCTATATTTCTTGCCTAAGAAGTTAGGGTTTATACTGCACATATCCATGCCTCTCCCATGTTCGTTCGGCTCCAGTGCTGCCTCCAACATCCCATACGAGCTCCCGTCTAATGGAATCGTGAACCTCCCCACTCTACGCATATATAACCGTCTTTGTTTAAAACAGTAATCATAAAAGATACTGAATGAACACAAAAATGAACTGTTGGTTTTATATGAATGATTTGTCGTTTTTTTGAATACTGCATGCAAATACTATAAGACCATGTAACGTTTAGATAATAAAATCATCAACTACATCTTCACCTAACATCTTAGGGTTTTAAGGGAAGTTGTTTTCATGTAATTATGACATTAGAACATGAATAGTTCATTACAAAAAATCTAGTCGTTTGTGAGAGATTTATTTGTGAGGAACATATAACCTTATATTTGTAAGGGAATAATGAAAATCATATACAAATACAACATTCAAAAAAATTATAAAATAAAAAGCTTGGCTAGAAATTTCCATTAAAAATCTATTAATGTTAATACCAAAAAGCAAAACAAACAAATTAGTATAATTAGCTAAACTATCTATTAGTATATCTTATTACATGCAATAAAACGAGCTAGTTCAGTTACCTAGCATCGGGGAGTACGTCTTGACCGGAGAAAGATCGGAGGTTATTGAGGCGAAGCTTGTCGAGAATGGTGGTGTCCGCACTGTGCTCGCAGCAGTCGGCAATTACGGCCACCACCCGCCCATCTTCGTCCTTCTCCTCGTATGCATTAATGAAGTGGAACGTCACAAATAATGGCACCTCCACACTCGCCACCTTATAAAACAAGAAAACTCAAATGTTTAATTAGTGTAAAGAATAACATGTAATAAATATGAAGGTGAGGAATAGAAATTAAGCTTACAATCTTGCCACTGGCTTTGCACATAACATGCATAAACCCTTTAGACTCCGGGTGCCACTCGAACTTGTATAAGGGTGTGGGCTCAGCTTTTAGTAGATTCTGAGCACAGTACCTCAGGGGCATTTCCGGCACAACCACATAATGTTCGGTCACCGGGAACGAGTGGACCCACCCAGGTGCGGGCCCGCCCCGACAGTCGACCCGTCCAATAACCTTCCTCTCGTTCGACCCGGTCTCCATCCTGACCACCAAGTACCCTGGGTTAATCAAGTCGGGGAGTAGCGTTAGAAACTCGGAATCGGTCACGATCGGATGAGCCGCATGGATGAGTCCTCCGAGCGAATCACTGTACTCGAACTTTCCTAAGGTGTCCAACGAGTCATGGTCGATAACGATGGAACCCTTCTGGGTCTCGGTCAAGCACACAACCCGACCGTCACCGAGCCTTATGACTCCGGTGTTGGAATTGTCGGTTAACGATGCCCCGGAGAAGAGCCCTCCGAGCTCCCCGACATAGGACAGGAAGCTGTCGGTTCTCGGGACCTCGGAGAATTCTCGATAACATATCTTCTTATTCTTCATCGCAGCTTTGTACGCTTCTGACTCGATCTGCCTGTGCCCCGCATTCAACCGCCCGTTCTCGAACTGGAGCTTGACGATCGTAGCGTACCCGTCGAAGAGGTGTCGGAAGTTGTAGTCCTCGATGTGCCATAGCCCTGGACCGTTTCGTAGGTAGGTTCCGTTCTACATTATGCATCATCAAAACGAAATTTCACTATATACCAATATATATAAAATCCATATCATGGCAGGGATTACTATTTACCATCACAATATATATGTTGGTATGTTACGGTGGTGGGTAGTATAGAAGAAAGCAAAAACAAAAAGAATAATGTCATATAATGGAGTGACCAAGAAATAATGAATTATTTGTTGTCTTTATTGTCTTCCACATCGTTTGAGCACAACACTCTTTGTACTCTCTGTTGTTTTTATTGAGAATGGGAATATAATATGGATAGAATAATATACTACCAAGATCTGTCCAGAATATATTATACACCAAACCCTTAAAATTCTGTCGCATGATGTCGATCTTCATGAAACCCAAGAAAAAAACATCATGGTATATGTTTGTCTTGAACCAACAAAAGCCTTGAACGTATTTATATTAAATTTTACGCACCTATTATTTTTAGGCTAGTTAATCAAGTTGTTAGTTTTAACTTTCATAGTATTAAAGCGCACAGTTTCAAAACTCCCGCAACGCTAAGTTTAAACTCTTATTTAATTAAAGTTTAACATGTTGGTCTTTTAAAATGTTTCAGTCCATATATAAGGGGTAATGTTGAAGTATAAAGACTAAGTCATGTATTATATAAGACTTACAAGCCATAGAGGTATATGTCCTTGTACAGAGAGTTCCCCCTCCCAACGAGGCTGACGGATGCTGGTCCAAGCGACGTGGTTGTGCATGCTCGTATCTTCGTCGGGTGGAGATGGAGCGGTCAAGCCTGGACGTCGAGTTGTAGTAACATGAGTTACGGTAGCTTTGCGGTTTTTACAGATCACGGAGGAGGAGGAGTTACTTCCTTTTCCCATCAGGAGAAACCCGTATTTAGCATCACCAAAAACCCTAATTGAAGCTAGTTTGGTGTTTGAGGGTGATGTGTAGGTTTGAAGAGATGAGAAAGCCATTAATTATATTGGGAGAGACAGAGAGAGATATTGATGTGTTTGCAAAGATAAGAGGATGGAGTGGAACTAACAATGGAGTTAAGTATATATAGAGGATCCCAATTTGCAACTCCATGTACGAGGGGTGGAATCTTTTTCGATGAAATACGAATGGCCTAAGGCATCTATTTTTGGCTCAATTCTGAAGTTACTTACTTTTTCAGCTATCTGTTTATTTATAATATAGTATAATATAATTTGGGGATTCGACTATTCTCCTCAATATATATATATATACTTCTTCTAAACTTAAAAAGTGTTTGAAGTGTTGGTTAGTTATTCTACTATTCATTTTTTAACTAAATATTTCGAGTTGATATTTTTTTGAATTTATAGGGATGAAAGTAATCATGGTTAATAGTTAATTTCTTACAAGCTAACCTAATACACGAAAGATGATTAACTTAAATATATAGCCTTTTGGAGGACAGCCAACATAAAAAAGGTACATTTTCTCTTAGTCGAAGACCACTTCTATAAATGGAAAGACCATTTCTAATCGAAGACAATTTCTAATCGAAGACAATTTTTAATGGAATACCAATATCTTCTTATGCCCTAGGCCCAAAGTATCATCTCCAACTAAAAAAATCCGGAGTAAGCTGCTATGCAGATTTGTAAATAGCAGCCAACTTGAAATGGGCGTGTTTAAAGGAGTATATATATTGTTGGACAATTCGATTTAAAGTGACTCAATAGTCTAATGACATTTGGACCATCACATAAATTTTGAATAGTAATTTAAGTACATCGCGCAGATCCGATTTTGCTAAATATAAAATTAATTATTACCAAAATGATATTTGGAAAGTTAATCTTCTCTAATTAAGTAAACTAAAATTTCATATTCTAATTATATTCAGATATATATTGCATATTGTGATTTGTGCAAGTATATATATTATATAAGCAAGATATATTTTATGCATTTTTATGGACTAATAATCATATCCTATAAAAAGTTATTCTATTTTATATATATATATACACACTATATATAAATATAGACATTCTGTCATCCATGGTATACACAACTCAAAACTCCATTTGTCCTCTCTATAATATATTTCTCTCGTCCAAAAATACTTCTATATGCCAGTCATATCAATGGAGTTCTTCAACTTGGCATTCTCATGCATTCTCCCGACAGCTGGGTTCTCCACCCTCCAAATTTCGTGGTTTGTTTTATTTGAGTTCAGGTATTAGTTCGGTTCGATTGAACGAATTGTATGTACGGTTCATGTCAATGACACTGTTGTATTTTGAGAGGTGATCGCCCCCTGTATAAACCTCGTTGCATAACCTGAGAGTGATGTGGGGCGAAATTGCCTTAAGGAGACCGTGATCAGCACGGGTCTCAGTTGAAACTCCGTCTTTCTCATTCGATCTACGCATCACAATATCGGTTTTCGTACACATACAAATTACTTGTTAATTAATTGTATGTTAATAACCGAATAATAATTATTTGGACTTTAGTCCTACATATTTCAAAATAGTATTTTTACACCTGTATCGACCATCATATTTTTTGTTTATTTCACTAATATTATTATAGTAGTGATATAATAAATAAATCCATAGGTTTGCAATATAATATCCGTTAATGAGTTGATCTAATTAGGCTATAATTACAAAGTAAATTAGTTTAGGGCTGAAATTTCTCTAAGTGATTGAGCTCTATTTATTAACATCTATATATATCTATATATAATATAATTTTAAAAAGTTAATATGGTATTGACAAATAAGCTTTCTAAGTCATTTATCTTTTCTAATGTCAAATAAATTATTTTTAATTGGTCCATGTCATGATTTATAATAGTGAATAGGTGGCATATCTACATAACTTAGTTATAATTGTTCGAAATCCTCATTCACTCTCAATGATGTTACAAAAGTTATACAAATTTTGTAACATTACTTCTCTTTATTTCACATGCATAAGTTACATGATTGTGATTTTATGTTTTTCTTTTAAGTTTTTTATATATGATTTTTTATGGAACACTAAAATACATATTGTGAAAAAAAAAAAAAAATTAGTATGTGGATCTTTGTTAATTTATATTAACATTTTTATTATAATTAATATAGATTATATCTTCAGTATATTACATATATTTTTATTAAAATAATTGATATATCTACATGTTAATATAATGTAATTTAGTATAACCACGTCCAAAGTATATAATTTATTATATATCAACAAAATAATATTTATATTATTTTTTACATATAATATTTTTAAATTATTAGAATTGCATTTTTTTTTTCAATTTTATAGAATATATACAGGTAATCATTGGGTTATGAGGCATATAATGTTAACAAGAAATAAAAATTATTTTCTTTACTCAATTCTATTAGTCAAACTAAGTTGTATGTTACACTTGTTCATGTGACATCATCGTTTTGTATATGTCGACACGTTAAAATTATTCAAAACTCATATGAAAAATTGAATGATCTTACAATTTTGTAGTATGTTAGTTTACAATTAATAATAATTATAAAAATAAATTAAACAGTTTATCAATGCTTCATTTTTTTCATACTCATTTTTATAATAACAGTTTCCTAAATTTTATTTAGTTGTAAAAATATTGACAAAAACTAATTTTATAAATAGAAATATTTAACAATATTATAAATTTTAAATAAATCATATAATTAGAAAAATAGTAGAAAATATTTATAAGTAAGTCATTTAATTACATTTTCTCTAAATTTATATAGTAAAAATAAGTATAAAATTATTATAGTCTACGAAAAGCGTGAGCACCATACTTGCTCATAATATTCATAATCGAATTTTTAATGATAGTGAAACATCTTTCTTTTATAATATTACTTCATCATAATATACATAATAGTTATTTAATTACTTATTCAAAATACGTATATTCAATTTAATATTTGTGATAAATACGATACAAATAAATATCATAAAAATTAAGTTGAACGGCTTGAATTAACATCATATGTTAGTAAATGTATATATTATTGCTTTTACTAACTCATACTAATTATCCATCAAATATATTAATAGATATGTGTATTTTTTTGATGTTGTCAAAATTATAACTAAGTAATCTTAATGAAATGAATTTCTATTAATTAAAAATAATACATTTTATCAATATATTTAATATATAAATTATTCTATATTTTATGTGTATATTATACATATATTTAATTTAATAAAAAAAACTGTAAAAAAAAAAATCATTGTAATCTGTATTCACTTAATAAATATTAATAATTTAGACCATTTTTACATTATGCATTATCAAAAAATAAATTAAATTTATAAAAACAACAAAATAAATTACGATTAAATTAAATTTACTATGCATTTTTGTGCAAAGCGCAGGCCAACCACCTAGCATAATATAACTATTAAGAGATTGGTCCTAATGTCCCAATACTCACTAGTAAATTTGGTATACCCTAAATTATTGTAAGTGATTTATCATAATTAAATATTATTTATATGAGCTTATATTATTGGGCTCCCATGAATGGCGGTTCATATGTCTCATATGCAAAGAGTTATCACTCGTCTGAATGGAAGGATTCCTGTTAATATTGACCTAACTGTGCTATCACGCTTCCGCTTCTTTCATACGAACTTAGTCGTGTGACCGAAAAATACTACGGGCTCGTGTTACTTAATAATGTTATAGTCCACGTGGACTTCCATTCTGTAGGATATATGAGGATAGTTACTACAGACAAGAAACACGTGTACATGCCAGGTAACCAATTACGCAGCAAAAAATGGACACATACCAGTTTCTCATTTGCCGTAGTCCTAAGATCTTCTGGGAGTTCGTGGTCCACCGGTCGGATCCTGTAGTGATTCTTGTTAAGGAATCGCGTACGAGGAATGGTCTCCACAGCAAAGCCTCTTGTCGATTCCTCGCGGGGATGGATCTCTGGGTAATTGCTCAAAGCAATTTAGCACCTCCTAACACCAATGGTTCGGCCGAAACTCTCTATAGGGAGGAGGGATTTCTTTAGTCACACAGGCTCGGCCGTCTTGACGGTAAGGGGGTCCTCTACCATATCAGATCGGCTAAGAACCATGGTGGCAAACCTGGTTAAACATAACGATCATTTGGTTTAGGGGTAACACGACATGATCTAAGTTTTGCAAATATGACATTTTGACACTCCTGATTAAATTCAGGTTATGCTGTCGACGCACGCTTCATACTGCGCGTGTCATGTTCGACCACGGGTTTAGGCTCGGTTGTGCTAGACAGAATTCACGAGATTCGGATGGGCACAAACATCTTCACCTTGAGCGTGTGACTGATCCCGAATTCTTTATGAAGAACGGACTCAGAACTCATACCTAATGTCAAGCTCAATGTTTGCTTCCCGGTGTACGAGCGTAGTTCTGAACAAAAATGCCAAGCGACCACGTCTTTAGAAACCGGTTGAGTTTTACTAAGGTTATGAGCGATGGGATGGTCATGTACACCTGTAATTCTCCGACTCTTGTATTCACTAGGTGTTCACCAACCTGATATTAGTTGAAAGGTTGTGAATACTTGTACGGATGCCTTGAAGGAGTATTCCTATGTGGAAACTAGGCAAATGAAGAATGACAGTTGCCCTAGGATACAGTGCGGCACAATATTATATTAGGCCTGTCAACGGGTCACAACCCGTGACCCGTGACCCGCGGGTCACGGACGACCCGACCCGTGATTGACCCGGGGGTCATCACGGGTCAGAATTATAAACCCGTACCCGGGACACGGGTCAACGGGTTGACCCGTGTTGACCCGTGACCCGGGTCAAACATGAAATGCAAATTTAAATAAGTGATGTTTCGAACTCGTTCGAACACACACTACTAATATATGCACCCGAATTTGAGTGGACGTACGAAAGTAATTGAGTATCAATTAATTATGAGATCAAATATTAATTAGTAGTTTAATTTGTCGGTATATAGAAAGAAGTCTAAGATTGGAAGGAGTGACTAAGAGTGAGAGGACTAGCGCGCCTAGGGTTAGCAATTTAGCATTTAGATTTTAGCCATTATTTAGGGAAACGAAAAAAAAAAACTGATTTAAACGGGTCACCGGCCGGGTACGGGTCCTAATCCCAAACCCGTACCCGGCCGCTCTCAACGGGTCATTTACGGGTCAACCCGTAAATGACCCGTTAGCATACTTAGGGTCACCCGTACCCGACCCGTGAGCGGGTCATTTGCGGGTCACCCGCGGGTCACGGGTAAAATTGACAGGCCTATATTATATTTCACAGATTGATTATAGATGGGGAATCAACGTTCCGCGGGCGCTACAATACTCCTAATAGATGAGTAGCACGATGCCCGTCATGTCTATCGGTCGCATGCAAACCTCATATGAACTATTCCAAAGCAGGGATGGATCGAAGACAAATATTGATGTGTTGGTCGACAACTTATTAACAGGCACTCTCCTATTCCGGCGAGTGGGAGCTGTTGGCATATGGAGATTGGACCGCCATAATTAGGAGCCCATTAATATGAGTCAGTTACCTAAGGTAATTGGGTAACGTCAGATTAGGGATTTTGGGCTAGGCCTAAAATCCCAATTGACATGAGAGGCCTATAATTGGGTCTCCCTCTCTCATGTGGCCAGCCGACTTTAGCATGAGGGCAAAGTGTACTTTTTTTCCACTTTGCTCCTCTTATAAATAAGGAGGTGTTAGGGATTTATTAAGTGTCAATATCTTCTTCCTTTGTGGTGAAATAATCTCTCATCCCTATATTTATATAGTTCGGCCGAACCTCTACTCTCCTTAGGAGGTGTCAAATTGTATCAATCAATTTACTCTAGTAATCCATCCCCGCTAAAGAATCGACTGAGGCTTTGTTGTGGAGCATAATCCGCGTAGGGCTTCCTTAACCAGAACCTCTACAGGAACCGTCCGGCGGATCGAGAACTTCCCTCAGTGTTCTTGGGACTACGAAAACATTGTAGGTATGTGCACTATCTTCTGCTGCGTATTAGTTACTAAGCACGTATCTAGGCTTTTGTTTCCGTGATATTTAGCCCCGTAATTCTACATATCATATGTTTTATTATTTTTTGATCTATAGTCGTCTCCATTTTTTTCGTCATTGTCACTTATATGGGTGTAACTAAATCAGGCTACTCGCGAGATAGTTGGAATCGACTTGGAAAATTTCGAGTTGAGCTTTTTGGTATGTCGAGCTCGAGCTTGATAGTACTCGAGTCGAAGTACTTATGAGCCTAATAGAGCTTTATAATATATATAATTTATCTGAGTTCGAGTCCAGTTGGGTAGTCAGGATAAATACTAACTTATTGTGATGTATAATCTTCTTACGAATCGAGGCGAGTCTAGCTTTATTATGTCGAGTTTCGACGTGAGTCGAGTTCAAGTTTTAGAAATTTGAGCTCGACCGAGCTCGGTACTTTTTAATCAAGTGGTGTCGAGCTTGGCAGATATCCAGATTGTCTCGGCTCGTTTAAACTCCTAGCAGAGTGTTGTCAGATATAATTATGCAAACTATATATTTACTAATTTAATATTTAGTGTCTATATATTATTTTATACACATCAATATACATATATATTGTATACACTATTTTATTGATCAATATACTTTACATATATATTATATAAAATATATAAAAAAATGTTCAATAATACATATTTCTCTAATGTTTCTACATTATTATAATTATATAAATATTATCGTATATAAAAATAACATATACTTAGAATCACTTAAATATTTATTTATATAAATTTATTTATTTTATAATATAAGAAAAACTAATGTTTAAGTTTATGTAGATGTAAATTTTATTTAAGGGTAGTTTAGGGTTTATAAAAAGTTTTTAAAGAAAAAAAATGAAATATAAAAACATGAAATTTTTTAAAAAGTGGCTTTCAGAAAGCAGCACTTCAACTGCTTTAAAAAAATGTATTTCAGAAAGCAGTGTTTTGAGGAAAAAAAACACTTTGAATGCACGGTGAAACTCACTTTCTTATTATTTATTTATTTTGTATTCTGATCAGTTCCCTTATTCAATTTGGGTTTGTATGTTGGATGATGTTTCTTCACTTCTTATCTTTGGGATGTATTGTAAATATTATTATCTTTCGACTAGGTATTATCTGGAGAGTGAGGTCCAAATGAAGGAACACCTCTCAACAAACCGTAATTCTCTTTGCCATTTTTGCTCTCTTATCAGTATAAATTTCATTTATATGCATGATTATTCGGCCATGCATGACTTTCGAAATTTTCATATGTGAAACCATCGATCTCCGTACTAAAAGTCAAAATCGGTCAAACATGTAGTGTGAAGACTAAAAATACATTTATCCCAATAATAAAAATTCAATGGAATTCGATCGATCATATTCTCACGACAGAAGAATATGCATGAAGTTAGAGAGAAGAGTGTATGGAACTAAAATCAGCCGTCAAATGGAAATTAGACACTTTTTTATGGGTACTTACAAATAATATATATAATAACATTAAAATTTCAATAATACATGCTAGTCCAATTTTGGATCATAGTTGATACCCCTTTCGGGAAAGTGGGCACTTTGGACACGTGAAATGGAATGGAGTGGGCGCATTACAATTATTTAAGAATAATTGGACGATAGCCAATGATAAAGTTTGGTTTGTGGGTCCGATATGTTTGCCACATATAGATTCAGTTGATTCCTCCACGTCAAATTCTTAAGTTGCCCTCTTAATGATGATGAGCAAGTTGAACAATATTGGTCTACTCTAAGGTCAGATGTTGTCTCTGTTTCTCCACCTGACATCATCAATATCACTAGCTAGTCTTTGCACTCATCAAACTTAACTCAACTTGTTAAAATATATGGTCGATCCATTTACAACTTCCTCACTTAATTAGAGATTATGAATTCAAAGCGTTCTGAAGTAAAACAATAAAACTTGCTCGCCAGTCAATAACGAACATGTTGTAGTGAGCTGAAATTTCGTGCATAAGATGGCTTGCTTTATAAAGAAACAAAGATAAACATACGTAAAAATGTTGTTTGCACGTACGTGTCCTAGCTGATCTGATCATTAATTATACAGCTGTTAATTGTGCGTCTCTTAAGCTTGAATTAGAGTTTACTTATATCTATCTCTATCACCATGAAGCAAATCCTCGTTACCAATATTTATAAGACTTGGGTAATTATTAGTATTATTCGATTTGAGGTCCATCACTTGTTGGTGCTTACGTTTAAAACAACTCAAATATCCCCTCTTTTCTCATATCCAACTCGGAACAACTTGTCCTACTAATTTAACTCAGTTTGCGATTGAAATATTTATCCTCAGTTGAGACTAAAAATTGAATAATTTCAATTGAGCTTAAATAGTACATTTCTTACTTATATATATAAACATTTTTCAATCGAGCTTCATATAGACTTTAAATCACAATTTTTTATTCATATGATACAAGTTGGGGTGTTACACTATTCTTACTTGCCGCCTAGCTCGAGCTATTTTTTCCACTAGTCCAACTCATCCTGGTCACCGAGCTCGTTGTCCTAACTTAAACAGTTGGAACAAAAAATAAAAGAGAAATTCATGTTTATTTTGAGTAATATCACTCTTTCTTATATATAAAATAACATTTTTTTTTTCTATTTCATGTAGTATACATTGGGCGTCACAATATTCTATGACACCCTCAAACTCGACCAACGGTTCTCACTATCTCAAACCAGCTTGATGATTGATTCCACTGTTCTTACTTAAACTCTGAAAATGTGGGGAAACAGTGTTGAATTTGTGTCCACTTGTTCTCGTTGCGATTTAATGCAAACTATTTGCCCCCAGTAGGTAACTCGGAACTCCACGGATCGATAGTGTATGTACTTGCAGCTATTATCTCTCGTTGGTCGAAACCCATTTGCAAGCCCAATCGTGGTTCTCGGGTCGACTTAGATACCACTCTATTACACATTGAAGCTCGAGTGAATGTCTTAAGTAGTCCAACTCAACCTTCCTGAACCCGTTATTCTCACTTTGGTCTAAGAAAAAGAGAAATTTATGTTGAACTTAAATGTATATGTTTAATTATATATAGGTTTCCAACTAGTATTTTATATTTTATTCGAAACAAATTGGGGATGTCACTCTCTCTTTCAGGTAGTTGAGTTAAGTGAGGTCTCTTCGTGCCCTCGTTGATTCCTACAAAAACAGAGTCACAGTGTTGATTTTGTGTATGGCGGACAAAATTAGGGTTCCTCCATATGATCAGCTGGCCGGGGAGCACCTTTATATTATATATTATATATTATTATTATTATTATTATTCAATTAGGGTTTGTGGAGTTCGTACCTTTCTTCCTACAAAGTGGAGGGGAGGGTCCACTTATTATTACACTCTTCAACTTGTTCAATTTAATACGTTTTGCTAATATATATATATAGCCCTTTCTATCACCAAGAAGTTTCATTTAATATATAAAATCCTATTTATAATCAACCACGTACGTATAACTCAATCAGACTCAAGCAGCTAGCATGACGACCCTCTTACGACAAATTTGCAATGAAAATTAATTTTCAGTTTTCTATTTTTTTTTAATAATAAGGGTTAACAATCTTAAAAACAGAGATATATTACTAATTAATGTTCCAAATTTAAAATATTATATTTAGTACCTCAACTATCCGATTAGCTAGTGACAACAAAAAATTATCAGATTTATTGCTTTATACGTTTTCGATTGATTTTGGTGTTAAAATTGATGTCTTAAATAACAACAAAAATGTTATTTTCCATTTTTACGAAGTATTAAAATTTATTACTCATAATTTAAGTTTACTTAATTCTTAAAAATATTTTTTTATTTTGTTAACTTTAATTGAAAAATATGAAAATGAACCAATTTAAATATAGTATGGGCTATAGTTACCGATCGATTTTCAAACGATGTAATGAGCCAAATGTCACTTCCTAATGTATTTTCATAAAGTGTGTTCAGCTAGCATGCATATCAAATAGTACTTAATTATACAAGAAGTAACCCACAAAACATAGCAGAGAGACCAAAGACTATATATCTGTAAATGTATATTATTTTATTGCTTTCCCTGTTGTCTCAGTATATTATATATTTGCTAAACTATAAACATGAACAAACAAAACAATCATTTTTTCTCCAGCTTGGACGGTTGTAAATGCTATATGTAAAGTTGAAATTCATCACCATTTGATTGGCTTATATGGAACATCAGATTATTAAACAATGGAATATGCTCAAATAATTTTCAGCTTAATTAAAAATGTACTACTTGCTTGTATTTGACCATTTGGATTTGATGCTTTGCTGCTTTGCTTTCTTTGATAATAATTTAATTAATTACTATATATATACTAATTCTCTTTTACATATCTCGATCTAGTAAAGCTGGTTTTTGTCATTAGAGCAATGAGTGTGGATTGAGAATTGACTTTGGATCCTTGCATAACAAAACTACAAGTGCTAAGAAACAAAATTAATTACCATTAATAAGTTTTTCACCTAATACCTTCCATTCCATTTTATGTGTAGTTGATTTTAAATGGAAACACACGTACTAGGTGTTGCTTTTGAATTTCGAGATCTCTGAGATTTCACTTTGAAACTTGATTTCACGACGTACGGGAAGTTCATCATATACTTTCAGTGAATGTATTAATAATCTATTATTGACATATATATAAGTTCCTTCGTATTATATTTCGTATTATATGTATATATACTAGTTATTAATGCATACGTTGCACGCGCATCGACCGTCTAAGTTTTAATATACATAATTTATCTTAAGTTTGCTAATATGATAATATTTAATTAATACATGGGCAAGTTGAGGGGTTGTGAGAAATAAATTCGTGTGATAGAGAAGAACTACACAATGTGATTCAGAACCGAAAAAAATAGAAGAGGATAATTAGGTACAAAATTAACTATTGTTTTCAATTACGGTACTAAATTAACCTTACATGTATATATATATATATGTTTACGGTTAGAACTAATAATGAGTTGGATCGCACATGACGTGGGTTATTAACGACAAAGTTGCATCTAACTAATCAACTTGAGGAGCGAAGAATGTAAACCCGTAGTTAACCACTTAGAGTCATCGGCGTAGCAGTTTGACCTGTACAAATGTAACTATACACTTTCCATGCAATTTTATAACATAATACCAACAAAAAATGATTTAACGCTATAGGAAAATTCAATTCATTAAAATATAAAGTTTATACTTGACTTTACGTCAATAACTTATTTAACTACTAATTAGGTTGTACCCAATTTGATTAACTTGACAGGCGGAAAAAGTTAATAGTTCGAGACCCTAAATGTTGGACGATGTAACATGTTATCCGTAAAAGGTCAAAAATTAAGAAACCTGGTTGAACCATCTTTTGAACTTTATATGATTTGACAATAGACTGATCTATGTGATACAAAAAAATCTCAACATCTATCGAAGTTTTCACGAGTTAAGTACATATCATAGTTTGGGGGTGACTCAAATTTATAGGTATATTGCATTAAGAAGTTAATGATAATTAATGTAACATGTAAGTTAAACGACCTTATAAGAAAAACTAATGCAATTTAACTAATGAAAAATTTAGTAATACTCAAATATAGTAGGGACTAAATTATAAATTTTTTAAATAACTAATGTCTAAAGTTTACACTTGAATTCATCTTAACTATTTATTCAACTACTAATTAGGATATACCTAATATTATTGAATTTACAAAAAGAAGAACAAAATCAATAGTTCGAGTCAAACTATTGAACATTGAGTAACATGTTATATGTAAAGTCAAACTTAAATAACCACATTTGATCCATATTTTGATATGTTATATGAGTTGGTAAGTTACTGATTTATGTGATACAAAAATATCAACAGGCGGAACATCCCAAAATCTATGATATGGTGAATAGAAAAATGCATGCACCCAACATTTGCACATATTGAATGCATATCATATGTTAATGCGGACTCTAGTTAATAACTACAGTGACCTGTTAATCAAGCGATCATAAAAAATAAAAATAATTAGAACGATTTTTTTAGTAATAGTAAAGATAAATAAATGGGTACCAAAATAATAATGAATAAATCATTAATTTTATAAAACTATGGGACTAAATATTATATATAATAATAATACTAATATTAATAATAAAAATAAAAGTAAAAAAAATATATTTAAAATGTACCTATTGGGGTGAGGACAACTCTCACTTTTTATATTGGTATGGTATAAAGATATATATACACTAGAAATTGTGCTAGGATTCATGTTGGAGTCCACACGTAATTATCAGTAAATACTACCCCATCATATAAATAGAAAGAGTTTGAAATTTGAATATTCACATCAATATAGTGTAGTGATTCAGCACGTCATCCATTAATAAAATATTTAAAGATTTCAAATCTTATAAAACCCTAAGAATGAAACTCGATGAGAATGAAAATTTATACGTAGAATAAGCAATGCTACTGGTGATGCCTCTCTTGTATGACGCTTATACCACGTCACTAATGCCACGTGGAGTGACAAACTAATAAAAACATGACATTTGAAAAAGAAAAAAAATTCCACACCAGCAAACTTTTAATTAATGAAAAATAATTCTTAATATACTATTTATCACATGCAACTTTTTAGGGAAAAGATAAATACAAGTTATTAATGCAATTTTTTTCTCTTGAGTTTTATTCCTCAAGAAAAGGTTTTTTAGAGTTTAGATTTTGAATAATTTTATGGTTTAGTTATTTTTAGAATTTGAGTAATTAACGGATTAGGTAGTTTTATTTATTTATTTTTTTTTTTTCTAAAACCCTATTAGATTGGGTGAACAGTTTGGTTGGGTGAACCCTAGATGGCTAAAATTGGACGAACCGTTTAGCCAGGTGAAGGCTAAAATTGGGTTCACCCAACCACCAATTTTAGCCATCTAGGGCCCAACCAAACTGTACGTCCAATTTAGCCCTCTAGGGTTTATACAGCCAAACTGTTCACTCGATCTAATAGTATTTTAGAAAAAAAAAAAAAAAAAAACTAAAGCTATTCAATATGATTTGTTGGTAATTAATGGAAATTTTTTAATTAGTTGGAAGTTTGATAATTTGAAAAAAAAAATTCAAATATCACACTTCTATTAATTTGTCACACCATGTGGTATAAGCGTCACACAAAATACTTTCTCTTCACGGAAGGGCCCCTGAGCTTATACCGTGTACTAATTAATAAATTATATATATATGGAAATTAGAAGTTATACATTTTTAAGTTTTTTTTTTTTTTACAAATTTATATCGGAAGCCTTAAAAATTAGAAGTCTCGTCCTCCTCTGCTGAACATGATTTATTACCTAATATGAGAATGGTAATTCCGGTTCTTTGAGAGATATTTGATAAGATCAGCGATGATGAGTTATGAACCAAGAATCGCAGCAGTCACGAAACCCTAGCAGAGCCAGGAATATGAGAGAAGAAGAAGAGACGCAGCATTTCAGGGTTCATAGAATGAGTTCCTTCATTTGGTCATTCTCCCCCTGAATATACATAATAATATTTATAGTCAATACAATGTTTCAGGAACTGATCAAAAGACCCCCAAATAAAACAGACTCTAATAATCTAATAATAACAGAATTACAAATAAGTCCTCAAGGTCTGTAAGCTTGATAAAATAGCACTTGAACTCTTAACACTCCCCCTCAAGCTTGAAGACCTTGAGCTCAAACTCCCCCTCAAGCTTGAATATCCTTGATATCATCAATCAAATCCTCATTTGGCTTGAAAATATTCTTCATCCCAATATGCCTTGTAAGAAAATGATGTTGCTGTCCCGACAGAGGCTTGGTAAACAAGTCGGCCAACTGGAGCTCAGATCTAACATGTTTCAACTGCACAAAACCCTTATGAACCATATCACGAATAAAATGACACTCAATGTCGATATGTTTCGTACGTTCATGAAAAACAGGGTTGTTAGCAATCTGAATAGCTGATTTATTATCACAATACATAGAAATGGGTTCAGAATCATTAAATCCTAACTACCAAGCAATCTATGAAGCCAAATTAATTCAGTAAGAGTCTTACCCATTGTGATGTATTCTGCCTCAGCAGAAGAACGAGAAACAGTTTCCTGTTTCTTGACCTTCCATGAGACAGGAGAAGAACCAAGGAAAATAATAAAACCAGAGATAGATTTACGATGAACAACATCACTGCCCCAATCAGAATCACAATAGGCAGTTAGAGTAGGAGCAGAAGAAGCAGACAGAAGTAAACCTTTTCCAGGCTCACCTTTAATATACCTGATAATTCTCAAAGCAGCCTGATAATGAGAGGTTTTTGGATTTTTCAAATACTGACTCAGATTTTGTACAGAGAAGGAAATATCAGGCCTCGTCATTGTCAGGTAGAGCAACTTACCAATAATCCTTCTATATAAACTCACATCATCAAAGGGAGTATCATCAGAATTGATTTTAAAATGTTGATCATACTCAATGGTTGTAAATTTGAAATTTTGTTCCATAGGGGTTCTAAAAGGCCTACAACCAGAGAGACCAACATCAGAAATCAGTTCAAGAGCATATTTCTGTTGAGACAAAACAATCCCATCTTTGGATCTGGCAACCTCAATACCAAGAAAGTACTTAAGGTCAAAACAGCCTTAAGTTCATCAATCAAAGCCTGATTATTTCCAGAAATTAATAAGTCATCCACATATACCAAAAGAATAACAATGTGAATGCCAACTCGTTTTGTAAACATGGAATAATCAGATTTTGACTGAGAGTAACCAGCTGAAACTAAAGCAGTTGTCAATTTTATATTCCATTGTCTTGAAGCTTGCTTCAAGCCATAAAGAGATTTTTTTAATCGACAAACTAAATTAGAATCAGCTCTATCAAATCCAGGAGGAATAGTCATATAGACTTCCTCAAAAAGATCTCCTTGCAAAAAAGCATTGTAAACGTCCATCTGAAAAATAGGCCAATTGTTAATAGATGCCAAAGCAAGGATAGTTCTGACTGTATTCATTTTTGCAACCGGGGAAAAAGTTTCATTATAATCTATGCCATATTTTTGTTTGAAACCTTTCGCAACCAGCCTTGCTTTAAATCTCTCTATTGAACCATCAGACCTATATTTAATACGATAAACCCATTTTGAACCAATAGAAGTTTTACCTGATGGGAGAGTGACAATGTCCCAAGTTCCATTACCTTGTAAAGCATCAATTTCATGTTGCATTGCTTCCACCCAGGCAGGATCTTTGGAAGCCTCCTGAAAAGTCCTAGGTTCACAGACTTTGGAGATAGAGGAAAGATAACCTTGAAATTTAGCAGAAAGGTTAGAATATCCAATATACTTATGAATAGGGTAACAAATAGAGGAGGTACCCATCTCATAAGATTGTTGCCAAACAGGGGGCTTGACAGTACGACCAGACCTGGTCAAATGGAAGACAGGTTGAGAAGGTTGTGCTGAACCATCAGAAGCAGGAACAGCTTCATCATCTGGTGTATATGTGTTTCCATCATCAAGAATATCAGAAGTGTCATCATCATGAATGGAATACTCAACAATTTCATCATTATGGGAAGTCTCAGGAGGGTCAGGTGGGGTATAAACCTCAGTTTCATTTGAATATGACTTAAAAACATCATTGGTATCAATTAAGGGTGGCTGAGTGAAAAATATAGGTAACAGATCAGGTTTGCAGTTTGCAAAAGGGAAAACAGATTCTCTGAAAATTACATCTTTACTGACAAAATATTTTTCTTTAACTAGATCAAATAACCTGTAACCCTTTTGGGTGTCAGAGTAACCCAGAAAAACACTAGGAGTGGCCCTAGATGCAAACTTGTCTGAAACCAATATATTTTTAGAAAAAGCCAAACAGCCAAAAACCCTTAAATGAGAAATATCAATAGAAGACCCTTTTAAAATTTGAAGTGGAGACTTACCATTCAGAACAGGAGTAGGCAAGATGTTAATAAGATAGCAAGCTGTAAGAATGCAATCACCCCAAAATTTATTTGAGGTGAGATTGGAGTTTTAAAGCACGAGCAACTTCCAACAAATGTCTATGTTTACGCTCAACCCTACCATTTTGTTGAGGGGTATGAGAACAGCTGGATTGATGAATAATGCCCAATTTGTGAAATAAAGAATTGATTTGCTCATTAAAGAATTCACCCCCATTGTCAGATCTAAAGATTTTAATAGTTTTGTGAAACTGGGTGTGAATTAGAGCAATGAATTCTTTTAAAATTTGGGGAACATCAGATTTGAACTGTAAAAGATGAATCCAGGTTACTCTAGTAAAATCATCCACAAGAGTGAGAAAATATCTTTTATTTCCATAAGTGGGAGAATTGTAGGGTCCCCAAACATCAGCATGGATCAAATCAAATACAGAATCAGCTCTTGAATCAGATAAAGGAAAATTGAGTCTGGTGATCTTAGCCTGGGGACAAATGGTACAAGACTGAAAATTGGATTTTTTTTATTCATAGGAAAATTAAGGGAAACAATGGAGGTAATGATTTTGGTGGAAGGGTGTCCCAATCTCATATGCCACAGACTAAGATCATCTTTGACAAAAGAATGTAAACTGACACTAATGGCCTTATTATAGAAAGGTTTAAAAAAATACAATCCAAAATCAGCTGTGCCACTCCCCAAGACCCTCCCAGTGGAGAGGTCTTGTAAAACAGCCACATTTTGAAAGAAGGTCACAGAACAGTTTAAATCCTTTGCCAATCTAGATACAGATAACAGATTATATTTAAAATCAGGCAAATAGAGAACATTCTGAATTTTTTTATTTTTGAATATAGAATGAGCACCAATGCCAGTAACATTACAATGCAGTCCATTAGGTAATTGAACTTTGGGTCCACTAACAGTTTTAATGTTTCCAAGCCAATCAGAACGATATGTCATGTGGTTAGTGGCCCCAGAGTCAATTATCCAATGATCTGCAAGAGTGTTTGAAAAACTTGATAAGGAAATACCTGCAGAGTTTGCAACAACAGTTTGTGAGGATGTCATAGGGGCAGCAGAGGAACTACCAGGCCCCATGGACTGAAGAAATTTCTCAAACTGTGTTGGAGTAAAGGTGATTAAACCATGATTGGGCTCAGTGAGGGAAGGGGCATTAGTGTTAAGAGGTTGGGAATCATCAGATATGCCACTCATCCCAGAGGAGGCAGCAATTCCATTTGAAACAGATCCCTTCCCTTTAACAAAATCTCTGTATTTAAAGCAATTATCCATAACATGACCCCTCCTTTTGCAATATTCACATCCTTTAGCATAGCATCTCTCAGTAACATGCCCTTTCTTGTGAAAGAAGTCACATAGAAGATTGGGATTTTGAAAACGTTTGGGCTTTTCAGAGTTAACCAAATTTCCAGAAATAGGATTTGAAGAAGCAGTGATATCAGAGAAAACAGTGCGTTGGCTTTCTTCCTGAATGAGCATGTTATATACTTGATTCACAGATGGAAGAGGATCCAGCAATAAGAGTTGACTTCTAATGGCAGAATAACTGTCATTCAATCCCATGAGCAACTCAAAAAGACGCTGATTTTCTTTATGATTCAAGTGTTTCTTGAAGGCATCACCAGGAATGAAAGGTAAGGCACATATTGAATCATATTCAGCCCAAAGGAATTTTAATTTGGTAAAAAAGGTTGTTACATCATCGAGACCTTGCTTAGATAAGACAATATCTCTGTGGAGCTGATAGGTACGTGAACCATTTTTCTTATCAAATCTAGTTTTCAAATTAGTCCACGCAAGATAAGAAGTAGGTTGATACATGATACTATTGGCCACATCTCGAGAAACAGAACTAAGAATCCAGCCGAAAACAACAGTGTCACATCTATCCCAAAGATCATGCAAGGAGGCATTAAATTTATCTCGAGTATAGCTACCATTGACAAAGCCAAATATGTTTTTCCCATTCAAAGCAATGAACATAGCACGATTCCACATTGGATAATCATCAGAAGAGGCCAATTTGGTGGTAACAAAACTCAGGCTAGCATTTTCAGATGGATGCAAGTAAAGAGGATGGTGTGTATGTACCTCAGGATACGCAGAAAGATCAATTACCGCCTTACCGGTTGAAGACTTTGAAGAATCAAGGGTGAGATCATCCTTCTTGTTAGTTTCCTCCATGGTAGGCAGCTATTGATGCAGGAAAGTCGATCCAAAACGTTAAGAGACAAAGTAGAAGAGGAATCGCAGTTCGTGAGTCCGCGAATCACGAATCTTGAAGGAACGGCGAATCTTCCAAAGTAAAGTAAATCAGCGAAAGACGGAGGATCAGGATCGAGAAGCGAGGCGACAAGATTGTCCTCACCGCTCTGATACCATGATAAGATCAGCGATGATGAGTTATGAACCAAGAATCGCAGCAGTCACGAAACCCTAGCAGAGCCAGGAATATGAGAGAAGAAGAAGAGACGCAGCATTTCAGGGTTCATAGAATGAGTTCTTCATTTGGTCATTCTCCCCCTGAATATACATAATAATATTTATAGTGTATTGTTTCAGGATCTAATCAAAAGACCCCAAATAAAACAGACTCTAATAATCTAATAATAACAGAATTACAAATAAGTCCTCAAGATCTGTAAGCTTAATAAAATAGCACTTGAACTCTTAACAATATTGTTTTCAAATATGTATCGATCGAGTATTTAGTATTGGGAAGGTTGGATGATAAAGAATTCAAGTGAGGTGCTAGCTAGTGTGTTTTGTTCATCGGGAAGTTTTGACATTTGTATTTATAATAATGGCCCGTTGTACTGTTCGAGTTAATGGGATTAGACTAGTTTATTTACTTACATACACGTAAAAAAATACCAAAGATAAAGTAAGTAAAAGAAAGCATATGCCATTTCTTGTACGTTAAAGTAGATTCCATTAGAAATCTTAGGGTAGTGGACAAAAGAAAATATTAGTGGGTGTTTTGTAAGTAAGTGGTCAGTGTAATTACACTGCATAGTAAAACTTGTACGGTTGGATATAAAAGTGCTAGTGGTAAATTTAGTGGACATGAGACTAATTTCTTTTCATATTGTTATCTATAATTCTCAGACCTCAGTATACTGCAGTCTGCATGTTTCTTTTCATATTATCATTATTGTTTTTTTTCTTTCATATTATTATTGTTGGTATGTATTAAATACTCTTACCACATTATATGTTCTCTGCACCTTTAGCTTTGCGATTTCAATTTTGCTAATATCCGATATTTGTAATTTACTAAACTAAACGTAATATATTGTTGAATTTATAACAAGAGTGTTACATAACAAGAATTTGAGGGATATATAGTTGAATTTATAATACATATATAAAGTTTAGGGGTCCAACTAAATTATTATAACTTTCGTGGACCAGATTAGGTGAAATTTGATAAAACTTAAAATTAGATGAAAATTTTTAAGGTTTAAATTGAACAATTTTCAAATTTCAACTCAAATTTATATATATGGGTATATATGTAATTATAAAATTTGTAAGTGGTTTAATTAAACTATTGTAAGGTTTAGTATGGGAGACCGTGCCTAGCATGAGCTCGGGTCGAGGCGTGAGCCTCTAGCTCGAGCAATTGTGTCATGACTGATCTAGAATTTTGATCAGTCGAGGTGAGCTAGGGGCTCCCGGGTTCATGCTAGACACGATCTACCATACTAGGTGATCACATCTAGTATGGGCTCGGGCCAAAGCGAGCCCCCTAATTGGGTGAATTGAGTCTTGCGTCATTGAATAATCACACTTCTGATAGTTGAGATAACTAAAAGTAAAAAAAAATAAAATTGAGTTACGTAAAATTCAATGGTCGATAGTTGAAGTACTAAAAATGTAATTTTCATTTTGAAAACAATAAAGTAATTAGAATTAGGGTTAATAGGTCTTTTGGTACAACATGTTTGACGATTTTTGGCTTTTGGTGCAACATCTTTTATTTTATATACTTATGGTGCAATATGTTTGCAATTTGTACCACTTTTGGTGAATCCGTTAGTTGACCGTTAGTTTGACCGTTAAATAGTCACGTGACTTGCACATGTCTAGCCCCAAATTTCTATTTTTTTCAACTTAGTCCTCAAATTTATTGTCCTAAGTTTTTATTTTTGCAATTTAGCCCCTAAACATTTTCAACCGTACCCTAGGGCTAAATTGACCTAGCCATGTTCCGACCCATGGCTAGGTCGAACCATGGTTAGGGTCACCGGACCTAGGCGATCTTAACCTTGGTCCGGACTAGCCATGGGTTGGACCATGGCTAGGTCAATTTAGGCTTACGGTCCAATTGGGTCAAATTTACCATAAGCCTAAATTGACCTAGTCATGTTTTGACCCATGGATAGATCGTACTATGGCTAGCGTCACCGGGCCTTGATGACCCTAGCCATGGTTCGACCTAGCCATGGGTCGGACCATGGCTAGGTCAATTTAGCCTTAGGGTGCAGTTGAAAATGTTTAGGGGCTAAATTACAAAAATTAAAAGTTAGGACAATAAATTTGAGGACTAAACTTAAAAAAAATAGAAATTTGTGGCTAGGCATGTGCAAGTACGTGACTATTTAACGACTAACGGTCAACTAACGGATACACCAAAAGTGGAACAGATTGCAAACATATTGCACCAAAAGTATACAAAATAAAAGATGTTGCACCAAAAGCCAAAAACCGTCAAACATGTTGTACCAAAAGACCTATTAACCCTTAGAATTATATGGGGCTTTTCTAGCTTCACAAGCATCATGCTTGTGCTCTTTTTTACTACTACAGAAGACTTGATTGTAACATAGATAAAACTTTAAAATTATGAATATTTTAGTTACACATAGAATTTGCATCACACAAATATTAATGTCATATTTCTTATAAGGTTCACCTTTAGAACAATAGAAAAATGCAAATAAAAGTAGCACAAACATGGTGCTCGTGAAAGATGATAGAAATATGGGTTTGGTGCTTGTGGTATTTTTTTTTTTTTTTACATTTTTATTCTAAAGGTGAACCTAGAAAGACTTAATTATATGGTTAGAGTACTTTTTTATATATAATATATATACATAGATATAAAGTTTGGAGGTGAAGTCAAACTATCGTAAAGTTGAAGGATCGTGTTATCGGAAATTGGATAATAAATCAATTAAAATGTATGAGGGATATAAATCGATCAATGGAAAGTTTATGGAACAATAATGTCATTATAGTTAGCACCATCTTATATATATTAGGCATAAGAAAGTTGGGGATGAAATTACATTACATATATATTTATAAAGTTTAGGAGTGATTAGAACTCTTAATTATAATAAACATAAAATGAATAGATAATAAACAATTTAAAAGTACGAAGGCTATTTTTTTTTTTTTTTTTGCCAAATACGAAGGCTAGTTAAATAGATCAAAAACTTGATTTGAAAAGTAAAATTGCCGGACTAATTGTGAGTTGCATGTGATCTCCAAATGTCAAGCGTGTTTGAATTCTATTGGAGATGCCTCTTATTCTCATTACTCTTATTAAGGTATCTAACTTTAAACGACTTGAAATTGCGGATTTTATACAAAAATTATACGTAAATTATTATTATTATTATTATTACTATCATCGTTTGTATTTTCAAACAGTGGTTTTTAAATGATGCAATGGCCGTATCGAGAAGTTCAGAAAGTTTTGTTGTTGTGTTTCAGACAAGTACTTAATGTTAAATTAATATGTGCTTTATTAGGATGTCATGTTCTTTTATTTTATTTTTTGCCAAAAAGAATAATACTAATAATGTCATGTTGTAGGCAGTCACAATTGCAGTTATTTTTATGCCACTACGTTGTACAATAAGTTCGTCGTACTCACATTTTTGAACTGCACGTACAAACGTGGTCAGTTTTTTTACATTAAATTTATAAAAAGATTTTTTTTAAATAATTGTAAAACTTAAAAAATACTTACATAGGTACATGGATGTAAGAGATCGTGAGTGAATATATGTTCAACAATTGTGGATATAATAGTAGAACCAAGTCTTGTACGTACGTACATCTATGTGCAATTGTATTCTGGACCTAGCTATCCACTAAAAGATTATGCTAATTTTAATAGTTTCATTAATTAAGGTTGGTCTATTATATATCACGACAAATGCATACATACATTAGTGAACATCCTGGGACGGAATGGACCACCTTAAAGACAAATTATTCGTTTTTCGGCCAAAGCACAAAGATGAACCAAACGAACAAATTTATTAGATAAAACAAGAGACTGTGTTGAGAGCTTAAAACCCTAGTACTACTATATATAATTATATAAATACCCCAGACCGTGAGTGATATCAACCTTATTATTATATACTAGTTATTTTTGCGCGTGCTTTGCACACGCATGTGTCTAACTTCTTTAGACTAAGCTCCATTTATCTTACCTTTAAGAAATTTGAAGCTTCTGGAGAATGTGGATAAGGAGCTTTCCTTTCCTGTTGAGGGGGATGTATATACTCATTTGTGCCATTCCTCTGCACTTTCAGCATGCACTTCTGTTCATGACACCATACCTACACTCAATAGCATACCATTCAGTGATCAATACTTCCCACCATTTGTTGCTCATTCTAGAACTATAAGGTGATAAATTTTGTCAATAGTGGAACAAGATAATGAAATGGTTATCACCACTCACCAGATATGATAAGTTTATTAACATAAGAATTTCTAATATACATATCATTACCTGAATGACACTTTGTCTCTATATTTTTTCAAGTCACAGTCATAGTCAAATGAAATCAGGATTAATCTTTTTTTAAGAAGGAAGATCATATTGAAATCAACAAGTTACAAGTACTTATTTCTGCAAAAACTGTGTTGCTCTATCATGTATCAATTACTGATTTAAATCATATATACCAAATATCATTAAACTTGCCTATTTCGAAAATTTTCTCTCATTAAAAAATTAATAATCACATGGGTTTTCTTTTTTTTTATCTAGTAAAACATAACAAGTTGCTGCATTAGAAATATTCACTATACCATCTCCACCTATCATGAAGAAAGAAAAAGGTACAGCTAAGATGAGCCAACTCTTCCACAATTAAGAATGACTATTCAAAAGAAATACTAATTCACTCACTCTTCTATATTCCATACCTATTAGAGACAACACTCTAGTTACATTGCTATTTAGTTGACAACACCTAACCTATATCATATTTGTTAGTATATCCAAAGATCTTTGCTAATACTGCCTTTGATCTTTTGGATTGTGTGGTAAGAAAGAAATAGAATAGTTATTTTAGGGAGTGGAAACCCAGTATATTATACAGAAATGTATCAGAGTTGTAAATATTTGGTATAGTAGAGAATATAGACGGGGAATAAGAAACTATACAAAAGGAGAAACTGTCAACTGCCAAAAGCTCACAGAGAGATCAAACAGACATCAGTTTTCGTCTATGCAAATTTAATGTAATAGCCATCAAAATACAAAACGCATAAGAGCACATTGAGAAAGAAATATACCTTATTTTCCATGATGGTTTTGCTGCACCAGTGACATCGACCATCTAAGCCTCTAGCTTTATCATGAATTTTTTGTTTACAAAATAGAAAACTGTATATAAAAAAGTTTCCTTTATTAAATATATATATATCAAATTCACTTGATCTTTTCCTATCCAGTGACAGTTATAGAGTCAGCCCTTTGGATGGCGTCCTAACATTATGGTCTTGATGATCAAAGAGCTCATGAAGCATCTTTAAAATCTTTTTTGGTGGAACGTTTTGCCTGAAATCACAAATTAACATGAAAAATACCATTCGTAATAATTTTTCAGAAAAATAATTCGTGCTCTCTAATCAGAAATTTGTATCAACACACCTTAAAGCTTGAAACATAGCATCAATTACATGTACCACAGAGAAACTTTGTTTTCTTTATAGCTTTCCCGTAGCATCCTATAGTGTGAATGTTAAAAAAAAAAAAAAAGATTTGATGGAGCAATTACTACATTAAGTGCCACTAATGTTAGCATAATAGAATTATACAAGCTGCATGTACAAGAAGGCACCAAAGATTAAGAAATTAGTAGTACTAAGTACAATCAAAAGTATCAGAAAAGCATTCGCAGCCTCCATCTCCACCCACAGCATAATAACGGCTTTCTATACTGTCTTTGGCTGCCCATCAAGCATTTAGCAACAATTGAATCACACAATCGGTTTGCATATAACCCAATGAAACAAATTATTGATTATGAGACTAAACACATAAAATGCATGTGATGAGTAAAAGAAAATTAGCCTTCAGGACCATACAGCATGAGCATCTGCATGTAGGATTTTGGTTTGAGGCGGAGCAGTAAGCATAAAAAATTCTCATACTGGATTTCCTTGTAATAAATCAATTGTATACCATTCAGAAGTACAGAGATGACCTGTCCAAAACTGAAATTAGTCATCGGAAACCAAAATCATAGTAAATGAATTATAAATCGCTATCATTGGATCCGTAATTATGTAAAGTTGAATTGGATTAGAGATATCAAGAGAGATCGTACATAAGTGTTCAATTGGCGTACGAAGCTAGAGAAGTTTTTGTGTTTGAAATGCTTGGGCAAGAGGTCCCTGGCGAAGTCGGGGACATTCCAGGCGATGAAAATGTTACTGTTGATCCAGGAGATGACAGAGTTAGTGGAGGGATCATCAACCATGTCGCAAGTCTTACAGAGGAAGGGAGGTGGAGTATTAGATGTGGAGGCCACGGTGGAGGCGGATGCAGCATCTTGAGCGGCGATGGCGGCGGCCATTAGAGCCGTAATAAGAGCTCCGATCGCACGACGAAGGATATAGAATGATGCTGAGCCATGATTTCTGTACGTACAGATCTGACATCAAGGTTGGATTTGTACGTACACACTTTCATCGCGTCACGAGGTGATTATCGTACTGATTGGCTACATATGAGCATCGGAAATGCAGATAATACCGCGAATCCGCGTTCCGAGAGGTGATGTTGGTTAACCGAACACTAATTTGCCGACGATTTGAAAGAGGGGGCGGAGAGATAGTGATGTCGTCTGAGAAAACGGATGGAGCCCTGTCGATCAAAAGCGGTTTGATGATATATGAGTCTTCGGCCGGTTGGTTTAGTCCGGTTAGAGAGAAATGACAGAAATTGAAAGGTCACATTAATAGTACCATTTGGGGTTGAGGACAGCGTGCACATTTTATGTTGGTAAAAAAGATATAATATTAATTGATACTAGGTTTCACTTTCACACATATATGTCAAAAATACAATATATACATATATATATATGTTTTGTCTTTCACTTGACGTAATGCAGTATTTGCTTCATATACCCTATCAGCTAGATGATATTTTTTTCAACCAATCAGAGATCACTTTGATGCACCACACTAGACTCTATATATTTTGAGAATTTTTTATTAGGGAATTTCTTTTGTTGATTCTACACTGCAAAAATACCTTAAATTTGTATGTGTATAATATATAATTATGTTATATATACATAAAATTGATAGGACTTTTGTTAGTTTGCAGAAGCTGGACCTGCTATCATTATCTCTAAAATATTTTTCTTAGGTTTCAATCGGTCGCTTAAATCCAATTAAATATGTCGTCGTATGCATATTACGGAATAACAGATGTCCGACCGACATTAGAGTATCCATAATTTGTATTCTCTAAAGTTGTCATGTTGATATTTATATATACACTTTAGTTAATACTTAAATTTAAACAACATTTATTGTCAAATAGTTTAATTAACTATATTTCTTAAATATTCTTTATTATTAAACTTTTCAACAACCAGTAATAAGATAATACCATTTTGTAAGGAAGTGACAATATAATGTATTCCTTAAATATAATGAATATATTATATAAAAACATAGAGATCTACTTTTAAGGAAGGCTATATAAAAGTATTATACCTCATATTTTTATGTAGTTTATATAAAAAATAATATGTTAAACTAACATTTAACTACATAACACCTCTGTGGATGTTCACACACGTACTCAGTAAAACAAGTGACACCAGACACAAGGGCCATCTATGGGTCTGGGCTAAGGCCTGCTAGCTGCGAGATAGGCCAGCCCGTAAAAACTGCAAAACAATTTAATTTTTCTTGGGCTGCTTTTTGTCAAAACTAGAATATGTGTCCCAAACCCTCTACGGCTGACTGATAAAGAGGAATGTACAGAAATTTACCCTTGAATTTGCATTAAACTACATTTGGAATTAAAAAATAATATTTGCATTAAACTACTCTTGAATTTGCACTAAATTAAAGACACTTTATTGCTCTATATATGTCTTGACTGTGGCCAAAAAGTTATTATGTCTTGACTCTCACATTTCAAACTATGGATCTTTGTGTTTTAGTCTCTTAAATGGGTTTAACTCGGCAGCATCTATGTTAGCACGTCCTAATGGGCTTGTATCCTTGTCTAACAATATCCACAATTTTAAGGGTTTCCAAATCGTTTACGTGTAAACATAGAAGCTTTTCTAATTTAAAAAAAAAAATGCAAACTACACGGTTTGTAAAAGTCATAGCTTAACATGTTTTAAGAGCGCAAATCCTTATTAATGGCAAGAGAAGGGAGTGATTAAATGGACGAGGGGCATTAGCCAAGGCGATGTATTATCACCATACTTGTTCATTCTTGTGGCGGATGTTCTCTCACGAAGAAAAGCAAAGGCGGTGGAAACTAGTAGATTAGAAGGGATCTGCATGAATAGGGGATGCCCGATTATCCACCATCTCTTCTTTGCTGACGACTCATTATTTTTCTTAAAGGCCAAGCCAAGCAATATGACCACCCTGACCGATATACTAGAAGAATATTGTGAAGCTTCAGGGCAAGCTATCAACATTAGCAAGTCCACTTTTTTCTTCGGGAAGAATGTATGCCCAACAACTCAAAACATAATCGAAGGCATCTTAGGTATCAAGGCTGAGAAAAATCCCGGTAAGTACCTTAGACTACCTACGACTTGGGGTCGGTCAAAACGGGAGGCACTAGGGGTCTTGAAGGAGCGTATTAACAACAAACTTCGTGGATGGAAGGGATAGAAAAACTCATCAAATCGGTAGTAATGTCCATCCCAACTTACAAAATGAGTCTTTTCCTCCTCCCTAAAAATTGGTGCTTTGAGGTTAATGTCATGATTGCTCGATTTTGGTGGGGGCAAAAATGAAGCGAGAGAAAAATTCATTGGCAGAGTTGGGAAACTCTAGCAAAGGCAAAGGGAGAGGGTGGTGGTCTAGGATTCAACATACTACTTGCTTTTAATCTTGCATTATTAACCAAAATGGCATGGAGATTGGAATAAAATCCTAACGATTATTGGGTGCGTATCCACAAGAGCATATATTTTTCGAGATCTGATTTTTGCAGGGAAACAAAGGGTGGTTGAGCCTCGTGGGCTTGGACGAGCCTACTTGCGGGGAGAGATGTCGTAATGGAGGGAGGGCTTTGGATAGTCGATGATGGAACTAGGATTAATGTCTTCAACCACCAATGGGTTCCTACTATCCCATCACATCACGTCGCATCCATATACTTCCGGAGGAGGAGTTTCAGCAATATAACAAAGTTTATTCTCTCATAGAGGCAGACAGACCATCATGGTATCTCTATAGCATCCAAAAAGTGATTTCAAAACTGTAAACACCTAATTTTGGTCCGCGCGTAGCACGTTCAAAATGTCATCTGTGACGCGTAAAAAAAAAGGAAGTATTTAAATATGGAACGTCGCGAAGTTTCTAAAGATAGGACTGGCTTAAAATAGGATAGTGTATATGCATTATCTATTGTAAAATATTAAGAAAATATATTATGTGTATTTATGGTGAAATACATAAATATATATGTATATTTTCGGAATATTAAATGCATATATTTTTCAGATTTTATTTTCCTAGTTTAGGGGTCCTAGTTTAGCTATAAATAGGGTCCTTTGTTACATGTAAAAGTACACAACATCAATAATATTACATTAGATTTTGGAACCCGTGCATATTTGTCCTCGTGAAAAAGTTTTTTTTTTTTTTTTTTCGAAAGCTGCTGCCTCTCTCTCTCCTTTCTCTTCTCTCTCTCTTCTCACCCTCCTCCTCCTTCCCGTTCACCGGCCGTCGACCACCGTCCTGCGACCTCTCCTCAGACCACAGCCGTTCGCCCCTTGTTGCTGCCCTCTCCCGCGGTGACCTTCTCGACCACGCCGGAGCTCTAGCTCGTCTCGCTCCGCCCTCCGCCGTGACCTCTGCTGCAGTGTTGCTCCTTCATCCGCCCCGTTGACCCTCTGCTGACACCGCGCCTCAGACCTGCTTGACTTGGCCGGAGCTCCGCCAGCGGCATGTCGTCCGCTCCTCTTCCCGGGCGGCTCAACTTCCACCACCGTGGCCATCGTTGGTTTCCCCAGGTGAGTTTTTCATTTTATTTATTTTATTATTTTTATATTATTATCATTATGTTATTATTACATTATTATTATTAATTAGGTAATTTAATTAATTTGTTAATTTTGGTTGGGTAGAATATTTAAATTTTTCGAATAATTATGTAAAATATGTTGAGTATATATTGGATTGTGTATGTATTTAAGCATGTTAGGTAATTTTGGGGTTTTCGATTTCGTCTTAATTAGGAGTTGTAAGTTATAATTAGTTTTTTTAGACTTATGTT
This sequence comes from Clarkia xantiana subsp. parviflora, assembly GCA_036873135.1. NCBI lineage: Eukaryota > Viridiplantae > Streptophyta > Magnoliopsida > Myrtales > Onagraceae > Clarkia > Clarkia xantiana. The sequence continues at coordinate 9,886,159 of JAPTYO010000011.1, forward strand.
AATATTTGATACTATTTTGGCATAGGATACAAATTTGATTAAATCTTGACATCGTTAGACTAATATGATGTAACTTGTATTTAAATAAATAAATTGGCAAATTGAGTGAATTGAGTATCGGAAGGGCGTAGTTGAAAATTATATTTTTAATTCGCAATAGAACCCCCGAACTCGAATTTCTGATCGTGGACTGATTTTATACCTAGGTGTTTAATTCGTTATTCGCTTAGGTAATTTAGGATTCTAGTTAACCTTATAATTAACTAGTGGCGACTCTTTTCAAAATCAACGTTTTCAAAACGTAATATCGTCTTAGGTCAGATTTTAGGTCCGACAAAGACGCGAGGAGCGAGCCATCAAAGCGATTCCATTGTTTACTAGCCCAACACTAGATAAAATCATATGGCTAACGAGTAAAATAGGTAACGTGGAAGTTAAAGCTGTGTATCGAGATATTGCAGCTACCACGAAAAGCGACACTCACCAACACCTACTAACTCACTAAACATGGAAAGAAATCTGGGCTATGAAAACTTCCCCCAATGTACGACCTTTTTTTGGAGACAAACTCTAATGCTTTGCCGGTAAGGGTGGCGTTGTGACTAAGAGGAGTAAACTTAAAGGAAAAATGCCCATTTTGTGATGAGTTGGAGACCATCGACCATACGTTAGTCAAGTGCCCATGGACAACTATGGTGTGGTTTGCCACACTCAATGTTAGGTGGGAAGACCAAGACGAAGTTTCTATCGCGTCGTGCTTCAAAAAACTAAGAAGAACGGAAGGCTTATTCAAGAGCGAGAAGGATGCTCGATAGTCGCTAATTGGCGAAAAGGATGCTCGATGATCGCTAATTGGTGAAACATGTTGGTGTATCTAGAAGGAAAGATGCTGAGTCATGTATTCCACCACCTGGATCGAACATCTGCTCAAGCTTTAAATGAGTATAATGAATTTCGGGCAATGCAAAATGGAGGAAATTCTGTAGCACACCAAGACCAAACTACAACTGCCAATCTAGTCCCCCCTGTTAGATTACGAGGAGTAATCACTACAGATACTATAAATATGGTACATGCTAGTAATCGAAATTACGCAGCGGAAGATTCGCACATACCTCAACAGTAGTCCGTAGTCCCAAGATCCTTGCAGAAGGGAGTTCACGATCCTCCGGTCGGAACCCGTAGAGGTTCTTGTGAAGGAAGCCCTACGCGGTATATTCTCCACAGCAAAGCCTCAGATCGATTCTTGGCAAGGGACGGATCTCCGGAGTGTTTGCTCGAAGGCAAATTGGCACACCCTTGGTGGTGGTAGGTTCGGCCGGACTTAGGGTGTTATGGGGGGAGGGTTTTCTCTCTAAAACACTCCAAGGAAGGATTACGGATTAACCTAATAAAACCGTAACACCCCATATATATAGGAGGAGTAAAGTGGAAAAAAGTCCACTTTACCCACCTATTAAATTCAGCCGGCCACTATGCATAGGGAGGCCCAATTTTGGGCCTCTCATGTCAATTAGGATTTGGGTCTGACCAAATATCCTAAAGTGACATTTACCCAATTGTCTTAGCTAACCTATACATTTAATGGGCTTCCATTTACGGCGCCCATCACCATATGCTTACAGCTCCCACTCGCCGGAATGGGAGGGTGCCTGTTAATGTATTGTCGTCCAAATCTGCATCAACATTTCACTCTTTCGATCTCGTCCTTGCTTCCGAATAGTTCATACGAGGTTTGCCGTGTGACCGGCGGACACGACAGGCATCATGCTACTCATCTGTTAGGAGTGTTGTAGCGCCCGCGGAATGTTGATTCCATTTTCTCCAAACAACCTGTTATAATAAAACATTTATATAGTGTCACGCTGTATCCTAGGTCAACTGATAATTCTCCATTTGACTAGTTTCGACAAAGGAACACTTCTCCAAGGCATCCGTACAAGTATTCACAACCTTCAACTAACATCCGGTTGGTGGCCACCTTAGTGAATACAAGAGTCAGTGAATTATAGGTGAACTTCACAATCCTCATCGCTCATATCCTTAGTCAAACCCAACCAGTTTCCAAAGACGTGGTCACTGGGCCTGTTTGTTCAGCACTACGCTCGTACGTCGGGAAGCAAACATTGAGCCTGACCTTAGATATGAGTTCCGAGTCCGTTAGGATACTTTGGGTGCCTCTTCATAAGGCTCCCGGGATCAATCACACACTCGAGGTGAAGAAGTTTGCGCCCGCTAGAATCACGAGGATTCTTATCTAGCACAACCGAGTTGTGACCCCGTGGTCGAACATGGCACACGCAGTATGAGCACGCGTCGATAGCATACCTGAACGTTTAAGTTTACATGAATGGGATACGTCAATCATGCTACCGCAGATTCTCATCTGGTCCAGAATGTGGATTAATGAAGAACGAAGTTCATCACGGCGATTTGCAAAACGAAGATCATGTCGAGTTATTTCGAGACTAGATGATCGTCTTGCGTAATCAGGTTTACTCCCCTGACTCTTAGCCAATCTTTCTTGGTAGAGGCCTCCCTCCACCGCAAGACGACCGTATCTATGTGACGAGGTAAGGCCCACATTCGACATAGTTTTGGCAGAGGATTGCGTCCTCCTACGACTTAGTTTATAAACCGTAAATCTGATGTATTCAAACATTATGACGTCGATTGATCGTAAACTCAATTGCAATTATTTCGTTTAAAAAATGTAACTTTCAATTATCAAAATGTTATCACAGATACATGCCACTTTTAAACCCTACGCAATCCAAGTAGTTTTACATGCTTTTCGAATATCTCCATGCGTAGTGGCTTAGTTAATGGGTCCGCAACCATGTTATCAGTAGACAAGTATTCCAAAGTGATTATATTTTCTTCTACCATTGATTTAGCATGAAAATATTTCACATCAATGTGTTTGGTCCTACTATGGTACTTCAGATTCTTTACTGCCGCAATGGCTGCCTGACTGTCAGAGAACACCTTCACAGGTTTACTCTTGATATCGCCATCAAGCAGCGTAGTAAGAAGCCTTTTCAGCCAGACCGCTTCCTGTGCATTCTTGAAGAGGACTACGAATTCTGATTCCATCGTGGACAGCGCGACAAATTTTTGGTTCTTGCTCGTCCATGAAATGGCGACATTAGCAAGGAGAAACACTCCTCTTGTGGTGGACTTACGATCATCCGGATCGCCACCATGGTCGGCGTAACTGTAACTGGTTAATTCTAACTTCCCGCCCTCATAGCACTGTGCGTAGTCGGCAGTACCTTCCAGATAACGAATATTCGTTTTACAGCCTTTAAAAGTTGATAGCCAGGATCTGATTGGAAACGTGCTACTAGGCCCACGGTGTAACAGATATCCGGACGGGTGCATTGCATGGCGTATCAAACTACCGACCATGCTTAAATACTCTGAACCCTTCATCTGTTCCCGCTCTGCCAGGTTCTTGGGGCCGTCACGTTTTGACAGTGCGCACCCAAACACCACCGGCGTATCCACGGGTTTGGCATCCTGTAATCTGAACTTTTTCAACAGTTTGTTGATATAGGCTTCTTGAGACAGACATAATTTCCGGGTAGCCTGATCTCTAGCAATTTTAATGCCTATGATCTACGTGGCTTCTCCCATGTCTTTCATCTCAAATACAAGTGCTAACCATGACTTTGACTTGTTCATAAAACTCACGTCGTTTGCGACAATGAGTATTTCGTCCACGTATAAGGTTAAGATGACATACTTAGACCCGGATGTCTTATAATACACGCACGGATCCTCGTGAAGATTCACGAATCCGTTTCCTACGATTTCCTCGTGGAATCTACGATACCATTGCCGAGACGTCTGTTTAAGACCGTAGATGGACCTTTGGAGCTTACAAACTTTATATTCGTTACCAGGAGTAATGAAAACTTATGGTTGCTCCATATAGATCTCTTCCTCCAGGTTTTCGTTGAGAAATGCGGCATTAACATCCATTTGGTGCAGCTCGATATCGAGAATTGCGACCAAGGCCAGAATGACCCGTACTGTGGTATAACGCAGAGTTGGTGAGTATGTTTCGTCAAAGTCCACTTCGTGAAGTTGGGTTGATCCTTTCGCAAAAAGTTGAGCTTTGTATCATTCGACCTTTCCATCAGCAGTGAGTTTCAGTTTAAGAACCCACTTTGCTCCTATGTCCATGCGATCAGCAGGTAAATCAACCAAAGACCACACCAAATTGGCTTTCATTGAGGAAATCTATTCCTCCATTGCATTCCTCCATTCCTTAGCTTGAGGTCCTTCCAACGCTTGTTGAACCGTTACCGGTTCGTCAACAGATGTTAGAGTGAGGATCTCACCCCTCTCGATGGGATACTTCTTAGGAGAAGTTCGACGCCTTTGACTACGTCTAGGCTCGTTGATCCCATCTTGACGCTGAACATTACTCCCACTCGGAACAATGCTTCTTATCAGAGCATCACTCCCACTGGGAACAAGGGCAGTGCTAGAACCTTCACCTACAACCTTCCTCAAACGACCTCTTGGTCTCGAGATTCTATCTCCGAGATGAATTCCTCGATCACTAGGACGTGGAACCAAGTTGGTTGGATCACTCCCACTGGAAACAATGGGTAGTATAGGTGGTTGTGGTATTTGTCTAGCTTCATGATTATCAGGTTCAACTTAATTCGTTTCCACGGCAACGGTGATTTGTGTGGTACGGTTTGGTACTCCTACTGGATTTACTATGAAAATGTTTCCATTATCATTAACCATGTCATTCACCTGAGTTGCCGGTTCAAATCTCCCACTCGAAGTAAGTGAGACCTGATCATCAATGCTATCCTGTTCTAGTTCAATCAACACTTCATCTGTTTTAATCTCACTTAGCGTCGGAAATTCGTCCTCAAGGAAAGTTACGTCTCTGGACTCATGTTCGATCACGCCACCACTTTCTTGAGCTGATACGAATACGTAACATTTAGTGTTTTTTGAATACCTTATAAAGATACTCTTTAGTCCTCTGGGTCCTAATTTTCCGAAACGGCTGTCAGTTGTATGTGTATGGGCTGCGCAACCGCAAGGTCGTAATCTAGTGAGATCCAACTCTCTACCGTGCCACAGCTCATATGGCGTTGTGTCTACCGCCTTTGTTGGGACAAGGTTTACTACGTGAGTGGCACTCAATAACGTACCACTCCAATAGGAGATTGGTAATTGTGCCTGCGACATCATGGTTCTAACCATGTCTAGGAGTGTTCGATTACGACGTTCAGCCACACCATTCTGCTGTGGTGTGGTGGGGATTTTCGTTTAACAGGCTATCCCTCTTTCTTTGCACAACTTATCAAACTCATTAGAGAGATATTCTCCACCTCTATCAGTGCGTAAGGTTTTCACCTTTCGCTCCTGCTGATTCTCTACGAGGTTTAGAAAGTTTCTAAAGTAATCTATTGCCTCGGATTTACGAGTAATCAACTGAGTAAACCCATAACAGGTGAAGTCGTCGATGAAAGTTACGAAGTATCGTTTTCCATTCCTGGCGGTTACACTCATTGGTCCACAGACGTCGGAGTGAATCAACTGCAATGGATACTCGGATCGTTGAGCTTCTCCGAATGGTTTGCGGGTGGACTTTCCTGCTAGAAAATCTTGGCAAGTGTGTTTAATCACATTGCTGGTACCAGGCAAAAGCTCTCTTCGGGCTAATGAATGGACCCTATCATAGCTTATATGTCCCAACCTCGCATGCCATCCGGCCGCGTCAGTTTCTACTTCCCTGTAGGATAATGCATATATTCTATTCGAATCTATACATCCATTCAAATCCATGATAAAGAGACCATAGGAGGAATAAGCATGCCCAAAGAAGACATTGCCTTTATTTATTCGAACAAAGTTCTTCTCAAATGATAAAATGTAATTATTATTCATAAGAGCAGAAACAGAAACAATATTTCTAAGGATTCTTGGAGCAAAAAGGACATTTTCAGGTAGGATGGTCATGCCATTGTTCATAGACAACTTGCAGTTCCCTACTCCTATGACTTCAACCTGTGAGTTGTCGCCAATGTATATCCTCTTAGAATCCTTTGGCAATCGTCTTAACTTGGCGAACAGTCCTTTGTCGTTGGCTATGTGGTCCGTCGCACCTGAGTCAAGAAACCAAGAAAGATTTGAGTCAGTTAACATGAAAATTGAGGAAACAAGAGCTTCAATTACATAAACAACGTAGCATACCTTTTCAGTATGCAATTTGCTGGACCCTGCTCCTTCGCCTATTCGGCGTGGACTAGAGTTCCCGCAGACTATATTTGATTTAACTCGGAGATTGCCTGGTTTAGGCTTTGTCAACATTTTACCATCAACAGCCTGTTTTTTTTTTCTTTGTTCATCCTCTTTCTCTTCCCTTGCCCAGCACGCCCCGGTATTGGTTTCAGTCGAGCTTGTTCCAACTCGATGAATTTCAGGACTGATGCAAGATCCAGCACGGAACCACTAGCAGTCAGTAAAGCCTTGGCTGCTCTCCAAGACTTCGGGAGAACCCCGATGATGGCTTGAATTTTATCCCATTCACCCACCTGACCTTTTTCTTCCAGTAGTTTCAGCATTCCAAGAAGGTCGTTTACCTTTTCAAGCACACTCTTGCTAGAGCTATTTAAGCTTTCTTCCTTTGTTGGTATAAGTGGGTGTAGGATTGTTGTCATTCCATTTTCATATTTCAGGAAGAGAGCATCCCAGATGTCCTTTGTAATCGGAACATCCTTATACATGTCATAGAAATCCAAAGACATCTCAGACAACAATACCTCTTTAGCTCTCTTATCATCTTGCTCCCATTGGAAATGGGCATACGCTAGGTCTTTGGTTAGACCAGCATCTGGGCAGCTCATGGATTTCTTTATATGACCTATAAGGCTATGATCCTCTAACAGTGCATTGACGCGCTTGCTCCACGAGTCGTAGTTCGTCTCAATCAAAAGCTCATTAGCACAAGATGATGTCATCTATGCTGTTATTCGTTACTAAACACGTTGATGATTATACAAAATCAGGGAAACAATAACATTTTGAGAAAGAATTGCATACTTCAAATATCTATTAAGATGGAATCCGACAAATAATGATTCTTCACTCATCTAAACCAACCGACCACCAGTAAATCAATGGAATATGGCTGTGAAAGAGTTCACATTATCGTCGTCTTCTATCCAATAGATCAGTCTTTTAAAATGGTTTTAATCGCAAATTACCGGAACGGGGATTTTAAAACAAGCATACCCGATCTTGGCTTTCCCAAGGCCTTTTTTATTTTGGAAAAATATTCCGATGAAATCACTCATGCATATATAATTCTACCATCCATGTAAATTATCATACGCCAGTAACATTCATCACACAAACCACACTCATGCTTACGCGTCATGCGTCTAATGTTCCGAGGAACTCATGCTTGCATTTATAATTCTACTTCCAAGTAAATTATCAAATGCGGCTACATCCTCAACATTCTAGCATACGTGTTAAACATGAAACTTCCACATCAATCATACAATTTGGCGACTGGTTTTCGATTTTAAAATAATTTTAAACATTAGGGGCTGATTTGTAATTCATGCTTATATTCAATTACGCAACATTCTAGACATGAATCCTAGGCATTTACAACCATCACAGCATGTCTATCCTAGTGCGCAAACCATATATTTAACCAGGGCTCCGCCCCCAACATGCAATATCCAGCTAGCTTGACTCAGTCAAGACAACATTTCTAATCATGCATGAATATATATTGAATAATAAACAATTGCAATTCAGCCCACTAATCAATCCAGCCCCAAAAACATGTATCTCCGAGATCCATCCCCATAATCGAAACAAGGCATAAAGGTTATCAACCCTTGAGCACTGTGCATGCCATTTAAGCGTTCAAAACATTTGGATTTTAAAACTTGACCTCCCTATTTTAATTGACTTGAATTCGGTTTTGAAAATTCAGTTCGGTTCAGTCAATTTCGGTCCGGTTTGGTTCGCTTCGGTCAAAAAATTATGGTTTGGGTCCGCTCGATGTAAAATCCGATTCGGTTCGGTCCGATTTTAATTTTAAAATCTGGTTCGGTACGAACCGGTCCAATAAAATAGGGTTCGTTTCTGTTCAACACACAAAACTGGTTCGATTAGATCCACTAAGTTACCCCGATCCGACCAGACCCGATTAGGTCGAAACGATTGAGAAAATCCAGTTCGGTTCAATTCGTCCCGGTCTGACATATTGCATAGGCCCAATAATTAAAACCAAAAAGGATTGGGCCGAGATGTTTACTTGTGGCCTATGTAGGGTTTTGAAGTCCATTAAAAATATTTAACTTAGCCACCAAGTAACATTAACTATATAAAATAATTTCCAATATTAAATATATATATATATATATTTCAGCCAACATCATAACATATATATATTTATTTCCAAGATTCTATCTTTAAGATTAAATCAATCAACAATATATATATATATATATATATATATATATATATATATATATATATATATATATATATATATATATGCAATCATAACATATAAATATATATTTTATTTATTGTCAATATCTTAAATAGGGAATCACATATATTGACAATATATTTTCTCAATCTTTTAGAAAACTAAATCTATCAATAATATCTTTAACCCTATTAAATATTTAGATATATTGATAGTTATATATATTTCTATATATTAATGTGAATCTATCGTAATGTTTCCAATTATAGATATATTGTTACCTAGAATAAAAGTTAAAATATGGTAAACAATATATTATCAATTTCGGCCGAAATTAGCTTTCTTGGAGCCTAAGAAATTAAACATTTTACCTTGTTAATTTTCCTAGGGTTCGGCCGAAACACTATATTGGAAACAAGTGGTCAAATTTTAATAAGATCTACAATCCAATGTTCGATTTTGATAAATATCACCTTTTTTCTTGAAGATCATGAACATCAAATTTACCAAGTGTTAGATTACGGGGAGTAATCACTACGGAAACTTAAACATGGTATGTGCTAGTAATATCAATTACGCAGCTGAAAGTTTACACATACCTCAAGAGTTACCGTAGTCCAAGATCCTTGCTTGAGGGAGTTCGCGATCCTCCGGACGGGACCCGTAGAGATTCTTGTTAGAGAAGCTCTATGTGGTGCTTCTCCACAGCAAAGCCTCTTATCGATTCTTGGCACTGGGACAGATCTCTGGAGAGTTTGCTCGAAAGAAATTTGGCACACCCTTGGTGATATATGTGGTTCGGTCGAAACACCTTGGTGTGGGATGAGAGTTTTTCTCTCTAAAACTCTCTTGTGAGGGAATTATGATTAACCCTAAAATTTCTCTAACACCTCTTATTTATAGGAGGAGTAAAGTGGACAAAAGTCCACTTTACCCCAACCATAAATTCGGCCGGCCTATGTATTTTGGGAGGCCCAATTTTGGGTCTCCCATGTCAATTGGGATTTGGGTCTGGCCCAATTACCCTAATGTGACATTTACCCAAGTTCATTAGGTAAACTATACATATTATGGGCTACCAATTACGGCGCCCATCACCATATGCTTACAGCTCCCTCTCGCCGGAATGGGAGGGTGCCTATTAATGTATTGTTATCCAAATCCGCATCAATATTTCTCCCATTTGATCTGCTCCATGCTTCCGAATATTTCTTACGAGGTTTGCTGTGCGACCGACGAATACGACGGGCATCGTGCTACTCTTCTGTTAGGAGTATTGTAGCGCCTGCGGAACGTTGATTCCCTCTTCTTTAATCAACCCGTTATAAACAACATTTATATACTGTACAGTGCTGTATCCTAGGTCAACTGATAATTCTCCATTTGCCTAGTTTCCACATCATGGCCTATTAGAGTTAGAAGGCGCTCTGGTGGGATCCTCGCCGACAGAAAAAGATTGCAGTCAGTTTGATAATGATGAAGTAGAAGGGACAGAAGATGAAGTAGAAGGGATGCGAGTCACTCCCCTCTATTCATTCTCTCCCACGCGCCCCTTTGGGGAACACTTCTCCAAGGCATCCGTGCAGGTATTCACAACCTTCAATTGATATTCGGTTAGTGACCACCTAGTGAATACAAGAATCGGTGAATTATAGGTGAACTTGACCATCCCCGTCGCTCCTACCCTTAGTCAAACCAACCGGTTTCCAAGACGTGGTCACTGGGCCTTTTTGTTCAGCACTACACTCGTACGCCGGGAAGCGAGCATTGAGCCTGACCTTAGGTATAAGTTCTGAGTCCATGAGGATACTTCGGGTGCCTCTTCATAAGGCTCCCGGGATCAATCACACACTCGAGGTGAAGAAGTTTGCGCCCACCAGAATCACAAGGATTCCTTTCTAGCACAACCGAGCTATGACCCCGTGGTTGGACGTGGCACGCGTAGTATGAAGCACGCGTTGATAGCATACCTGAAACTTTTGGGTTGACAAGAAAAGGATATGTCAATCATGCTATCACATATTCTTATCTGCCCAGAATATTGTTAAATGACGAACGAAGTTCATCACGGCAATATGCGAGACGAAGATCACGTCGAGTTACTTCGAAACTAGATAATCGTCTTGCTTAATCAGTTTTATCCCCTTGACTCGTAGCCAATATTGTTTGGTGGAGGCCTCCCGCCATCACAAGACGACCGTACCTGTATGACTAGGTAAGGCCTACATTCGACATAGTTTGGCAGAGGATTGTATCCTCCTACGACTTAGTTTATGGACCGTAAATCTGATGTAATCAAAACATTATGACGTCGATTGATCATAAACTCGGTTGCAATTCTTTCTCTTACAAAATGTAACTTTCTAATATCAAAATGCTATCACAGATACATGCCATTTCTAAACCCTACGCAATCTAAGCAGTTTTACATTATTTTCGAATATCTCCCTGCGTAGTGGTTTAGTTAATGGGCCCGCAATCATATTATCAGTGGACAAGTATTCCATAGTGATTATATTGTCTTCTACCATGAATTTAGCATAAAAAATATTTCACATCAATGTGTTTGGTCCTACTATGGTACTTCGGATTCTTAACTGCCGCAATGGCTGCCTGACTGTCAGAGAACACCTTCACAGGTTTACTTTCGATGTCACCATTAAGCAGCGTAGTAAGAAGCCTTTTCAACCAGACTGCTTCCTGTGCATTCTTAGAGAGAGCTACGAATTCCGATTCCATCGTTGACAGCGCGCATAGGTTTGCTTCTTGCTCGTCCATGAAATGTCGGCTTTAGCAAGGAGGAACACTCGTCCAGTGGTGGACTTACGATCATCCGGATTGCTACCATGGTCGGCGTCACTGTAACCGATCAATTCTAACTTCCCGCCCTCATAGCACAGAGCATAGTTGGCAGTACCTTTCAGATAACGAAATATTCGTTTTACAGCTTTTAAATGTTGATAGCCAGGATCTGACTGGAAACGTGCTACTAGGCCCACGGCATAACAGATATCCGGACGGGTGCATTGCATGCCGTACATCAAACTACCAACCATGCTTAAATATTCTGCACCCTTCATCTGTTCGCGCTCTGCCAGGTTCTTGGGGCCGTCACGTTTAGACAGTGCGCACCCAAACTTGAACATTTTTCAACCATCGGCGTATCCACAGGTTTGGCATCCTGTTATTTGAACATTTTCAACAGCTTGTTGATATATGCTTTTTGAGACAGACACAATTTCCGGGTAGCCTGATCTCTAGCAATTTTAATGCCTAAGATATACGTAGCCTCTCCCATGTCTTTCATCTCAAATACAGATGCTAACCAGGACTTTGACTTATTCATGAAACTATGTCGTTTGCAGCAATGAGTATGTCGTCCACGTATAAGGTTAAGATAACATATTTGGACCCGGAGGTCTTATCATACACGCACGGATCCTCGTGAAGATTCACGAATCCGTTCCCTACGATTTCCTCGTGGAATCTGCGGTACCATTGCCGAGACGACTGTTTAAGACCGTAGATAGACCTTTGGAGTTTACAAACTTTACGTTTATTACCAGGAGTAATGAAACCCTCCGGTTGCTCCATGTAGATCTCTTCCTCCAGGTTTTTGTGGAGGAATGCGGTCTTAACATCCATTTGGTGCAGCTCGAGATCGAGACTTGCGACTAAGGCCATAATGGCCCGTACTGTGGTGTAATGCACAATTGGTGAGTATGTTTCATCAAAATCCACTATGTGAAGTTGGGTATATCCTTTCGCAACAAGTCGGGTTTTGTATCGCTTGACCTTCCCATCAGCGGTGAGTTTCAATTTGAGAACCCACTTGGCTCCTATGGCCCTGCGTCCATCAAGTAAATCAACTAAAGACCATACCGAATTGGCTTTCATTGACGAGATCTCCTCCTCCATTTCATTTCTCCATTCCTTTGCCTGAGGTCCTTCCAACGCTTCTTGAACCGTTACCGGTTCGTCAACATATGTTAAAGTGAATATTTCTCCTCTCTCGATGAGAAACTTCTTAGTTGAAGTTTTATGCCTTTGACTACGTTTAGGCTCGTTGTTCCCATCTTGAGTCTGAACAATACTCCCACTTGGAACAATGCTTCCGATCGGAGCATCACTCCCACTGGGAATAAGTGCAGTGCTCGAACCTTCTCCTACAACCTTCCTTGGTCGACCTCTTGGTCTTGGGATTCTATATCCGAGATTAATTCCTTGATCACTAGGATTCGGAACCAAGTTGGTCGGTATACTCCCACTGGAAACAATGGGCAGTGTCGGTGGTTGCGGTATCGGTTCGGTAACATGATTATCATGTTCAACTTGATTCGTCCCTACAGCAACAACGATTGTGGTAGGGTTTATTCCTCCCACTGGATTTACTATGAAAATGTTCCCATTCTCATTTACCATGTGTTAGGTTCTAAGTCTCGGGTCAACGGGCGGTCGACCTAAGCCTTATTCCTCACTGGAGATCTTGCGGATTCGGTGCTCTTGAGTCTTGTCGTCTTAGCCCGTGTCTTTCTGTCCTTCGCCTTCGCTTCTCTTCTCGCCCTGCAAGAGGGGCAATACCAGGCACGGAGGGGGGGGGTGGTGCCTGATGTACCCTCTCCGATGCCTAAGTCAGTACGGTATTTGTAGAGAGATAAAGCTAGAGAGATGTCAGAGCTAAATTATGCACTTTGCCAAGATGATCAAATGAATGGTGGGAGAGTTGTATTTATAGGCAATGGTGTCATTAAGGTGACTTAATGACATCGTTAACCTTTAAACACAATTAATTATCCCTTAATCACGTAATTAAGACCTTAAGGCACGGAGAAGGTTGGCGGAAATAAACCGAGTATGGGAGTCGAAAAATGGTGTCGGGGCACTTGGGGGGGAGGAAAATCCGACCCCCAAGGGTAGGGGTTGGGTGTGGCCACCCAACCCCTCCCTAGGGGAGATCGGGTTGGCTGACCCGATCTCTCCTAGGGGAGGTCGGGTGTGGCCACCCGACCTCACCTAGGTGAGTTTACCTCGGTCCGGATGAGTATTTCGGCCTCGTCCGGACCGTTGGTGTTTCAGCGGGGTGTTTGGGTCGAAGTTTCGATTTACAATCATTAACGGGGTGATCAAAATAAAACGATTCGGAAGTCAACGGGTTCAAATTGGGCGTATATCCATCACATGCCCCCGAGTCAACCAATGGCCTGACCCTTGATTGACTCTATTTTAGGATGGTATGACACGCGCAATTTGAAACCGGGATTTTACCTTTTGTCGGAATACTTACTTACCCATGGATGCGTGTCTCTGACCCTGCCCCCTGCCTTATACGATGGAGGAATTGCAAACGTCAGAATAGCACGGATACTTGAAAAATAATAAATCTATCCCTGCCATGGGCGTATACTTGAAAAATATATGCTCTCATGGGGATGTAATACGAATACAGCTAAACGGGTCCATGCTTCAATTTCATGTCGGGGTAAGTCTAAATGGAGAAAAATTTTAATTTTGGTCTAAAATTTTTCTAAGTATGGGATGCTTAAAAATAAACCCATGGGGTGTTAACTTGAGTGGAAATAAGCCTAACCATAGTCTAAGGGAGGTAAAGATGACAGTTTTCCTTTAACCCTTAGATCTCATCTAATTTTAAATGAAGGGTTGTGATTATGTCACTTTAAAAAACCCTACACCTTTTCAAATATATAGAGGAGTAAAGAAATTACCTCACTTAGCCACCATTGTCATCTTTTCCTTTTTTCTCACACTTGGAGACCAAGGGAGGAATTCTTGCACCCCAAGGGAGAGGGCCGGCCAAAATTCTAGTGAGGGACCAAGAATTCCGGCCAGCACGGACACGGCGGCACGGTCCTAAGGCGACGGCAGCAACTCCCGGCGGCACGAAGGAGGCGAGGCGGTCTGATAGCTCGAGGCGGCGTGGACCAAGGCGAGGACGGTGGTCGACGGCGAAGCTGTCCCGGACGACGACAGCACCTGGTCCGGCGGGGGTGGTCGACAGCGAGGCGGAGCAGCTCCGGCGTGACCTAGGGCGGCTTCCGGCGACGGAGGGGCCTGGTTTCCGGCGATCTTCAAACTCGAATTCCGGACCCGTTTATCATATCGGGTCGGGTTTTCCGAAGGTCCAATCTTTTCCTTTTCGTTACCGTGTAAAATGTTGATACTTGAATTGCCGATTCTTGATTGCCCATGCTTGATTGTCGACGTTTGTCATGTGATGATCGTTTGGATTTTTGATTCGTGATTGCCGTAGTTAACCGCCGATTTGGGGAAATTTTTTTGACCGGTCATCCGGAGATATTTTTTTTTTGTCCGGTTGAACTATTCCCGTTTTGAATTTGATGTCGAGGCGCCATTTGTGTGTTGATTTCCGTTGGAGGGCGTAATTGTAATTTTGTCCGAGAACTGATTTTCGGTTCGAACAAAATTGTCCGATTTGGTTGTCGTGGTGTCTTTGGCGCGTGTTTGTTATCTTTGTTGGGTGCCTTCAAATCTTTGGTTGTTGTTTGTCGGGTACCGGCGTATGCTCGGTCTTTCCGGAAGTTTTCTTGTTTTGACATCTGTCGTGCCGTGGCAGGTACTGTATTCGTGGTGGTGTCCCCGTACGCAAACTCTGCAAAGGCGTTACATCCTTCGAAGGATGAGTAAGTTTCTCTTTCTCTTCTATTCGTCGCACTACTTCCTTTCCTGTCATTAGCTTAGTTTCGAAATCTGAGCCGAGGTGTTAGTCGGAGCCTGATGCGAACTTTGGGATTTCCCGCTGCCTTTGATTTAGGTCTTGCTGCTTTGTCGGAGAACTACCTGACTAGGTCTGACTATAACGAGCACGTTACTTTAGGTGATATTTGCCCCTTAGATGAGCCTTTATATCCATTCCTCCCTTCCTTGGGGAATACTCGCCAGACAGTGACAGAGCCCCCCAGGGGGAAGGTCGTTGTTTACCCCTCCCAGATTCGATTTGGGTTGCGGCTGCCTTATCGCGATGATCTTGTAGAATTGAGTAGGTTCTTTAGGATCTCCCCTGTGAACCTTGCTCCTAGTGCTATCCGTGTCTGGGTGGGCTTCCGGGTGTTATGCCACTGGTACTCCTGGAAGTATTCACTGGTCTTGTTCCGATGCTTCTATCGATTCCAATATCAGAGGAAGGTAGGCTTTGCGAGTTTTGTAACTCGCCATCCATCCCTCAAAGATTCCCGATTTGCTGACTTCGGGTTGAGCGGGGTCGAGGGGAATACTTCTCTTCGCTTCGTGGCCCGGAGCGATAACTCAGCGAGCCACTGGGCCAAACATTATTTCTTCATTACGGATCGATATGTTACTTGGTCGGTCTTGAATGAGGATCGGTCAGACGGCTGGCCTGCCTTTGGGGAGTTCTCTTCTGCGGATTTAGAGACTATGAAGGCCATCTATGAGAGCAACAGGACCCAGTCATACTGCCCCGTGTCCTTAGTGACCGAGACGGATCTTTATGAGGCAGGGATCAGTTTGACTCTTGACTCCGGGGGTTCGGTATGTTACTTAGTCTTCTCATCTACATTTACTTTTTGGTTTTCCCTTGTAGGTTGGTTTCACGGGAAAACATATAACGTGCAGGCGGCACCGGTCGATCTGAGCAAGAGGAGGGCTCCATCTAGCTCTATCCTGAAGAAGTCCCCTATGCTTGGGAAAACTGCTGGGGCCTCTGGTATACTTCCTTTTCTTTGCCTCTTTATGGTATACTTGTGTTTTTCTTACCTTGTTTTTCTTGCATTGCTAGGGCACTCTCCCCTGGTGACCGATAGGGTTGTCTCCGTAGGCAAGGGCTCTGGACCTTCTAAGTCCAAGTCGCGGAGGTCCGACTCTGAGGCCGGGGCCTTGGCTGTCAAGAGGAAGAAAGCTGTAGATCCTCCTCCGCCTGTTGTTCGTCCCCCGACCCTGTCTCGCGACAAAGAGATGGTGGTCGAAGAGGCGCCTTCCCGAGCTGATAAAGGGAAGCGACCTGTTGGTGATGGTGGAGTGGTTACTGGTTCTCCATCCCCTGCCCCCCAGCCGAGGGCACGGTCGTCAAGTTCGATCTTCTCTCTGTCACTGATGTTTCTATGTTTGTATTTTTCTTTATCATGCTTTGTTTGTATAGGTGGGCCTCCGGCTTTAAGTCGGAAGGATTTCACGCGCCTTACCGACGAGGATATCGTTGGGTCTGAGTGGACTCCTTTTGCTGGGTTGAAGGAGTTCCACCTTGATAGCGGGTCTTCCTTGCGCACTCCGGAGGTTGGTATCCGTGTGCTTCGCGGTGCCATCCCTCCTGGTGATCGTGCTGCTCAGCCTAAGTCTCCTAGGGAGACCCGGCGGTTCGTTCAGGGTGTACTATCCCGTTATGTGCCTGTGAGTGGTGTCTCGCTTTCCCCTTTTTACTTTCATGTTGTTGCTTTTCCAGTTACTCATCTCTTGTTTGGTTTTCAGGGTATGTCTGACATGGTGAACATGTCATCCCTTGTGCTCGAGCTATCCGACGAGAAGAAGGCTCTTGAGGATAGCCAGGTATCCCTGAAGGCGGAGCTTGCTACTGCCACTGAGAAGGCACGCCTGTCCGATCTGAAGATGGAGGAGCTCAGGGACCAAGTGTCTTTACTTGAGACTACCGTAGGTAGCTTACGCCGGGAGGCTGAGGTCACATCTTCACTCCATTCAGAGGAGTTGCGGAAACTTGAGGCAAGGTGCCGGGCAGAGGAGAGGACTGTCGCAGTTTCTGAGTACAAGGCTTCCTCTGCCTTTACTGCTGACTACAGTGTGCGGCTTACTCAGGAGATGAACCAGTTTGGTGAGTATCTTGTTGACCATATTTTTCGTATTGATCCTCAGTTTCCGGTTGGCGATCTGGGTGATTTTGGACCGTACGCTACTGGTTACATGGCTTTCCTTAGGGGTCAGGCTGCTGTTGTAGACGAGCCTGCCCCTACACAGGTGGATGCTACGCCTGTGGATATTGAAACTTCGGACTCTTCCTCCTCTTCCTCTATCTCTGCTGGTGGTTCGGCCTCGGGGGGTCAGGGGGACTCCCCAGAGGGCTCTGGTTGATGTATTGACATCTTTCTATCTTTATATATACGACCATACTCTTTCTCCTCTTTGATGGGTTGAGTATCTTTTGGGATTTCTGTAGGATTTTGTGTTGCTTTCCTTTTCGTATTGTGTTGTTGGCAGTGTGGGTCACTTGCCTTTTGATGGGTACTTCGTACGCTTTTGTATGTATTCCTTTGATTGTGGACTCTTCCTTTGGTGTGTTTCCTTTACTTATCCTTCTTTTGTGTTTTTCTTCAGTTATCCTTCTTTTGTGTTTTCCTTCATGCCATACCTGCTATCTCATCAAGAAAAAACATTATGTGTTCTTTATACAACTTTACTTTGCAATTATTTTCTCATGGGATCCTTCTTAGTATGGTGCAATGATCTCTTCTGATACCCTTTAAATGATATATACGGTATTGCTAGACCAAAGATACGCTCTTGGTGGGCGTCGAAAACTGTTCACGAGATACGCTCCCGGAGGGCACCAGTAGTTAGACCAAAGATACGCTCTTGGTGGGCGTCGAAACTGTTCACGAGATACGCTCCCGGAGGGCGTCGAAACTGTTCACGAGATACGCTCCCGGAGGGCACCAGTAGTTAGACCAAAGATACGCTCTTGGTGGGCGTCGAAACTGTTCGCGAGATACGCTCCCGGAGGGCACCAGTAGTTAGACCAAAGATACGCTCTTGGTGGGCGTCGAAACTGGTAGTTTGAAATCTACCTCAAGATACGCTCTTGGGGGCGTCGAATCTGGTAGTTTGAAATCTACCTCAAGATACGCTCTTGGGGGCGTCGAATCTGGTAGTTTGAATTCTACCTCAAGATACGCTCCTGGGGGCGTCGAAGGTCGTAGTTTTAGAAACTACTCTCAAGATACGCTCTTGGGGGCGTCAAAATTCGTAGTTTTTGGAAACCACTCTCAAGATACGCTCTTGGTGCGTCGAAGGTCGTAGTATAGTAACTACTCTCAAGATACGCTCCTGGGGGCGTCGAAGGTCGTAGTCTGAACACTACTCTCAAGATACGCTCTTGGGGGCGTCGAAGGTCGTAGTATAAAAACTACTCTCAAGATACGCTCTTGGGGGCGTCGAAGGTCGTAGTGTAAAACTACTCTCAAGATACGCTCTTGGGGGCGTTGAATCTGTTCGCGGGATAGGCTCCCGGAGGGCACGGGGTTCATAGTTTTTAGAACTATTCTCAAGATACGCTCTTTGTGACGTTGAAGGCGTTGTTGACTTGAAGTCATATCTGTGTAAGGATAACTCAATGATTATATCACCGCATTCATTGGAAAATACTTTTTGAGTAACTCCTACTCCCTTAGGAGCATTCATGTTTTTTGTACACATGGGATGCCTTGGGTGGATCAAGACATCCTTTGGAGGAAATCAAAGATAGTTGTAGAGTTGGAGTAACTTCTTGAGTTCTCCTTCTCAAAAGTTGTTTTTGGAAAACTTAGAATGCTTGAACATGCAAAGTGCTAAATATGAAACTAAGGATATGGGGTGGTGAGTTTGTTTGTTGCCACGTACTCCCTTAGGCTTCCATTGTAAATCATCTCCTCCACTTCTATCTTCAGCACCATGCAGTTGTTAGTTTGATGCCCCCAGGTCCCATGGTACTCACACCATCCCTGTGCATCTCTTCCTAGGAAGGCCTTGCCCTCCTCTTTGCATGTGGGTAGCTCTTCCTTGAGGTACTTCTGAAAAATTTCTTCTATCTTCACTGTAAGGGGTGTGAATTTGAAATTTACACCTCCTTCCAGCGTGTCAGTCTCTCTTTCTTTCTCCAGGACTTCCTCCGGTTGTTCCATCTCCTTTGCAAACGCCTTGTCTAGCTTCTCCTTGAGCTCTCTCATCGTGTTTGTCATGACCATCTCATAAAGCCCTCCATATGCTTCAAATGAGTTTGGATGCATGTTTCTAATGAAAGCTCTGACGGCCTCCCTTCTTGTGATGTCCATGTTGGCACCATAACTGGAGAATCTCTCGAAGTAGCTTGACATTGGCTCCCTCGGCATTTTCTTGATGTCATCGATGTATCGGAAACCTCTTATGATGGAGTCCCTTTTTCTTTTTCCTTCTACGCTTTCTGGCTGCCAAGGTATGCTTGTTACCTTTACATCCTTGCTCATATGTCTCTTCTTGGCCATTCCTTGAAAAAGCTGCTTGCTCAGGCAGAGTGCAACTCCGTTCTTCATCTTTCTTTGCCTTTGTCTCCTCATCTCCTTCTTGTTGTCTTGGTTGGCCCCTATCATGACCATTGCCACTGTGTCTGATCTGTGTGATCCACGTCTCATGGAGTTGACGTAGCACTGCCTTGCAGTGCGTTGATCACCCAGACCTTCTCCAATTCCATTCTCAGTGATGTACTTCAATTTCTGGTGTACAGTAGATGGCACGATTTCGTATGGATTTATGGTTGTTCTTCCTAGGATCCCATTGTAGGCTCCCAGGCTTTCAACCACCAAGAAGTTAACGTTCACCTTCAGCTGTGTCCATCCTTGGCCCATGGTCACTGGCAGGGTTATCATTCCCAGGGGGTAACTTGTTGCCCCTGAGAAGCCAATAGAGGGAAGTTGACTGGTTTGATGTCTGCCTTCGTTTTTCCTATTTCTTCTAGGACCCTTAGGCTTAGGAGGTCTGCCGAGCTGCCCCCATCTACCAGTATTCTCTTTACATCAAAATTATCAATGTCTATTGTGATGACTAAAGCATCGTCATGTGGGAAGACAATGTGGCTCTTGTCCTTCTCTGAGAATTCAATCTTCATCTCCTCTCCTTCTCGTGGTCTCTTTCTCCACCTTGGTACTGAGCTTAGTTTGGATGCGTAAACCTCCCTTGCATTAGCAGTTGGGCCACCTGATGCCACTCCTCCGTGTATCATGTTTATAGTCCCCCTCTTGTTGGGTGGGGGATTATAGTCTACTTTGTTTTTCCCTTTGTCCTTGTATGATGGCCCTAACTGTATGCTGTTGCCCCCATGATCCACGAACTGTTTTAGCTCCCCCCTTTGGATGATATTGTTGATGCATAGCTTCAGGCTAAAGCATTCGTTCGTGTCATGCCCGTATGCTTCATGGTTATCATACCATCTGTCTTTGTGCGTCCCCACCATTGGGGCTCTCCATCTTGCAGGGGGTGACCAGAGTTTCTGATTTCGCATCTCTCTTAGGACAGCTGCTGGGGTGGCGTTCAATGGGATGAACTTGATGACATTTATTTCCCTAGCCTTCATTGGTTCGCCCATCTGATTTCTTTGCTGAGGCGGACGCCACTCCTGCTGCCTTGTGTGTTGAGGTGCCTGAGGTGGCTTTCCTCTGTTCGGCTTTGCATTGTCTTCCTTAGCTGCTTGAATCTTGGCTTTCTTACTTGCCCTGTGCCTCTCCAGGTCTATATGAGTTTTTACTCTCCCTGCTAGCTCCTCTAAGGTGCTTGCTGGTCTTGGCCATCTTTTCTGCCAGTGTGGACCCGAAGCGGCCTAGGTTTCTTATGAAGGCTCTTATTATCTCACCCTCAATGATGTCGCCCTGTATGTCTGCTATGTTTTGATTAAACCTAGTGTAGTAATCAGCCAGAGATTCATCATTTTCTTGCTTCACGTCATCGATGGAGCCTGTTCCTTTGAGAAGCTTCCTTTCTCCTAGGTATCTCTGAAGAAATTTCGCCTTTAGCTGCGTCCATGAGTGGATGCTCTCAGTAGGTAGGCTAAAGAACCAGTGTGAGGCCACCCCTGATAAGGTGTTTGGAAATAGGAGTGCCTTGTATCTTTCATCGGTAGTTCTCCCAAATAGAGAGGCTTCATGCTGTTGAATATGCTCCAAAGGATCTCCCTTGCCATTGTACTTTGCTATTTGTATAGTATGCAGGGAGTCTGGCACTTTGTTCATTTCCAACTCCCTCGTGAAGGGGTGGTTCGTTTTGTCACTCAGACAATGTAAGCCGTTTCTCTTTGACTCATTCATTTTTCTCGCTATCATGGCCTCTATCTCTTCCGGGGTAATCATCACCGGCGTCGGAGTATAGTCTCTCTGATATCCTCCATAGTTATAAGCTGGGCTTACTGGGATCCCCTGTCCGTGCTGGTACGGACTATAGGCGTATCCCTGATATCCCTGCTGGGGTACTTGGTGGAATTCTTGCCTCCTTGGAGGTCTTGCCTGTCTATCTGCCCCCAGCGGGGTGTATGCCCTAGCGTTCTGCTGTGTCTGTTGCTGCCTTGGAGGCACAAATTGCTGCCTTCCCTCTGGGGGTGGCTCTTGGTAATTTCTCCTTTATTCTTCTCGCTGCCCTGCTCGAGGGTGCGAGTGGTGTTCTTCTTCTGGGACTTGTTCTTGCTCATGGACTTCTTCTTCTTCATGATGGTGTTGCCCTTTCCTGCCTGTTCCTCAGAGTCTCTCTATAGGCTAGTAGCTCATCCAACGCGCTCATCAGCCCTGTGTGTATGCTGGCCTTGTGTTGGTTGTGTGGGCACGATTGTCATTCCTTTGAGCCGGCATCCCATATGGATATCCTTGAGGTTGCGCCTCATAGTAGTATCTCTGAGGAGGTGCCGTGTATTGGGACGGCACTCCCTGTTGCTCCCCCTCTCTTTGTGGCCTCCTTGCCAATGGAGTTGAGGCTGTCGAAGACTCAGCCCCAGCTGAGCGTGAGGGTCCTCCTTCTTGGTTGTTGGGCTGGGGTGCCTGTGGGGTTACTTGAGGCTCTGGGTGTACAGGCTGTTTCCCTGGGTTAGGCTGCCTTGCTGGAGGTATAGGCTGTCTCCCTCACCTATTGCCCCCAGGTGGGCGGTGATGCCTAGACGCCAAGCTGTTCGTCATCGCTCTTGTTATTGCCAGGCTTTCTGTTCGAAGCCCACGGACAGCGCCAAGTGTTAGGTTCTAAGTCTCGGGTCAACGGGCGGTCGACCTAAGCCTTATTCCTCACTGGAGATCTTGCGGATTCGGTGCTCTTGAGTCTTGTCGTCCTAGCCCGTGTCTTTCTGTCATTCGCCTTCGCTTCTCGCCCTGCAAGAGGGGCAATACCAGGCACGGAGGGGGGGGGGGGGGGTGGTGCCTGATGTACCCTCTCCGATGCCTAAGTCAGTACGGTATTTGTAGAGAGATAAAGCTAGAGAGATGTTAGAGCTAAATTATGCACTTTGCCCTGATGATCAAATGAATGGTGGGAGAGTTGTATTTATAGGCAACGGTGTCATTAAGGTGACTTAATGACATCGTTAACCTTTAAACACAATTAATTATCCCTTAATCACGTAATTAAGACCTTAAGGCACGGAGAAGGTTGGCGGAAATAAACCGAGTATGGGAGTCGAAAAATGGTGTCGGGGCCCTTGGGGGGGGGGGGGGGGAGGAAAATCCACCCCAGGGGTAGGGGTTGGGTGTGGCCACCCAACCCCTCCCTAGGGGAGATAGGGTTGGCTGACCCGATCTCTCCTAGGGGAGGTCGGGTGTGGCCACCCGACCTCACCTAGGTGAGTTTACCTCGGTCCCGATAAGTATTTCGGCCTCGTCCGGACCGTTGGTGTTTTCGCGGGGTGTTTGGGTCGAACTTTCAATTTACAATCATTAATGGGGTGATCAAAATAAAACGATTCGGAAGTCAACGGGTTCAAATTGGGCGTATATCCATCACCATGTCATTCACTTGAGTTGCTGGTTCAAATCTCCCACTCGAAATAAGTGGGACCTGATCATCAATGTTATCCTGCTCCAGTTCAGTCAATACTTCATCTTTTTTAATCTCTCCAAACGTTGGAAATTCGTCCTCAAGAAAAGTAACGTCTCTGGATTCATGTTCGACCACGCCACCATTATCTTGAGCTGACACGAATACGTAACCCTAAGAGTTCTCTAAATACCTAATAAAGATACTCTTTAGTCCTCTGGGTCCCAACTTGCCGAAACGGCTATCAGTCGTATGCGTATAAACGGCGCAACCCCAAGGTCGCAGTCTGGTGAGATCTAATTCTCTTCCATGCCACAGCTAATAAGGCGTTGTGTCTACCTCTTTGGTTAGTACAAGGTTTACTATATGAGTGGCAGTCAATAACGCATCACTCCAATATGAGATAGGTAATTGTGCCTGCGACATCATGGTTCTGACCATGTCCTGGAGATTTCGATTATGACAGTCAGCCACACCATTCTGCTGTGGTGTGTTGGGGATTGTCGTTTGACGGGCTATCCCTCTTTCTTTGCACAACTTATCAAAATCATTAGAGAGATATTCTCCACTCTATCAATGCGTAAGGTTTTCACCTTTCGCTCCTGCTGATTCTCTACGAGGTTTAGAAAGTTTCTAAAGCAATCTATTGCCTCGGATTTACGAGTAATCAAATGAGTAAACCCATAATAGGTGAAGTTGTCGATGAAAGTTACGAAGTATCATTTTCCATTCCTGGCGGTTACACTCATTGGTCCACAGACGTCGGAGTGAATGAACTACAATGGATACTCGGCTCGTTGAGCTTCTCCAAATGGTTTGCGGGTGGACTTTCCAGCTAGACAATCATGGCAAGTGAGTTTAGTCACTTTGCTGATACCAGGCAAAAGCTCTCTTCGGGCTAATGAATGGACCCTGTCGTAGCTTATATGTCATAGCCATGCACGCCATTTGGTTGCGTCAGTCTCTGCTTCCCTGGAGGACAATGCATACATTCTATTCGTGTATATGCTTCCATTCAGATCCATGATAAAGAGGCAATAAAGGAATAGACCGAATAAGAGATTGCCTTTATTAATAAGAACAAAATTCTTCTCAAATGATAAAAATGTAATAATTATTCATGAGAGCGGAAACAGAAACAACATTTCTACGAATTCTAGGAGCAAAAATGACATCTCAAGTAGTATGGTCCTGCTATTGTTCATAGACAATTTGCAGTTCCCTACTCCTATGACTTCAATCTGTGAGTTGTCGCCAATGTATATCCTCTTAGAATCCTTTGGCAATCGTCTAAACTTGGCGAACAGTCCCTTGTCATTGGCTATGTGGTCCGTCGCACCTGAGTCAAGAATCCAAGAAGGATTTGAGTCAGTTAACATGAAAGTAGAGGAAATAAGAGCTTCCATTACATAACCAACGTCGCATACCTTTTCAGGATGCGATTTGCTGGACCCTGTACCTTTGCCTATTCGGCGTGGACTAGAGTTCCCGCGGACTATCTCCAGTTTTAGGCGGAGATTACCAGGTTTAGGCTTTGTCAACATTTTACCGTCGACTGCCTGTTGTTTCCTTCCTTTGTTCATCCTCTTCCTCTTTCCTTGTCCAGCTTGTCCCGGTGCTTGTTTCATTCGAGTTTGTTCCATCTCGATGAATTTCAGCACCGATGCAAGATCCAACACAAAACCACTGGCAGTCAATAAAGCCTTGGCTGCTCTCCAAGACTTCGGGAGGGCCCCGATGATGCCCTGAATTTTATCTCATTCACCCACCTGACCTTCTTCCTCCAGTGATTTCAAAGTGCTAACGAGATCATATACCTTTTCCAGTACACTCTTGCTGTAGCTATTAAAGCTTTCTTCCAAGGCAGGTATGAGTGGGTGCAGGATTGCTGCCATGCCGTTTCCGTATCTTAGGAAGAGGGCATCCCAAATGTCATTTGCAATCGGAACATTCTCATATTCATCATGGAATTCCTGAGGCATCTCAGACAGCAAAATCTCATTTGCTCTTTTGTCATCTTGCTCCCATTTAAAATGGACGTATGCTTGGTCCTTGGTTAGACCAGCTTCTGGGTAGCTCATGAATTTCTGAATGTGACCTAACAGGTCATTGTCCTCCAATAGTGCTCTGACACGCTTACTCCACGAGTCATAGTTTGTCTCAGTCAAAAGCTCATTAGCATTAAATGTTGTCATCTATGCTATAATTCGTTACTAAACACAACGATAATTATGCACAATCAGGGAGACAATAACATTTTGAGAAAGAATTGCATACATCAGATATCTATTAAGATGGAATCCAAAAAATAATGATTCCTCAGTCATCTAAACCAACCGACCACCATTAAACCAATGCAAGATGGATGTGAAAGAGTTCACACTATCTCCGTCTTCTATCTAATAGATCAGTCTCTTAAAACGGTTTTAATCGCAAATTATCGGAACGTGAATTTTCAAATAAGCATACCCGATCTTGGCTTTCTCAAGGCCCTTTTAAATCCGGTTCAGTTTTGTTTCATCCCGGTTTAACAGATTGGACCGGCCCAATAATTAAAATTTTAAAGGTTGGGCCGAAATGTTTACTTGTGGCCCAAGTAGGGTTTTAAAGTCCAAAAATATTTAACTTGACCACCAAGTAACATTAATTATATAAGATAATTTCCAATATTAATATACATATATTTCGGCCCAAATTACTAACATATATATATTTATTACTAAGATTAAATCAAATAACAATATATATATATATATATATATATATATATATATATATATATATATGTACAAATTCGGTTTCTATATATATTTATTTATTGTCAATATCTTTAATAGGAAAAAAAATAACTGATAATATATTTTCTCAATCTTTTAGGTAACTAAATCTATCAATAATATCTATAACCCTATTTAAATATTTAGATATATTGATAGTGATATATATTTCTATACATTATTGTGAATCTATATTTATGTTCCTAATTATAGATATATTGTTACCTTAATCAAAATTAAAATATGGTAAAGAATATAATTTTATTAGTATGGCCAAATTTTTTATCCCTTTGGTGTCTAAAAAATTAGAAACTTTACCTAGGGTTTTGGCACAAACACTTAAATTGGAACAAGTGGTCAAATTTCAAGATCAAATTTTAATAAGATCTACAATCCAATGTTTGATTTTGATAAATATCACATTTTTCTTGAAGTTCATGAACATCAATTTAACCAAGAACATGAAAATTTCGGACCACCCTTGAACTTAAAAATTCGAAAATTAAAATTCCCTTTTTAAAAAAAAAAAAAAAAAAAATTCAGTCTGAAAATTTTAAAACTCCAAGAACACCAATTTATCAAAATCATGAACTCCTAACACAGGCTCTAATACCACTGTTAGATTACGGGGAGTATAATCACTACGGAAACTTAAACATGGTATGTGCTAGTAATATCAATTACGCAGCGGAAAGTTTACACATACCTCAATAGTTACTATAGTCCAAGATCCTTGCTTGAGGGAGTTCGCGATCCTCCGGACGGGACCCGTAGAGATTCTTGTTAGAGAAGCCTTACGTGGTGCAGCTCCACAGCAAAGCCTCTAATCGATTCTTGGCACGGGGACAGATCTCTGGAGAGTTTGCTCGAAAGCAATTAGGCACACCCTTGGTGATATATGTGGTTCGGCCGAAACACCTTGGTGTGGGATGAGGGTTTTTCTCTTTAAAACTCTCTTGTGAGGGAATTATGATTAACCCTAAAATTTCCCTAACACCTCTTATTTATAGGAGGAGTAAAGTGGACAAAAGTTCACTTTACCCCAACCATAAATTCGGCCGGCCTATGTATTTGGGGAGACCCAATTTTGGGCCTCCCATGTCAATTGGGATTTGGGTCTGGCCCAATTACCCTAATGTGACATTTACCTAAGTTCATTAGGTAAACTATACATATTATGGGCTACCAATTACGGCGGCAATCACCATATGCTTACACCAAGAACATCATGAAAATATCGGATCATCATTAACCCGAAAATTCGAAAATTTTAAAACTTTCACATAACTTTCGGTCCAAATCTTAAATTTTCAAGAACATCAATTTATCAAAATCATGAACTCCTAACACAGGCTCTGATACCACTGCTAGATTACGGGGAGTAATCACTACAGATACTATAAACATGGCACATGCTAGTAATCGAAATTACGCAGCGAAAGATTTGCACATACCTCAACAGTAGTCTGTAGTCCAAAGATCCTTGCAGAAGGGAGTTCATGATCCTCCCGTCGGCACCCGTAGAGGTTATTGTGAAGGAAGCCCTACGCGGTATGTTCTCCACAGCAAAGCCTCAGATCGATTCTTGGCAAGGGACGGATCTTCAGAGTGTTTGCTCGAAGGCAAATTGGCACACCCTTGGTGGTGGTAGGTTCGGCCGGACTTAGGGTGTTATGGGGGAGGGTTTTTCTCTCTAAAACACTCCAAGGAAGGATTAATGATTAACCTAATAAAACCCCTAACACCCCATATATATAGGAGGGGTAAAGTGGACAAAAGTCCACTTTACCCACCTATTAAATTCGGCCGGCTACTATGCATAGGGAGACCCAATTTTAGGCCTCTCATGTCAATTGAGATTTGGGTCTGGCCCAATGTCCTAATGTGACATTTACCAAATTGTCTTAGGTAACATATACATTTAATGGGCTTCCATTTACGTCGCTCATCACCATATTCTTACACCCTCCCAACCAACCAGAGATGTTAAAATCAATATTGATGCATCGTGGGATGATGATTCTCGAACAGGAGCTATTGGTCTAAAGCTCGTAATCATAACGGCGACATTATTGGTGGTGCAAACAGGAGGATTGGTGAGCTTGGTAGCCTAGTCTTTAAATCTTTAGCGGTGCATGAAGGGGTGCGTTTGGCTTTACAAGAGAAGTGGACCAGTGTGATTTTTGAAATGGATTCAAATGATGTGTTTCTCGATTTGAAAAATGGGACCAATCACGTACACTGGCAAATAGGTCTTTTAATTGACAATATCAAGTCCATGGGTGCTAGTATTCATGTAGTAAGTTCAAGCTTCGTCCCAAGAAGGCAAATGAGTGCGTAAACTGGATAGCAACACAGTCCACAAATAGGTCTTGCATTGACAACTGAGTTTTACAACCTCGACTCGTAATAGACTCTTCTTATTTTATTGATGAATCTCCTATGGCAAAAGAAAAAAAAAAAAAACCGCAATTCATAACTTGTAAACTAATTAACGGAAAAACTGAAACAAAAAAGTTAAGAGTGCAAGGACTACAATAGAAAAAAAATTAAGTTGAAGGACCGAAACAACAAAAATGATTAAGATTAAGGACTTTTATAGTTTTTTTTTCTTTATATATAATATATATATATGGGTTAAGAACCTATAAACTGTCTGAAATTTGCCCTATGTGAGATTTTGGTGTCTGAAGTTTAAATTGTTGATATTGACTGTCTGAAGTTTCAACTTTGTTGAAATTTGCTGTCTTCGTCCAAATTTGCTGTTAAAATTGACAGAACTTGGTCATGTGCTTGTCACATGATCCGATAAAAAGATAAATCCCAAAATTGCCCCTAGGTTGGTGGCCGGCCGGAGTTGGGTGGTGGCCGGTCGGAGTAGGGTAGTCGTCGGCCGGAGTTGGATGGTAGTCGGCCGGAGTTGGGTGGTCGCCGGCCGGAGTAGGGTGGTCGCCGGAGTAAATATAAAGGTATCAGGGGAAATTTTGACTTTTCACACAATTATGCTAAATTTGACAGCAAAAATGGACGGAAAACCAAATTTTAAAAAAGTTGAAACTTCAGACAAATTAAACTTCAGACAGCAAAATCTCACATAAGGCAAACTTCAGACAGTTTATAGGTTCTTAACCCTATACATATATATGTATATATATATATATCTCTCTCTTTTTTTTTTAATTAGTAGGTTTATTTAGTGAACCGTTGACTTTTGTATAGTACGTTACTTACACTTCAACTTTTATTTTATTTTATTCTCTCTGGTATACTAGTAACATTTTTAATCTAATTTATTCGTCTAAAGTTTTCCAATGAGACCCTTGACTTGGTGGACTAAGCACGGGTCGAGCCTAGGCTAGGTATGACCCTGGTTACGGTCGCCTAGGTTCGGCGACCCTAACCAGGGTCGAACCCAGCCTAAGGTATGACCATAACTAGGTCAATTGAGACATATGATCAGACTGGGCCTAGTCGATCTTAAGTTTTAATTGACATAGTTAGGGTCAGGACCAAGGCATCCACAATCAGGGTCATACCCAACCTAAGCTCGAGACGACTACGTCCACCAAGTCAAGAGTTCAAAACTTTAAGTGGACTTTCAACTTTAATTTTAGGATTAAACTTATAAAACAATCAAACACCAATGAGGTGGCTATTTCATGAAAAATTTAACTGCTCACTAACATATTCATAAAAAAAACATGTATCTACTTGAATATATATGAGTACATGACTCGAATATGTTACACTAAAAGATTTAATGACCTTTAATATCTTTTCAAGTTGAGTACTCTTATACATATATGTCTCTTCCTTCACCACACATTTCAGCAAATACTTTATAGTATCAAGAAATATTAAATGTTGGGGAAAAAGTTCAGATCTTTTTGTACAAGAGAGAGAGAGAGAACAGCTTGCATTGCCCAGATTCAGAAAGTATCAATTTTCTTTCTTTTTTTTCCAGCTTGTGATTTATATTCAGAATGAAATCGAAAGCTCAGTGGGTTGCAACTATTTTTACCCAATTTTATTTTTATTTTTTTTGGGGTTCCGTAACAGAGCTCCCATAGCTCTCAAAATTTTGCAGGGGACTAATTTGTATTGTTTGTAAAACCAGTATTATTAAATAAGACATGAACTCAACTGTTGGCATTAATTATCACTCACTATATGATTTTTCTCTCGAACCAATTGTATCTCCAACTACTCCGTCATCCCAAGTCTTCTTGCATTTTTGAAGCTTTAAGAGCAATTAATACATACGACAAAGCTAAACGTATATATATATATATGGAGCTTTTTATACATCAATCAATTCTGAACCGCAATAGTTAATCGAATTCATAGATATAATATTATACTAATCAATAGTCTTAATTAGCTAGGGCCAAGTTAATAATAGTGCAATGACACATAAGTTCAGCGTGGAATTAGATAAGCCACATAATAAAAATCAATATGATTTGTGTATGTATAATCCCAGATTTATAAGCAAGGTGCGGCTAAATACTATTAACTTCAGTACTCACTTAGCAGGAGCTGCATACAGGCTTATGCTTAATTATTATTATCACATAAAACTTTATTATGTAAACTAAGGTCAGTGCATGCATTGTATTTGCGGTGATCACATATATATAAAATTGCATGGAATCTGTTTCACACACGTTTAAGAAATGATATATTGGTCATTTCCAAATTCTGAGGGTCACAATGTTAGTTTTTTTTTCTTAACATATTCAACATTTTAGTGAAAAGCCAACCGGCCCAATATGATGATACTAGTCGTACAATAGGAAGCTCAATGTTATAATTATAACTAATTTTTATACGTTCAATCAACTAAATCTTAAACTCAAAATTATGAAAATTAGGTGCTGTTTAACATTAATGAAACTAAGATTTATATTCAAATAATTCAAGCAAACATTTATTTTGTATGGACTAATACTGTACAGATAAAAATAACACTCAAACCTCACAATAAAGAGAGAATCAATGCGCCATGGCCCTCTAAAGAAAAACACCTACAGGCCAACCTCATTTCACCATCTGTCATCTCATCAATCAATAACACGTCGACTCGAACGTACGGATCATTCTATCTCATCTAACCCCATTTTTATGTGCAGACCACAGTAATTTCCACGTGAAATGACGATCGAAACTCATATGAAAAGGCACTTCGAAACCCATGTAATGTTTTGTTTCCTAGTAATCCCATAGCAAACCATCGAAGCCGTTTTCTATGCAACATGTCTGGTCAGAAACATATTCATGGTTGTTGTCGTAACCAACTTCCGAATGATGATTAGTCCATGGATACCAATACGGGTCGAACCCGTATTCTACGGACTCGTTGAAGAACACGAAGTCCTCCGAGTCGGCATACGACGCCGCCCCGAGCCTCGGCAACTCGACAATCTCCCCCAACTCGTCGGGCCCTTCAACTTGGGTTTCACTCATTGACGGGGCAGAAGACGGGGCCTCGGGCTGACCCGCCACCATTTGGGCAGCCTTGAGGGCGGCTGCTTGAATATCTCGCGGGGCGAGAGAGGCGGGGCGGGGCAGGGAGGCGGCGAGCTCGGGGAAGTTGAGTATGGCGGAGCTGCCTTTGATGCTTGAAGCAGCCAAGTCATGGGCTCGGGCTGCCATTTCGGGGGTCGGGAAGGTTCCGAGCCATATCCGGGATTTCTTACGTGGCTCACGGATCTCGGAAACCCATTTGCCCCAGTTCCTCATTCGTACGCCCCGATAGACCGGGTGGTTACTTGACAGGTCGCGAACCCGCTTCGTCTTTTTAGGGTGCGATGAGTCCGATTCGGAATGAAGGTTCTGATCAATATTCATAATGCTTCTAAGACCAAAACCCTAGGGAATGTATTTTGATGGTAATACTGGGGTTATACAATCTTGGAAGGTGGAGAGGATCAGAAAGACTAATAATATTGAAGGTATAGAAAATGAGAGAGTTGAGAAGAAAGTGAGCTGCTACCTGTTTGGATGGCAAGAAAAATCAATTAAGCACAAAGTCTTTGTTGAATCATTTCTCAATAATAACACCAATAACAAGAGGCTTTTATAAGGTATTATATTTATTACTTAAAGAAGGAAGGGAAGTGCCCACAAAAGAGATGCGAAGGACTAAGTAAAGGAAAGAGAGGAGAAATTAATTAATTATTATTTTATTTTTTGCCAAATGAGGAAACTAATTATTTTGCAACAATTAAATTGTTGAATATGTGGCGATTTTTTGTTTTGTTATTATTTTTTTGGGTGATTTTTGTTCTTATGTCTAGGTTCGATCGACATCTATCTATTTATAAATTGGTAGGGAAACTCTTTTAAAACAATAAATATTTGCTAGTTAGGCTAATATAAAATAATGGGTGTACTATACATTATTTGTAAAAAGATGTGCATGTATATTATAGTTTAAATTTTAGTAATATATATTATACTTTCATAGAAAAATAAGTTTTGATGAACATTTTATAAGTTTTACATCATGTACCATCCGAAATTATGCCGCTTCTCTTTGTAAGTGAGTAACTAATTTTCTAAAAGTTGGTCATATATTCATTCATGTAAACGGAACCAATCTTTCCGTACCACTTAGAAATGGTATATTCATCACTTTAATCAAATCATTTTAATTAATGAATCTACTAAGAATCGTGTTATATTATATATATATATAATGTTTAAATCATCAACTAAAATTAGAAAGAATCAATTAATGAATCAGCTAGGGATAGAGTATAAACGAGTCAAGCTACTCGTGGCCTACTCGGGATCAACTTGGACAAAACTCGAATCCGGCTCGAAAAAATTCGAGCCGAGCTCATGTCGAGCTTTCTTGTATGCCGAGTCGAGCTCGAGCTTGATAATGCTCGGCTTGAGTTACTCGCGAGCCTAAACGGGTTTCGAGTTCGAGTGCATAAGTCGAATCGAGTCGAGCTTGATTCTTATAATTATTCTTATTTAATAATAATTAATTATTATATAAGAAAATCGAGTTCGAGTTTAGTCGAGTCGAGCTTGATTTTTTAGTTATGAGAAGTATTAATTTGTTGTGATATATAATTGACTAACAAGCCGAGTCGAGCCGATTTCGATTATGCCGAGCTTGGATTCTAGTCGAGTTCGAGTTTCAAAATTAGAGCTTGACCGAGTTCGAACTCGAATTCAAGCTTGGAAAATACTAATCGAGTCGAGCTTGACAGATACTCGGCTCGACTCGTCTCGTTTACACCTCTAGCTAGGGATATCCCAAAAAAAAGTTAGGATGCAAATCCTCCTAAAGTTTAAGTTGAAGACTTGTTAGGCCCGAGTTGTCATTTGGGTATAACAAGTTATTTTGCATTTTTTTTGTACAACACGTTTGATGTTGGATCCCTAACTAGACGGAGAGTCGGGTCCTTGTATAGATGTGGGTACGTGTCTCGGGTCGCCTGGTATATCGGGTCTTCGCACGCGTCAGGAAGTGTACGTCTCCGGATACCTGCACGAGGAGTATTATCGCACACCACGTAGAGGGGGGGGGGGGGGAGGGGTCGAGTGCGATGAACCCTCTCCGAAGCTTAAATTAGAATTGTAGAGAGAGAAAGCTTAGAGAGAGGTCAGAGCTTCCTCGTCAACTTATTTATGAAATGGGTGAGTGGATTCCCTTAAATAGGAGCTCCTAATCCCGAACTCGGTTTTGAACGGTCTAACGCCGGTTTAGTGTAAAATACGAACCGGGCGTAGACGGGAGTAAAGTTGACATCGGGAAGATCCAACAGTGTAGTGTGTACGTAAGGGTTGGTGTGTCGTCGGGAGGAACAATCCGGACCACACCGGGATATTGCGACAATCCTGGGTGGTCAAGGTTGTCGGGAAAATCCAGGGGTCCAGATTGTTAGACAATCCGGACCCGGTCCGGATTGCGATGACAATATTTTAGTAATATCTATAGATTAGAGGGATAAGTAATTCGACTCATTCGCATCCAGAAATCTTATTTTATTTTTTATTAACTATCATACTTTATAACAACATATTTTACTTAAAGATTCGAAGATTTTTCCACGATACTCTGATTTAAACATATTATTTCATGTGAAAATATATGTGAAGAGTTTTTCCGATAACGTATTTTTCATATACTTTACTATACGTACACTTAATTTTAAAAGGTAATTAAGAATATAACATCTAAATTACTTTAATATATATTAACTTAAGATAAATTTATGCACATAAATCAATTTAATAAATATCATAACATATATTAAATTTACGATAAACTTCCCAAAACGCACAAAATATAAATCTGATTGATTAAATTAGAAAATGATACATGGTGTAGTCGACAATTCTGAATGTTTAAAATCAATTTTAAAGATTATGACACCATATGCGTATACATGTGTCATGTGTTGGCATTTGTTGAATGGGCCGCCGTAATAGGAGCCCTTTAATATAAGCCCAACATCCTATGGATTAATTGGGTAATGTCAGATTAGGGGTTTTGGGTTAGGCCTAAATCTCAATTGACATGAGAGGCCCAAAATTGGGCCTCCCTTTTACTCACATAGGCCGGCCGAAATAATGCTTTAGGGTTGAGGTGATTTTTGCCCACCTCCTCTATAAATAGAGAGTGTCAGAGGTTTATTTAGGGTTAACCACTTTACTCATTTATGTTGAGACAAAAGAAATCCCTCCTCCCTAGAGCAAGTTTCGATCGAACCCTTTACATCAAGGAGGTGCCAAATTGCTTCAAGCAATCATCCCGGAGATCCATCATGCCGATGAATTGAAAGAGGCTTGGCTGTTGAGACAATTCCGTGTAGGTGATGCCTTAACAAGAATCCTTACAGGAGTTGTTGGATCCCAAACTAGACGGAGAGTCGGGTCCTTGTATAGATACGGGTATGTGTCTCGGGTCACCTGGTATGTCGGGTCTTCGCACACGTCAGGGAGTGTACGTCTCCAAATACCTGCACGAGGGGTATTATCGCACACCACGTAGAGGGGGGGTGGAGTGCGATGAACCCTATCCAAAGCTTAAAGTAGAATTGTAGAGTGAGAAAGCTTAGAGAGAGGTCAGAGCTTCCTCGTCAACTTAATTGTGAAATGGGTGAGTGGATTCCCTTAAATAGGAACTCCTAAACCCGAACTCGGTTTTGAACAGTCCGACGCCGGTTTAATGTAAAATGCGAACCGGGCATAGACGGGAGTAAAGCTGACATCGGGAAGGTCCGTACGTGTAGTGTGTACGTAAGGGTTTGCGTGTCGTCGGGAGGAACGATCCGGACCACACCAGGATATCACGATAATCCGGGGTGGTCCGGGTTGTCGGGACAATCTGGACCCGGTTGGGATTGTTAGACAATCTGGACGAGGTTTTAGCCTGGGACGCGTACGCGCGCGTACCGGGCTTTTTTAAACTCGAGGGTATATAATTCGAAGCCGTTGGTGGGTGCGTGGGCGCGTGGGCGCGTGGGCCTTGATGTTACGCGTCCCTTTTTTTTTTTTTTCTAAACGGGAGTGGTTGTATCTGCCGACATGGTTAGTGCAGCAAGAATACGCGTATGACATATGTATGCATAATAACGCTAGTCTATACATGCAATCATGGGTATGAATGCTAACATGTAAGCGAACATGGTATATGCGCGTACGTGCATCGGCGCGTGATGTGTAATATCACGAAATTAAATCATGTAAGTATGGGCATATATATATGCGATGACATGGGTATAAGTATACGTATGCCGGGGTTGTAATAATAAACACGTGATATGGAAATGCAAACGCGTGTGTATAGACCTGCATATATACGTGCGTATATGTAAACACGTGTGAGTGTTATGGAATTCTCCCAAAAGAGTTAGAAGAAATATTGAGAGGGAAGGATATTACCCATAGGCATATATAAGGGAGTGTATGTAAACATCTCCACCCTTTGTCTCCATATTCTAGAGTTGTCTTCTCCCTTTCTTGAAGACTAAGTGACTCATGTCACGGGATTGGAGCTTTCCACGCTCCCACCAGAATACGCCTGCGGGGAATCCGGCACTCCCACGTCCGGATCAACCCTCTTCTCTCCCTATATCTGTTCTCAAAGCCCAACTCGCACTGCGCATACGGACGGAACGGGTCGTGGTTAGGGGTCTTTGCTCCGGAGAGCAGCTTAACTGGTTTTCGGCCTGCCCTGGCCATCATCAGGAGAGCGGCATTAGCTCCCGAACCAGCAGGATCCCGAAGGATATGCAACGTCTTACCGATAACAACCAGGACATTGGAAACCAGTCATTGGCTTTCAAGCGACACCCTATGTATGGGGGGGGGGGGGGGGGGGAGGGGAGGAGGGAGAGATCCACATCCATCACGTCCTGGTTTGGCTTCTAACTACAACTCCCCCCTAAAGAGCTTTATATAACAAAACTCCCTTGGACGTAGTAGATGTTGGTGTGCTCCAACTAGCACCACTTTTCCAGACACGTGACATTCTCCCCCACCCAACCAACGCAACGCCCTCGTTGCGCGAACGCGCTGCCTCCACGATATTCTGCAGCAGGGCACTTTACCACGCCATCAAAATCTCTGCCTTCGTGAGTCGGTCTTTGTTGCTTTTTGCGTATTGTCCCCTCCTTCCTGAGAAGATCAACTTCCTCGCTATGTCTCGCATACGTTAGACACCGCTGGGTCTTCCAGGCCACCATTCCGTATCGGACTCCCCCAATGCGAGGCCCGTGGAAATACCTCCCCCTCCTCCCTGAGGTTAGACTTTCTCGTCTAAGAGATTTCCCACAATTGGGACGCTACTCAACAATGTTCCGATCAATACAAACAGTTTTCCCGCATAGTGTACACTTTCTTCCCTCCTCGTTAGACTCTTTTTCTTTAAGAACCGTAGCAGCCAATATGTGCACCTGACTACGCTCTTCTCTAGTGCATCCACTCCCCATGGTGGCAACGTCACCACACATCCTTGATCTCTCGGATTAAAGGCAACCCTCAGCGGTCATGTCTTCCGAGTTCACTAGAGTCCCACTAGCATTCCTCCCCACAAAACAATGCAACTCAACCTTGTTCATCGAACAACTCCTCCATCAGACACCTTGTTCGCTAAGAGCGCGCTATCGATGGCTATCCTCGTGGTAAAGCATCTCGGGACAACCACGATCGTTCAGAGTCCGCAGCGTTTATATATATCTTCAATTATCCCGGACGAATGAGAACTTTGCTCTGATACCACTTGTCACGGGCTTGGAGCTTTCCACGCTCCCAGCGGAATACGCCCGCGGGGCATCCGGCACTCCCACGTCCGGATCAGCCCTCTTCTCTCCCAAGATCAGTTCTCGAAGCCCAACTCGCACTGCGCATACGGACGGAACGGGTCGTGGTTAGGGGTCTTTGCTCCGGAGAGAAGCTAAACTGGTTTTCGGTCTGCCCTGGCCATCATCAGGAGAGCGGCATTAGCTCCTGAACCAGCAGGATCCCGAAGGATATGCAACGTCGTACCGATAACAACCAGGACATTGGAATCCAGTCATTGGCTTTCAAGCGACACCCCATGTATGGGGGGAGAGATCCACATCCATCACGTCCTGGTTTGGCTTCCAACTACTACTCCCCCCTAAAGAGCTTTATATAACAAAACTCCCTTGGACGTAGTAGACGTTGGGTGTGCTCCAACTAGCACCGCTTTTCCAAGCACGTGACATTTAGCACCCAAGCCACTCACCCATACACATCCCTCCACCACCGGCCGGCCATCACCCATCGACGGGACCAGCTCGTGGCGGCGAGGCCAGCGGCGGCAGCAGGAAGGGCGACAGACGCGGCGGCGTACGGCGGGCGTACGTTGGTGAGATTTCCGGGGATTAAAACGGGCGTTCAACCTCGATTTTTGTGGTGATTCGGATTCTTGAAACCGATTAGAATCATTTCCAGGTATGATGGTGTCTTTGCTTGCATCAATTTGGCTAATCTTTGTCTTGATTGAAACTTAACTATTCATGCCCACCAAGT
Source organism: Clarkia xantiana subsp. parviflora (assembly GCA_036873135.1). NCBI lineage: Eukaryota > Viridiplantae > Streptophyta > Magnoliopsida > Myrtales > Onagraceae > Clarkia > Clarkia xantiana. The sequence continues at coordinate 9,924,181 of JAPTYO010000011.1, forward strand.
GTTTGATGAAATGCCTAGCATAGTTTAGCATAGCAAAAAGAGCATGAAAATGGTTAAGTGTTTTAACACTAGTATGTATAGAGTAGGGATGTCACTTCCCATGTTGATTTTCACCCTTGATTGCTTGGGATGTTGTCATGATATGTATGTATATACTTGGTAGCATAATGATGCTTGTAGCTATAGTCGAGTTTTATATCTCCCAAGGTATATATGTATGTATCCATATCCTACACATGTTAGACAACATATGCATATAGATATTAATGCTATGGATATGTTTGTACTTATTACTTTAAACATTCGCCTTAGGCCATGTATGTGGGAGTAGAAGAATGTAAGCATACATAGGCGCGCATGAGCATGCATAGGTGTATGTAAGCATGTCATGTATAGACACATGTAGTCACGCGGGAACACGTGTTGGTGTATGCAAGCATATGTAGTCGCGCATGGGCGCACGTAGGTGTACGCGGGTATATAGGTGCACGTAGGCATACGTATTTGTGCATATGCATGTGTAGACCGTAAAAATGTTGTGACGAGGCCCTTACTGACATAGAGTTGCCCCCGTATAGAGGATGTTCTCTATGTAGTAGTTGAACACTAGGTTTGTAAGTATGATGTTGCCCCCGAGCAGGGGACGTTCATCGTATAATAATAGTTGTTGATGCGATGGATGTATGCGCGTGTGTTTAGTGGGTTGTTGTTGCATCCTTATAGGGGTCATAGGGTGAGGAGCTGGCGCGTCCATCATTAGGATTGCCTTCTCGTCTTGCGGGATTTATCAATATGAGTAAGTTTCATATTCCTACTCCATTAGTTAGATACTGTTCTGTTTCGGACTCTGACTCCGAGTCGGAGGGTCCGAAGTCGTCTGGGCTGGAAACTGTGGAGGACATATATTCTTCTCCCGAGTCGGAGCCTCATTCGGAGTCAGGAGATCTACTCCAAACATTTGCTAGCAACATACTGGATCGCGACGACTATCAACGTTATGTTGATCGTTCTGGGCTTTGTCCCCTGGTAGAGGCGTTCTTTCCCTTCGACGTTGTTACTGATGCTGCTGCGGGAACACCTACTGTGCCTCCAGAGGAGTTTTCAGCCGTGTATACCTCCTAGATTCGAGAGGGTTTGCGCTTTCCTTATTGTCGGGACTTGCGTAGATTTTGCCGCTACTACACGATTTATCCTCTTGATCTTGCAATCGTTGGCATACAGTATTAGGTTGCTTTCGAGTATTATGTCATGCAGTCATGGTATTACTCGACTCTGCTTTTCCGCAGCTTTTTCCGGCTCCAGCGTTCGGACACGTCTGGCTTGTGTTCTATCTCTGTCCTCTGGCCTTTGATGAGGGGGACGATTTTGCTACCCATGTATTGGGGGAGGTGAAGTGGGATACTACCCTTCGCTTTGTAACTGTTGTTGACCGCCAAAAGGACATTGGAAGAAGCATTACTTCTTCACTAACAACATGGGGACAACTTGGCTTATCATCCGTATTACCAACACGGATCACGTGCCAGCTTTTCGTGAGTTTTCCGAGTCGGAAAAAGCAAGGATGAAGATGATATATCGGGCACACAAGGCGCGAACATATAGGCCCTTGCCTCGCGTGACGGAGCGGGATTTGCGCAAGGCTGGGATTTGCACACCTCCTTCGGGAGGTCCTTCAGTATGTTATGAACCTTTATAACTTCATTGTGTTGTGATGTAGGGTGGTGTCATGGAAAAACTTTGCGCTTGCGGGCGGGTTCTGTGGGTGGTGCTGTTCCTCCCGTGCGGAGTGGTCGTACGGACGTTTCCGCCGTGCTCCAGGGCATGCAGCCTGGACGTGGGAAGGGAAACATGGGTAAGTTGCATTTTTGTAAGATCGCTTTTCTTGCCTATGTTAATGTTCTTGTTCTTATCTTGATTTGTTCTTTTTGGTAGGTCAGTCCCAGCCTGTGACCGAATGTGTTGTTGCTATTGCCGATACTCCACCTCGGTCCAAGGGAAGCGTCCCGACTCCGGGGTGCGGTCCTCGAGCGATCCCAAGCGCCCCAGGTGTGGCAGTGGCGAGGCGTTGAACACTCCTCTTAGCAGAGGGAAAGGAGTTGAAGGTCGGGCTCGCGCGCCTGCTATGTCTGCCCCCCGGTCGAGGGACCGGACATCGAAGGAGGAGCCTCCCTTCATAGGTATATTGCTTGATGCTGCGTTATTGTTATACTTGTCATATTTGGATCTTCTTATTTATCTTTTTGTATGTTCATAGGGGTTCCATCCCTTGCTGCACACACCCGTGCCGACTTGGTTTGTCTTGAAAAATGACACTATTGCTGGTGAGGAGTGTGCACCCTTTGCTGCTGGGGGGCCCCGTTTTTCCAAAGAGGCCAGTCTGACTACTCCCGAGGTAGGGGTGCATATCTTTCAGCGGATTATCCCTCATGTGGATCGAAGGGTTCGCCCTAGCGAACCTGAGGATGCGCAGTCATATGCTGAGGGTGCGCTGTCGTGTCTTGCGCCTGTGAGTATTCATCCTTACTCTTTTATAACTTGTATGTATGTTTGTTTTGGTTGTTACAACTTGGTTTGTTGTTGATCTCTATGTTGCTCTTATAGGTTGCTATTCAGATGGCAAATCTTTCCTCTTTCGTGATTGAACTCACGGAGGAGAATAAGGCACTCCGGGAGAAGTGCGATATCACTTGTCGTGAGACGGAGAGTGCAAAGGAGAAAGCGCGCCTCTTGGGCTCGAAGGTCGCTGATTTGCAGAAGGAAAGTTCTTCCCGTCAGGCTCAAGTTGTTGCGCTCGAGTCTTATATTGATGCCCTTCAGAAGAAGGTTGTTGAGGATGGAGAGGCACATAGCCTTGCCTTGTAGGCTATGAGGGAGGAGGCGCGTGATGATAGCAAGGCAGACAGTGTTGCAGAGTATAAGGCCTCCGAGTCTTATCGTGCCGATATCCGGGCAGGCGCGGACGAGATGTTGTATGCCTCCATCGAGGGTCTTATTGAGCAGATATATGCCATTGCGCCCGATCTATGCTTTGATCAATTGGGTCTGTATGCCACCTTTTCTACTGGGCATATGGCTTCTTTGCGTCTTAGAGACAGGATTGTTCCTCTGCCTGCTGTAGTGGATGCCCCCGGATTGTTGAGGCGAATTCCCCTGAGGATGTCGAGGCTGATACTCGTGAATACGAGTTAGTGTTCAATGATGATGGTGAGCCGATTATAGTCCAGGGTACTCTTCTCGATGAGGTTGTTCCCGGGGCATGCGGAGATGCCGTTGTTGGTGATGTTCCTGACGTGGCGTCGGGTTGAGTGTTGGTTTTATTACAAACTCTTTGTATATATTTTGGCTCCCCATGTCGGGTTGAGGTTGCATTTTGGGGTATTGTCCCTTTGAACCTTTTATGTTTATATTTCGATGCTTTGACGTTGTTGTATAAGACTTGTCATGAATATTTCAGTAATGCATGATAACATGGTAGTAATATTTCATACCTTTGCGTTCATGATTGTCATGTGGTGTGGACTATGGAGTAGATTTGAAACTCGTCCTCTTATTGGATGTGGTATCCGTAGTTGTTATTAGGAGATGTATGTCCCTGCATTGTGTGCCCCTCTTGGTTATACCAAGGCATGGCGGGATTGATATGTGTTAAACACATGTGTTGTATGCTTGTCATATTTCGTGGGTAGTAATGTGCAAGACTTTACAGTGACACTTAGCACTTATGAGTAGTAATGCGTAAGGCCATTGTCCCGGCACTTGGCATTTATGGGTAGTAATGGCCAAGTCCTTAGAGTCGCCATTGGCATTTGTAAGTAGAAATGCACAAGGCTTTTTTCCCGGTACTTAGCATTTATGAGTAGTAATGCGCAAGACCCATATACATTCGTGAATGTGATGTCTCGACGAGGCGAGATCATAGTTTTTACCGTCTCTTAGTCCACTCTAACGCGACGTTGTCACAAGACGCTACTTGTCTATTTGGTGCGTTTTTCCATCTGTTAGTTGGGAACATCTCGCGCAACGTTGCTACAAGGCGTTCTGTTGGCTAACCCAATTACTTGCCTTATGATGCTAATACGCCTCTACTTTGTTAATCAAAGGGGCGTGACAGAGGTCGTGTAATACACCTTGTAGTTTATACCGTATTTTGGGCCATTCCAAAGCGACATTGTCGCAAGACACGACTTGCCATTTTGAATTGTTTTATTTCCCATGCATTGGGTACCCCCGCCGTATCGTTGTTGCAAGGCGTTCTGCTGGCTAGTCCACTTACTTGCCTTGCGATGCTACTACACCTCTGCCTGGTTATTCCTGGGGGTTGTACAAGATCGTGTTGCACGACTTGTAGTTTTTTCCGTCTCTTGGGCTATTCCAAGGCAACGTTTTTGGTAAGACACTACTTGCTTGGTTGAAGTGTTTTATTTCCGCTATTTGTTCACGGGCGAGATAACATTTTACAAGACTCGACTTGTATGTTTGGTGAATTTTTCGCTGCATTGTGCGTGGCGGCGATGGTAGGATATTCCCCTACTGGCGTAGAAAGGTGGTACGTAATAATGAACGCTACTTGTGTGTAGTAGTAGGTTCTCATGGGGTTGCCCTCTTGAAGAGGATGTCGCGCCATGTTTTATGGGGTGAATCATGCCCAAGTGTTTAGTAATCTATACTGGGTGTCATTTTCCTCAGTAAGATGTCATGGGGTTGCCCTCGTAGAGAGGATGTCGCGCCATGTAAATGTGTGGGGTTGCCTTCCTATAGAGGATGTCGCACCACGTAGTAGATGATCGCCTCTTGGTTGAAAAATCCAAGGTATGGTTGTTGTAATAATGGGGTTGCCCTCGAGTGGGGATGTGGCGCCATGTTATTTGTAGGTAATCTTTAGAAAAAAATTTATGGATGTACTTGTATAGAGTAGACATAATAAATGTCGTGCGAGAGAACGTATTGAGTATTCGTTGTAGATGTCGAGTATTGACATGTTGGTGGCATATAAAGGCCGTTTGTTGTGTTTAGCATAATAGCTTGTATTGTTGTTGCATGTTTAATGCATATAGTCCACTACTTGGTGTTATTCCAAAGTAGGGAATGTAAGGAGGTAATGTACCTACGAAAATACATTAACTTCATTAGTTTTCTGTACATTGCTGGATAGATGGAGTCAACTGATCACCCATATGTAAATAATCTACTAAGAGCTTAAACTACTTAGGAAATTAAAGTTTGAAAGTAAATGGATGAATAAAGCTGTGCGTGACGCATGCAATGGGGGAGGGATGTAAATTTTGCCTCCCAATCCGTTTGTTCACGTGGTGTGGTGGGTACATGCCACGCAATGTTGTAGAGCTCCAAGGGCTATCATTTCTTCGATTTCAACTCGCAGGATGAAACAACTGTTTGTGCTGTGACCCCAGGCTTTGTGGAATTTACACCAATGCGTGATGTTGGTTCCCAGGAACGCATGCGGTGTCTCCCGTGGGGAGGGTAGCTTGTTTTGCAGGATGCTCACAAACAGCTCTTCGACCTCTGTGTTTAGAGGCGTGAATGCATATTCTGGGTCGTCAAGTGTGCTCCTTCTTGTGACTTGCTGAAAGAGTACCTCTCCCTCGCCTGTGGGTGGTTTGCTCCACCCCAGTTCATGCTCACAAGAAACAAATCTTTCGATTTTGGCTTTGAGGCCACCCATTGATTGAGTGGTCCTCCAAACATATTCTCTTCCAAGCAGGAGGAAGGATCGCGCGTTCGAGTTCATGAAGAACGCATTGATTAATGTCTCATTTGTTGCCCTTAGCAGAGCTGCATTTAGCGCGAAGCGCCTGGAGTATTCCAGATTGGCTCATCTTCTTCCTGCTTGATGTCCCAAACACTTGCGGTGTTGGGACTTGTTGATAGTTTGTCGGCCGTGTAGGCTCGAAGAGTTGTTCAAGACGCACTTCTTCCACTTGCTTGTCTTCTTCCTGCTTGGGAATACCCTGCCTTATCATGACGATGGAGAGTTATTGTTTACGCTTTAGAGCGTTTACATAGCACTGTCGTGCTGCAGTTTGATCTCCTAAGATTTCTTCAACTCCATTCCTTGTCGGGAATTTCAGCTTCTGGCGCTGTGGATGGCACTGTCTCATAAGGGTTTATGGTTGTTCTTCCCAATATCCCATTATATGCCACCAAGGTTTCAACCACAATAAAGTTGACATTAATGTCCAACTTTGTCCATCCTTCTCCCAATGTTACTGGGAGCGTGATTGTACCCTAAGGGTATATCGCGGCGCCCGCAAAGCTTATTAGTGGGAACGTTCCGGGGCTCAAGTCTGCCTTTGTGCGACCATTCTTTTCTATCACCTTGATAGTTAAGATGTCTGCGGAGCTTCCTCCATCAACGAGAATTCGTTTTACGTCGTACTTCGCGATAGGCATGGTGATGACGAATGCATCGTCATGGGAGTTTTACGATATGCCTCGTGTCTTCATTAGAAAACATGATGACGAGATCTTCCTGCTCACCTCTTGGTTGCTTGCTGTACTTGGGATGTGTCTCTGCCTGTGAGGCATAGACATTCCTTGAGTGTGAGCCTTGGCCGCCGGCAGCTGGTGCTCCATTTATAACGTTTATCACACCCCGTTTAGGAGGAGGTGAATTGTCATGCATCTTTTCTTTTCCATTGCTTTTCTTGGAGGGTTCTCCTTGATTCTTTGTAGGGATGTTGTCACCTTGGTCAACATAGTGTTTCAACTTCCCGCGCTAAATAACATTGTTGATGCGCATTCTTAGGCTGAAACAGTTGTCGGTGTCGTGCTCATTAACTTCGTGGTTTTCACACCACTTTTCCATTTCTTTTCCCAAATGGCCTTTTTGCCAATTGTTTGGCTCTCTCCAGAGATTAGTTTCCTTCATCTCTTTTAATATCACCAACAGGGGTGCATTCAGCGGAATGAGGTTTGCGGCATTTACCTCATTCGGTTTCTGGAAGCCTTCTTGGGTGGGTCGTTTGGGCTGTGGTTGCCACTGCCTTTGCTGTTAATTTCCCTGGGGATGCTTGGCTTGCCCGGCCTTGTTGTTATTGTATTTGTTACGCTCCGCGTTCAGTTTTGCCTTAGCTTTGGCTCTGAACCTTTCAAGGTCCACGAACTCTTTGACGCGCAAGGCTAACTCCTCTAGAGTTTCTGCCGGTCATTTTGACATCTTTTCTCCCAAAGAGAATCCTAGGCGACCCTGGTTTCTTATGAATGCTTTGATTATCTCATCCTCAGACAGGTTTGTTTGGATGTCTGCAGTGTTCTAGTTAAAGCGGATGTAGTAATCCGCTAGAGATTCATCATACTGTTGCTTCACATCGTCAAGCGCACTCGAGTCCTTGAGCAGCTTGCGTTCATACATGTACCTTTGGATGAACTTTCTTAAGTATGACCAGGAGCCAACACTTTCCTTAGGAAGGGAGAAAAACCAGTGTGCCGCTGAACTTGTCAAGGTTTGCGTGAATGTGACCGCCACATGGTTTGGGTTTATTGTTCTCCCCAGAAGTGAAACCTCATGCTGTTGCACATGCTCGATAGGATCACCCTTTCCAGTGTACTACTCAATTCTTCTGTTGTTTAGGATTCCCGAAACCCGATCATACAACATCTCCTTGGTAAATGGGTGACTTGCACTATCAGTCAAGACATGCATTGGTCTGACTTTTGATTGCTTCAGCTTCTTCTCTATGAAAGCCTCCAAGGTCTTGGCGGTTAGTCCCATGATGGGGACGTTGTCGTTCCTCTCTGGCATCCCCCAAATGCTATTTGGGTTTCCGCTATTGTCATGCCCCTAGCTTTGTTGGTAATGAGAACCCTCCCTGCCTGGTTGCTCGTTCCTGAAACTTGGTTGTTTCCATGATTCGGCTAGGTGTGGCCTCATAGTAAGTTGCGCTGGAGTTGGATCCCTGCGGTCCTACATTATAGTAATATGGTTTGGCAACCGGAGGCTGTCTTCCCTATGGCATTGTAGCTTCTCTTCAGAGAGTGTCTTGAGACATTATCCCCGGTGCAGGATATGCTTGAGCAGGTGGTGGCAGAGGTGGTGGGGGCGGTGGTTGTGGAGGAGCAGAGCCTTGGTTCCTTAGTTTTTCTCTAAAGGCCAAAAGTTCTTCGATTGCTGCCATAATTGCAGGCGTTATGGTGGGAGCGGTCTGAGCACCTTGAGTGCCTCTACCCTGGGGTTGTTCATCTTCTGTGTGTGCTCTGCGTTCGAACCCTGGTGATGGCTCGTTGGTTTGGGCGGTATGCTCCTATTGTGGGTTTAGAGACGACACAGAGGAGGCTGCAGATACGGCCTCGGGGATGTAGGAAGGGCCTGCCTGACTCCTTCTTGGTGGTGCTTGCTTAGATGCTTCCGCAGTAGCCTTCCTTTTTTATCGTCTTAGACCTTCTTCTCTTGCCATTTCCGGGTTATCGGGAGGCGAAGGGTTGCTCGTCATCGTTGTCGGTAGTGTATGACTTGTTATGTTCGTGTCCCGCAGACAGCACCAAAATGTTGGATCCCAGGCTAGACGGAGAGTCGAGTCCTTGTATAGATATGGGTATGTGTCTCGGGTCGCCTGGTATGTCGGGTCTTCGCACGCATCAGGGAGTGTACGTCTCCGAATACCTGCACGAGGGGTATTATCGCACACCACGTAGTAGGGGGGTGGAGTGCGATGAACCTTCTCCGAAGCTTAAATTAGAATTGTACAGAGAGAAAGCTTAGAGAGAGGTCAGAGCTTCCTCGTCAACTTAATTGTTAAAAGGGTGAGTGGATTCCCTTAAATAAGAGCTCCTAAACCAGAACCCGATTTTGAATGGTCCGACGCCGGTTTAATGTAAAATGTGAACCGGGCGTAGACGGGAGTAAAGCTGACATCGGGAAGGTCTGTACGTGTAGTGTGTACATAAGGGTTTGCGTGTCGTCGGGAGGAACAATCCGGACCACACCAGGATATCGCGATAATCCGGGGTGGTCCGGGTTGTTGGGACAATCCGGACCCGGTCCGAACTGTTAGACAATCTGGACGAGGTTTTAGCCCGGGACGCGTACGCGCACGTCCCGGACCTTTTTAAACTCGCGGGTGAATAATTCGAAGCCGTTGGTGGGTTTAACATGTAAACGAAGTCCGAATAATATGAAACGAACCTGAATCGGACGTATACCCATTAAGAGCCGTCCGGCGGACCGCAAACTCCCCTCAAGATCTTGGCTCTACGGAAAGCAAGAAACTGGTATGCGCCCCTATTCCGATGCGTAATTAATTTACCTGGCATGTATACATGTTTTATTCCGTAGTAACTATCTCCTTATTCCAATACTGGTATTAGAGCATTGCAGGGAGTTCAAGGGATCCACAACAATGGGGGATATATGTCCTTGTTCATGCAGAGATCTCGTTAGATATGGAAAATGGTTGTTCATATAGAAAACTCTAAAAAATAGCTACTTTTTAATCTTATTATTACCTCTATCTTTTTTTTTTCTTTCTTTTTATCTTTTCTTTCTCACCCGATCTCTCTCTTATTTACTGATGGACATACGCGTGATTCGGGCTCGGTTTTAATTACTTGGACCTCATACACACACGGGACTCACCGCAAAGCCCAATTTCAAGCTAAACGGGGGAAACCGGGCAAGTTCGAACTTGCCCGACATCCCCGGGGGGCTTACCCGGAAAATTCCGGGTAAGCTAAGCTTACCCGGAATTCCGGGTAAGCTCCACACCCGGGGGGTGTCGCGCACACCCCCCATTTTACCTCGGACGCATACGGAGACCCGATTTTTAAACTAACTCCTATGTGTTCGAGACCTATGTTTCAAAGGCGCGCGCGTCCCGCTCGGGACAGCCGTCTGAGACGCGCGTCAGAGTCCTTTTCCCAAAGCTCTCCCCTGCACCCCGGTTCACATTTCCACATTGAACCGGGTCAAAACCGGTTTACGGTCCAAGGTTGCCTATAAATAGCCACCTTGGGGGTAAACATTTTCAATTCATTCCAAAATCACTTTGGGCAAGCTTGGGAAAAGCTCTGACCTCTCTCTAAAAACCCTCTCTTTCTCTCTCTAGAAATCTACTGATGTTGATCGTCGGAGTGAGCATGCCAAGCACCCCCCCCTCTCCACGGGAACTGCTTGGTAACGCTCCTTTGCAGGTGCCGACGTACGATCTGTTAGAGAGCCGGAAGGATTTACCCTCATTCAGAAGACGAAGTTTAGGCCCGCGCACGACTTTAGAAGGCGGACTTAGCTCGCACCCAACCCGACGACCTCGACGAGTTATCCCGCGGACAGCCCGCAATAACTTGGTCGAAACACTTGGCGCCGTCTGCGGATCACCCACAGAACCAACAGCATGGCAAGCAACGAGCAGCCACCGCCGACTAAGACGAAGAGAAGAGGACCAGGACGTCCAAGGAAAACTCCGGCTCCGGAGTCAAGCATGAGACCTCCTCCGCAGAGAAACCCCCCGCAGAGCCAAGGCGAGGCCTCAGTCGCCTCGTCTATGCCGACTAGAAGCGTACACTCTCGGAGTAACGCACAAGGGGGCACACAGCAAACCAACGCTCCTCCAGGCTTCGCCCACCAAACCTTCAACACACAGGAGCAACCTTACGGAATGCCAAACGCGGGAGCATACAACCAAGCACCAGGGGCACAGACTGCGCCTACAGTCACCCCGGAAATGATGGCAGCACTCGAACAGCTGCTTCATCTAAGAGAAGCCCTGCGCAACCAAGGATACGGGGCGCCACCGCCCCCTCCCACGCAACAAGCAAATATGCCCCCGCCACCAAGGCAGGCGCCTCCGACGAATACACCTCAGCAGAGAGGCCCTACAATCTCAAAAACCCCGACCTTTCACGGAAATGCACAGCAGAACAGGCAGTTCCCCCAGCAGTGGACAAGACAGGAGCTTTCGCACTCCCAAACACCCTACCAAGCAGGGCCATACAATGAAGGAACCTGGAGGCAGCCGTCCCAGACATTCCAGGAATATCAAGGTGGATATTCTCAGTACAACCCGACGCAGGCGCAATTTCCCCAACAAGGCGCAAACATGGGACAAGATGCATATCAAGGTGCATACCCCCCAAATCAGGGTAACCCAATCACCGGGTTGACGGAGGAGATGCTTGAAAAGCTGATCGAAAAGAAGATAAAGCAAAGAAAGATGAGAGGGATGAACACATTGGTAGACACCACATCCCACCCTTTCACTGACGAGCTGGTGTACAGTCGCGTCCCAGACGCACTGTATAATCTAAGACCAGAAAAATACCGAGGCAAGGGAGATCCAATAGAGCATGTGCAGCAGCATGAAGTAATGCTTTTGGGAAGGACAGACAACCCTCACCACATAGCCATGACGTTCCCCCAAACGTTAGGCGGACCAGCCGCACACTGGCTCTTCTCCCTGCCAAAGCAAAGCATAGACTCAAGGCAGTCCCTCAAAGAAAAGTTCATCCAACGTTACATGGGAGAACGTTCGATTATCAAAGGATCAAATGCCTTGGATGACGTCAAGCAAGAGTGGAATGAGTCCCTCGCAAGCTACTACATCCGATTCAATCAAAACATCTCGGAAATCCAAACGAACATCGCAGAGACAGAATCATCCATGCCTTTGTCAGAAACCTGGGTAGGCACGGGTACGACTTAGGCCAAAAGCTTTCTACAAGACCTGCGGAAACAATGGAAGAACTCGTGGTAAGAGTTAAAGAATACATCGATGCTGAGCATTACAAGATGACAGCACGGGACAAGTGGGGCAAGCCCAGCAACAAGAAAGATGAAAGCAAGCCAGGCCCCCCGAAGCAGAACCAAACCCCCCAACAAAAACAATGGACTCCGCCCCAGAAGAGAACATTCAACATTGAAGAAGACAAGAATCCAGACGTCAACACCATCGAGCTGATCCCTTTGAATGCTCCCCTGAGCGTCATACTGAAAGAAATGAAAGAACAAAACCTCTGGAGAGAGCCATTCGGTTTCAGAAAGGGTCAGCTAGGGAAGGAGCAAGACAAGTGGTGTGAAAGCCACGAAGTCAACGGCCATGAAACAGACGACTGTAGAAGCCTTAAGTTCCAAATCAATCGAATCATACAAGAAGGCGGACTTAAGCACTACGTCGACCAGGGGGGAAAGATCGAAAAGGTGAAAAGAAAATTCACGCCAAAGGAGAAAGGAAAAGAGAAGACCACTGACAACCCTCCTCCTAAAAAGAGGGGGGTCATTAATGTCATTCATGGTGGTCCAGCTGCAGGAGGACAAGTCTCCAACACAAGAGATGTCTACGCGGCACAGGCGAGCACACTCCCCAAATATGGGAAAAGAAAGAAACCGGAAGAGGAGGACCTCGTGATAGGATTCTCGAGAAAAGACATGGCACACATCGTCTACCCACATGATGACGCGTTAGTAATAACGATAGAAATCAACGGGTTCGATGTCAAAAGAATTCTAGTCGATGGAGGAAGCTCGTCAGACATCCTCCATATCAACGTCCTCGAACAGCTGGGAATGAAAAGAGAGGACCTGAAGCCGGGAAATTTCCCGTTAGTAAGCTTTGCTGGAGCTGCTACATACCCACTGGGAATGATCACCCTTCCCACTGTGATAGGAGAGGGATGGAACGCAATGAAAGTCGACATCACTTTCGTCATTGTCGAAAGCCTTGGCGCTTACAACGGAATTCTCGGAAGAACAACGATAAACCCCTACGAGATGGTACCCTCAACGGCACATCAAAAGCTGAAATACCGCTTAAGGGGAGGAATTGGTGAAGTCTTGGGCGATCAGACAACAGCACGAAAATGCTATGTCAACGCCCTAAGATGCAAGAACCGCCTGGACATTGCAGTCGTTGAAAGGGGACAATGTTCCAAATCTGAAGTCGAAAGGCGATTTGACGAGATGATGAGCAAAGGAGAAAGACTCCCAACACTTCAAACCCCAATGCTCCCAAGCATATGGGACATCAAACAAGGAGAGTCAGAATCCATCCAAAACTACTTCAAGCGATTCGCTATTAACGCAACTTCAAGTTTTGCAGACAAGTCAGCCGTAATCAATGCCTTTTTCCTGAACATGAACTCACCCACATTTCTCCTATTTGGACGAACACAAGGGTGGAGAACAACCAAGTCTATGGCTGACTTAAAAGAGAAGATGGAGACAGCAATCGAAGTCGCAAATGAGCTGGGGTGGTTCAGCCCACCTGCAGAACATGAGGAGGCGCGCGAACAAGAGCGTGCAAGACAAGACTTGAACAACAACCAAGATGGAGAATATACACCTCTAAACATAGAGGTGGAAGAGTTGTTCAAGACCATCCTGAAGGATGTTTTACCTCCTCCAAGCGAGATCCGAATTGCCTTCCTCGGGAAGAATCCAGAAATGTGGTGCCACTATCACAACAAATGGGGTCACAGCACAAATGGCTGCCCCTCCCTTCGCAACAAAATCGAGGATCTGATCAAACAAGGAGCTCTGCGCTCCCACATTGCATGCAGGAAGCCAACTTTATCAAACCGTCACTAAGGGAATAACCCTTCCCTTATGACATGCACATACTCTATCTTTACTTTTCAAATGCTGAGTAGAACGTTTAGGATGGGAGATCAGTTGACTCCATCCATGCACGTCCCTTGTAAATAAACAAGAAAACTAATGAAGTTCACTCCTTGCGTAGGAAAAATCACTATGTAATGGCAAGCTTCCCCGGTCCAATACCAGGAACAAGCCACATACATCACCAACAAAGGCCCTAACCCTATACGCAGAAAGGGCAACCAACAAGAAAAGCCATCAAAAAGATATCAAAGCAAGACTAAGCGAGGCTCATCACGACAAACCAAAACAAAGGACGTTTGATGCATACAAGGAGTTGAAATATCCTCATACAAGGATGTGAACGTACTAATCTATTCACATCCTTGCAAAAAGTCGGGGGATAAGCGGATCATTGGGAATCCTCCCTCGCAAACAAATACAAGTGTCGGACGTACTAATCTATCCACACTTCGCCATATTACAAGGATGTGAACGTACTAATCTATTCACATCCTTGCAAAAAGTCGGGGGATAAACGGATCATTGGGAATCCTCCCTCGCAAACAAATGCAAGTGTCGGACGTACTAATCTATCCACATTTCGCCATCATACAAGGACGTGAACGTACTAATCTATTCACATCCTTGCAAAAAGTCGGGGGATAGGCGGATCATTGGGAATCCTCCCTCGCAAACAAATGCAAGTGTCGGACGTACTAATCTATCCACACTTCGCCATATTACAAGGATGTGAACGTACTAATCTATTCACATCCTTGCAAAAAGTCGGGGGATAAACGGATCATTGGGAATCCTCCCTCGCAAACAAATGCAAGTGTCGGACGTACTAATCTATCCACACTTCGCCATCATACAAGGATGTGAACGTACTAATCTATTCACATCCTTGCAAAAAGTCGGGGGACAAGCGGATGATTAGGAATCTTCCCTCGCAAACAAAGACAAGGGTCGGACGTACTAATCTGTCCACACTTAGCCACAGCATCAAATATGTGAACATACTAGTCTGTTCACATCCTCATAAAGAAAGATAAGCACTTCAACGAGGATCATCCTCCTTACAAAGCCACAGACGACGGTATTACCAACTCATCCACAACCGTCACCAACAGAGATGCAGTTTCCTAAGGAAAACCATCCGATCAAGAAAATCAACCATTCAATAGAGCAACACTCTTACAAAAAGAGAACAAGTCACTGAGACAACAATAAAGGAAGATGCAAAATAATACTTAGTATTATATATTTCTAACATCTCATGTCAGGCATATATATATAATATAGCAGGACTCAAAAGTAAAGACATCCAGCCAGCTTAAAAGTCGAGCCCAAAATGCAACCCGTCAAAATCTCACCCATGCAAGGGGAGCAACCATATGTACACATGGAAAAACAAAGAAAGATCAACCTGACCCAACGTCAGGAGCACCAGAACCAAAGACATCAGTCATAAAAACATCTTGCGCTGGGCCTTTGAAAGCACCCCGGCGATCATCACCAACAGGGACGGACGCCTGTCCCGTCAAACCACTCGTTCCACCACTCGCTCGGATCCCCGCAATAGCCCCAAGGGCATAGCCAGCATATGGACCAGCACTCTGGAAAGGAAAATCGGGGGCAAAGGAGTGTACCCTCCTGAAGTAATCCACAGAGAAGGACTCCATGCGATCATCACGCGCCTTCTCGAGAAGCTTTGGATAATCAGCTGTAGTAGGAAACTCAATCATTCCAAGCTGATCACCCAGGGCAACATGAGACTCTTTAGTCTCCCTCAGCGCCACAACATGTGCTTCCTCATCAACCTTCTCCTGACGTAGTAGGGCAAATAGCTCCGCTTCCAGCTGAGACGCATAATCCTGACTCCTCTTGAGATCAGCGGAAGCCTCGGAAGAAGCATCTGAATGCGCGCGCCTTCTCCCTCAACACAACAACGTCCTGAGACAAGTGCTCATGACGATCCTGCAGACCCCTCGTCTCCTCAACAAGCTCAACAACAAAAGAGGAAAGGTTGGTCATCACGGCATTCACCTACAACAACAACACAAACACATCATACACAAAGAAGTCAGACAAACATGATAGATCCAACATAAAAGGAAAACAACGTACAGGAGCAAAGCGCGCGAGTGACTCCTCAACACATTTCAACGCAGCCTCAGGATCTCGGGGGCACGTCTTGCGGTCAGCCGGCGAAACAGACCGCTGAACCACACGCACACCAACAGCAGGCGTACTCAAGGAAACATCCTTGGGAAAACGGACAGCAGACTGAGAATACGGAACCCACTCACTCCCAGACACATCCCGATCAGGTCGGCAAATCAAATCAGACTTGCGAAGAGCCGGAGGAGTAGGGACAACTACACATCAATAGCAAACACATTAGGAGAAGGCAAACCATACTAATACAACAAGAAGTCAACCACAGTTACCTGCCAAGGGAGGCACCTCCTCTGAACGCCCGCTCCCCGACCGGGGGACATGCATGGTCGAATCGGCATACATAGGCCCTTTCCCTTTGTCGCAGGAAGGAGCAAGAGGCATGCCGTCAGATGTCAATCTCCTAGGATCGCTCGGGGAGCGGACGTCAGCATCATGCTCCCCGACAGGAACAACTCCCCCCGCCGGCGGAAAGTCCAAGCCTACAGAGACGACCACAAAGAGACCTTTAGCGTGTCAGCATGCGAAAAACCTCAACGAAACATTTAAAAGGCACAAGTCCCATACCCGGGCCAACAGGAAGAGTATCGTCTAGGCCGGGAACAATCTGAGAAGACCCGCCTGCAACTCCACCCTGTAAACAGGGGCGTCTGTTAAGAAACCAACCTACAAGAAAACAAGAGCAGATGTTACAAAACTTCAAAACATACCAACTCCTCCCCTGAAGGACGTACGTGAATGCCCGCCGCGAGCAGCTCGGCGTCAGAAGCACGATAAAGGGGGCTGTACTCCCCCGCCCTATTCGCCGCATGGATCTTCTTCAAAGCGACCTTATCTCTATCAGAGAACTCCTGAAATCGTGGAACGGGATCGGCATCCAATATGTGAGAAGTCGCCCAAGTCGTGCCTGCATCCTTTACAAAAAAGTACTGACACTTCCATTTATTCTGGGAAGTGTCCGACCGTTCGCAGAATCGCGCTTCAGTATTCCACCCCGCCCGGCGCAAACCAAGGGAAGAGAATCCCTTTTCGGTCATATGAGGCCAACGTAAGCTGAAGGTGCACATCCCAGACTCATCTGCCTTACCCAGGCGGTAGAAGGCTCGAAACAACACTATTGAGTAATCCCAGGAATTCAGATGAAATTGCACCCGAAAACACGTCCAAGCCCTAAACCCTGGTGGGGTAATAGAGACAGGGGAAATCCTATAATATCGACAAAGACGGACCAAATCCTGACAGTAGGGAAACCGCAGTCCTTCTCGAAACTGTGAAAGGTAGACCGCCTCATACTCAGCTGGAGGAACGGTGGGCCGACCAAATTCAACTCCCTTCACAACATCCCAAGGATACGAGACCTCTAGGCCGGGGCACCAGCCCCGGGTCGAGACGTAGAGGTCAAACTTGGAACGTGGAAGCTTGTTGGGAAAAAATATCTGAGTCTTCTCCAATATCACGCGGTCACCCGACGGTCCCAAGAGTACACCACTTTGAGACCCAGAATCGGAATCCATGGTGCTCTCGCCAACCTCACCCTCAAAGTTATCCGAAACAAAAGGATGAGACTTACTCATTATGCGAAGAAGTGGAAACCGTTTCTTATCAAGAATACTCTAAGTATCAGAGTCGGGCGCCTGCAAGCCCGTCAACCAAGCCCTGCAAAAACCGTACACCAACTCAACCAAAAACCAAAGCAACACATCAACCACACTCATCAAAGTCCTTTGCAAGGACATTCAACCCAACGGACCGACTGTCCGTATACAAACAGCTAGGGACCCTCCCGCTCGGGAGTCAAAAATCCTTACGCTCGTCAAAGGCCTAGGCCACCGACTAATCAAACTTTCATACATTTGTGCAATGTGTCACAGGTATTCAAGCGCTCTACAAAGCGACAAGTTCAAGAGCTAAAGAAATCAAAGGCATACAAAGTTGGTTATAATTACCAAAATGCCATCCGACCACCTTTTGATCAAATTTCATCCTTAGAATGGCTCAAGGCTCCGGGGGCACATACAACCAGTTAAAATGCGCTCAAGCAAGCCCGTTACACGCCACAAAGGGACTTACCCCTCCCCGAACAACCCGAAGAACACTCGGGCCAACTAAGCCACTAACGAAGGCAAACTACCAAGCAACCACCTAAGCTCCGGGGCATGGCTATCCACTCACAAACAATCAAGGGGGCTTTATCACAATAGGGGACATCATTTCAAGTCACCCGTATCAAGAGACAAGGGGTCGAGCTTTTCGCTCGGAAAACTCCGATTTCGTACCTCCGCGATTCCCCCTCGGTTGGTCGGAACCTAGGGACCTCTTCACAAAGGGAGTTCGCTATCCTTAACTCTATCTATCTACACCTAGAGCTTGGCCAAAAGCAAATTTTGAAAATCAAGCCAAAGCTTCACTCATGCATTTTATCAAACACCTACAAGGCACCTTATTGAAATTCAAATGTGCAGCCCTATAGGTCTAATCAACTTCAAGAAAAGTGAGTGGAGGACGTTACCAATCGATGCTCGACAAAAAGGACTCGAAACCGGATCGAATCGGGCTCAAAATCGGACCACAAAGGTTGCAGCCGCCCCCGCCACAGCCGCCGGACCTGCCGCTGTCACCGCCGCCTCGCCGCCGCTGCGCCGCCCTAACGTCGCCAGTGATGCCCCTGGTGGTGGCCGGCCGAAATGGTGTCTCTCTAACACCTTAGAATGAATTCCCAAAACCCCTACCTTAGCTCCCCCAAAACTCTCACCACAACCAATTCAAAAGTTGATAGTTTTATAAACTATCATGGAGGAGAGGGACTACACAACATGGTAAGTACCATACATCAAGGAGGTACATTCCTATCCACCCTTCATTGTTTTAAAATTGTTGATAGCTTGGGTTTTTAACTATCAAATGACTTGGACAAATTTAACTAAGTCATTTCAAATGTCCTCAACTTTTTGAAAACATTGAGATTTTGATTTTTCATACTAGGGCCGTTGTATGTGATTTTCCAAAACCCGGCCCTACATCATTCACCCAAAACCGTCGTCTCGCCGTCAAGACGGCCGTCTCGAACGACGAGTTCCCGGAAACTATCGCACTACATGAAAAACATTTTTCAAGACTTGCATGATTTATTTTGATGCATTTAGTCATATCATGAACGTTCCGTATTTATTAGCTCATCGTACGAGCTCGAAAGATTCCATGCGCGCTCGCACCTTAATTCTCCAAACGATCACACTCATCATATTACTCGTAGTCCGTTGTGCTACTAACCCCTCATGCAGTTACCAAGCGTGACCATCTCAAAAACTAAGGCAAGGAATTCGTCGGAGCCGCGCGCATCCACCCTTGGTAGGTCAAAACTCAAGGTGAGCGGACGGCCCAAATCACGCATATACCCTATCTTATAATAGAGTTAAACAAAGGTCAAGCCGTTGTTTAACTCGGGGGCAAGTGATGGACATACGCGTGATTCGGGCTCGGTTTTAATTACTTGGACCTCATACACACACGGGACTCACCGCAAAGCCCAATTTCAAGCTAACCGGGGGAAACCGGGCAAGTTCGAACTTGCCCGACATCCCCGGGGGGCTTACCCGGAAAATTCCGGGTAAGCCTAAGCTTGCCCGGAATTCCGGGTAAGCCCCAGCTTACCCGGAATTCCGGGTAAGCTCCACACCCGGGGGGTGTCGCGCACACCCCCCATTTTACCTCGGACGCATACGGAGACCCGATTTTTAAACTAACTCCTATGTGTTCGAGACCTATGTTTCAAAGGCGCGCGCGTCCCGCTCGGGACAGCCGTCTGAGACGCGCGTCAGAGTCCTTTTCCCAAAGCTCTCCCCTGCACCCCGGTTCACATTTCCACATTGAACCGGGTCAAAACCGGTTTACGGTCCAAGGTTGCCTATAAATAGCCACCTTGGGGGTAAACATTTTCAATTCATTCCAAAATCACTTTGGGCAAGCTTGGGAAAAGCTCTGACCTCTCTCTAAAAACCCTCTCTTTCTCTCTCTAGAAATCTACTGATGTTGATCGTCGGAGTGAGCATGCCAAGCACCCCCCCCCCTCTCCACGGGAACTGCTTGGTAACGCTCCTTTGCAGGTGCCGACGTACGATCTGTTAGAGAGCCGGAAGGATTTACCCTCATTCAGAAGACGAAGTTTAGGCCCGCGCACGACTTTAGAAGGCGGACTTAGCTCGCACCCAACCCGACGACCTCGACGAGTTATCCCGTGGACAGCCCGCAATAACTTGGTCGAAACATTTACTATTCCTTTCTCTTTAGTTTTTATTTGCTCACTCATCTTTTAATTCTATTCCCTCCTTACTCTAATCCTCGATTGGTTTCTATTGATTTAAGCATATTTTTAAAATATGAAAACTCGTAGAATATAATTGTAAAAAAAAAAAAAAAATTATTCTTGTAGAATAGTAATACGTACACTAGGTTATATTTTTTATGATTATTTATATTTTCAGGCTCCGCTACTAACCACACTTTTAAAACGGTGCAAAAACTGCAGTTAACGGTTTCGCACCAATACTACATGTATCTACTACACCAGGGTTAATTAAGATGACATTATATAATCCGGGTATACTCAAAATCAAGACTGCCTGGTTTGGGATGCGTCAAGCTACCCACCCATATGTTGTGCTATTAATCTAAATAGATATTATATATGTGGACTATTAGTTGAGGACGACATTCTTCAGCCACCAAACCTTTGTTTAGTCACGACTCATCAATAATGGACACTACACTACCCAGTACGCCCACAGCACACATATATTATGTATTATATATACAAATACACAATGAGGCATATTATCGGGTCCCTCTCTACCCAGATTAGTCCTTTCGATTAGCCCCCGTCTTCCACGTACTATGCCACGGTTATACTCGCTAATTAAAACGACAAACAATCACTATTGCTATTTGGTTGTTTTTTTCCTAATATTTTTCTATTTGGTTGGTTGTGTTAAATATCAACAGTTATATATATATTGGAGCTATAAGAATGTATATATATTATATTATCTAGAATAATGACTTGTTAAAAAAAAGATATTAACGTGTAATAAAATCGATAATTCTTTAATTTAAAATTAATTCTAAAATTTCTGGATACACATAACACATTTAGCGATTTGAAACTTTAACGTAACAAGAAAGCATTCATGTAATTAAATAATTTTAATGTCTATAAAAATATAATTATTAACTTAATTTACTATAATATTATGCATTTTTCAATGTCATAATTAAAATGTTATACGTTCTTCTGATATAAGAACTGGTTTTTTAGGTGAAAGTAGCCGAAAACCTTTCATTGACATGATATCATATATTTATACTATAACAAATTAATAAATAATAAGATGAATGTCTTTTTTTGGGTTACCAATGTAAAATGAGCCTAAATTGTTGACCATGTTAGTTTGGTACCTCAAATATTTCTTTTGATATTTGCTACATCGGATATACGAATAGCTGATTATTAGTACACACCTATCTAACAGTTTTGATTATGAGTAGCTCATGACTCGATTCACTAAGTTAGTGGGCTCGCCTTAGTTTGATTATGTGTCAAGGACGAGCCCCGCCAGGTGACTATTGGTACAACATGTCAAGGACGAGCCCCGCCAGGTGACTAGTGTGAAAGTTTAGACTATCCACTTAACCAACTGTCCTAAAAGCTTAAATTGATAGGTGAATGTTTAGTTTAATCTTTATACTTCAACATTCACATCACGTGTGGGTTGAATCATTTTAAAGGCTTATATCACGTGAAACTTTAATTATATAGGGGTTTAAACTCGACGATGCGGAAATTAGAACATGCGGGCTCTAATACCATGTAAAAATTTAGATTAACTACTTAACCAACTGTCATAAACTTTGTTTAATCTTTATACTTTAACAGCTAGACTAGCATAAGCTTGACCAAGACAAGCTCCTAACTATGTGAATTAAGTCATGGACTTATAAGAACACTTCGAATAATTGGAATACTAAAAATTTAATAAATAATAATTAAGATACCAACTAATAACTTACATAATCAATAGTTACAACTTATTTAACTTGTTAACCATTCTTCTAAATATACTAATTTAAAAATGAATTTCCCGTAAGTACGAGTCAACTAGTTATTTATATTACTTTCCTCTTGTAAACGTATAGGAGAATGTAATATAAACAGGATAATTACACGATGGTACGACTTAAAAGTTATGGGATAATTATTATGGTGAGAACGGAGACAGCAATGCAATCAAATATTTCCCTTTATTTCATTGAGAAATATTCCTCTATGTTCTTAGTAGAATATAATATTAAATTTGAAATAACCAAATGTTAGAAATATCTGTATATCTCTACATTAAGCACGAAACTTAAGCACGAATTCTATAAGATTAGTCCTTCTTATAATGTCTTCTAGGAGAGAATTGAAAATCACATTATGTGGGTATGAATCAACCACGAAGATCTTTCTAGTTGAAATTGAAAGTGACTATATATAATTTGTCTGTTTGTGTCGTTTAAATATCTAGTCTTAATAAGTTCATTAAAATTAATAATATATGTTTGTTTAATTATTAGTTTTATATAATAATAATATACGGTAAATGCTACGAAGGAGAATCACATACAATTATAAAGCCGGAACACTCAAATGAAACTCACATACAAAGAGAAAACTTAAAAGCTCAGATTATAGAGGAACTGGAGCTATTCTGAAGTGTGCCTTTAGCTTCTATAAGAGGTTCTATTTATACACGTAGTTAAGTGGGAGGCAAAATAATTTCTCCCTGAAGCCTTCTCCATTATTCTTCTTACATGCACTACACATTAAAGGGTCTTCATTAGGTGTCTGCTAATATTCTCTGCTGAGAGAATAACTTTTTCAGACTGACTTCTCTTTTTATGTATGGTAGCCACGTTTTTATTCTTGTTTTCAGGAAGTCTAAGTGTTAAAATTTACAACAATGATTTTTTCCAATAATAAACAGTAAAGTTGGCTGATTAATTATAAAATCTCACTAATTAGTGCATAAATACTTACATTTAAACGGATAATTATCTGTAGCCATCTACGCAAAAGGATCCTGAGAATCCTGCATAGTGTTATCTGTTTTCTGGCTGCTGCTATTAGCCTCCTCATTATTTTCACCCTCATATTTAAAAAGAATCTCTTCCAATTTTCTCTTCAATTCAATTTTTGAAGTGGACGATAGTAGTTCTTTTAGAACTTCCGAAATATCCTTCTTAGGAGTTTCAACCAGCGGTGGCGGAGGTGGATTGAATGAAACTAAGCCCTTCAGAGTAAAGGCAGAATCTTCTTTAAAAAATTTAAATTTTTCCCACCATTCAAGTGAGATTATTCTTCCTAAATAAGGAATTTCAGCAACTAATTTTCCAAATCGATTAATTGGCATTTTAGTCATAACAATTTCCCACTTCAGAATCCATGGGACTTTGTAGAGAGCTGTAAAAATAAGCTCAGGGTTTTTTAGAGATTAATTTATCTCTTCAAATTATTCATAAACTTTTCTGATTTTATCTGGGTAGATAATTGGGTTTGCTCCCTATGTATAAAACCATTTGATAAACCACTGGGAAATTTTAGTGGTGTCAAAATCCCGGAATTGAAGAAACTAGGTGTGCTTCTTTTGACGATTTTCGTAACAGAAAGCACATTCCCAAGCTTTGATATAATCAAAGTAATTAAACACATGCTTCACTTTAGGCATTCCGTAATAACGAAATAGATCACCATTTCATTGCTCGGGGGTTAAAACCCATTTGATGAAGGCTTTGGAATAAGCCCACTCATTGCTTCATCTGGTGACAGAGTCAAAATCTACCGATTGAGTAACATGCAGAATAGCTATATAAAAATTGGTTTCTTTAGGATAAAATTAAGGATCTCCAAATTCCTTATGATAGAAGGAATATATTTCTTCT
Source organism: Clarkia xantiana subsp. parviflora (assembly GCA_036873135.1). Lineage (NCBI taxonomy): Eukaryota > Viridiplantae > Streptophyta > Magnoliopsida > Myrtales > Onagraceae > Clarkia > Clarkia xantiana. Next base: position 9,947,882 of record JAPTYO010000011.1, read on the forward strand.
GTAATTAGATGAGCATATTTTTGCTCAATATGGACTATCCACAAAGTAGCACTCGGGATGAATGGGTAAACAAATTCATTAGGTTGTTCTGATTTGATTGCCGCTGAATAAGCATCTTCTCTTAGCTGCATTTCAGCGGGGATAACCTTTAAGGCTACAGCTTTTAGCTGATATTTTATTTTTGCAAATGCTACCTTATAAGGCATATTCGAAGTAGCCATTATGGCTTTCCCTTTCTCATTAGGCCTCTTCTTATTCATTTTGCTGTAAAAAATTCACGAGTTAGAAGATCAAGCAAACAATTATCTGACCCCTTAATAAATTCAATATCAAAATCAAATACGGATAATAGTCCTTGTCATCTAGCAAAAACTTTCTTTAATGCGATATTTTTAACATCTTTTTCTAAAATATTTTTTACCGTTTTGCAATCAACTCTAATAAGGAATTTCTGATTGAGCAGATCGCTTTCAGATTTTTGCACACATATAACTATTGAAAGAATTTATTTTTTGAGAGTAGCATAATTTTTCCATGGTCCTTGCCACACTCCAGAAGCAAAGCTTACTAGAGTTTCTTTATTCCCAATCATTTGTTTAAGGATTCCACCATAACCTAATTCTGATGCATCAGATTCAACAATTTTAAATGCATCAAGATGTGCAATTGCAAGACAAGAAATTTCCTTGATTTTTGCTTTAATTATTAGTGTGAATTTAAGACCACTCAGGAGGGTTTTTCCTCAACCTTTCGAATAAAGGTTTTGCATCTATAGCTAGATTTTTATAGAAATCTGAAATATAATTTAGACTTCCTAAAAATCTCTGTAATTGAGTGTTATCTTTTATTTCAACCAAAACTAATTGACCTATCAATGAGAAATATTGTCCATTCTTTGATGATATGACCAAGAAACCTGATTTCTGTTTGAAACAACTTAATTTTCTTGTCTGATACAACCAAACCTGCTCTTTTGACTGCATTTATAAATGCATTTAAATTTTTAAAATGTTGATCAATATTTTATGAGAAAATTAGTACATCGTCTATATAAACAATGCAGAATGACATATATGGGCTAAATATATCATTCATTATATTTTGAAATTCAGAAGGAGCGCTTTTTAACCCGAACGGCATAACATTCCATTCGCAATGTCCAAATAGGACGGTGAAAGCCGTTTTATATCTATCTTTTTCGGCAATTTGAATCTGCCAGAATCCAGATTTCATGTCAAATTTTGATATAATCTTAGCTGTGGTAAGTCAATTTAATAAATCCTTTTTATTAGGGATTGGATATCCAATCCATCTTAAAGTTTTATTTCAGGGCTTATAATTGATAACAAGCATCGGAACTCCTCGCTCTAATTCAGCAGCATTCTCAACATAAAATGCTAGACAACTCCATGGACTATATGATTTTCTAATTAATCCTTTAGCTATAAGCTCATCAATTTTTTTTTTTTTACAAATTTCCAAATGGCGAGGACCCATGACAATAGGTCTAGCTTTCGTTGGAATTTGTCTTTCGTCAAAGGTTGGTTCATATGGTAAATTTACCACATGCTTCTTTCGTTCCCAAAAAGCGTTGGCAATATCAGAACAAACTGTACTTTCTATATATTTTTGTAAATTAGAAATTTTATCTGTCATATAGGATGTTTGAATTTTTTCAGCTTTCTTTTTATAACTTATTTCTTGAGTTAAGGAGCTTTGAAAATTTTCTTTTCTCTTAGTTTTCTTTTGTATCAAATCAATCTCGTGATAATGATGTTCTGAAACAAATTTAAAAGTTATATCTTGTTGATTAACAGTACTTGTAATTCCTTCTTCAGTAATGCTTTTAATAGGATAAAGCATATGAAGAAATGGATTTCCAAGAATAACATCATGGGATAAATTTTTAATCATTATAAATGTCATTTCTAAACAAATTCCTTTATTGCAGACTGCAGTATTTTATTGCTTGTATTTTACAAGCATTTTACTACCATCTGCAGTATTTAGAATTTCAGTTGTTTTCGAGAAATATCTCGACGGAACAAGTCATTCATTAATACAATTTAGGTCTGTTCTAGAGTCAAGCATTGCAATCACGGAGAAAGAATATTCTCTATGAACAATAATGTTGACTTTGATATGCCATTTATGAGTAATAACCCTATCAAGCATATTTACAAATGTTAAGGAGTTCATAGCTTCTAAAGATTTTTCTCCTTCTTCATTGTCAGTTGCTTCATCTGTTTTAGATTCTAAAATAAGAACCCTGGATTTTAAATCACTTAATTCTTTTTTGAGATTTTTTACTTCATGCATTAAATTATAAATACAAGAAGAATCACCAATGTCTTCTTCTATAGGGGACTTAGCCCTCCTTAGAATTTTTTGAGACTATAAGCCTCAGGTTCTTTTAGTTTTAACTGCTTCTCAGGTTTTTTAACGCTATACTGCTTTATATAATATTGTACATTTTCTCTTCATATCAAATTTGATCTCAGAGTTTTGCTCCTAGGTAAGGACAAATAACCCATTTTCTTTGCAAAGTGATTTCAATTCCCACTGCAAGCAGATCGCTTTCAAATTTTTGCACACATAGAACTATTGAAAGAATTTTTATTTTTTTACAGTAGCATAATTTTTCCGTGGTCCTTGCCACACTCCAGAAGCAAATCTTACTAAAGTTTCTTTATTCTCAATCTTTTGTTTAAGGATTCCACCATAACCTAATTCTGATGCATCAGTTTCATCAATTTTAAATGCATCAGGATGTGCAATTGCAAGACAATGAATTTCCTTGATTTTTGCTTTAATTTTATAAACAGCCTTAGTGTGAATTTCAGACCATTCGGGAGGGTTTTTCCTCAGCATTTCGAATAAAGGTTTTGCGTCTATAGTGATGGATATACGCATGATTCGGGCTCGGTTTTAATTATTCGGACCTCGTACGCGCACGAGACCCACTACGAAACCAAATTTCGAGCTAACCGGGGGAAACCGGGCAAGTCGCGAACTTGCCCGGCACCCCCGGGGGCTTACCCGGAATATTCCGGGTAAGCTTAGCACCTCGGGGGGTGTCGCGCACACCCCCCATTTTGTCTCGAATGTATAGGAGACTCGATTGCTAACTAACTCCTATGTGTCCGAGACCTATGTTTCAAAGGCGCGCGCGTCCCGCTCGTGACAGCCGCCTGAGACGCGCGTCAGAGTCCTTTTCCCAAAGCTCTCCCCTGCATCCCGGTTCACATTTCCACATTGAACCGGGCCAAAACCGGTCTACGGTCCAAGGTTGCCTATAAATAGCCACCTTGGGGGTAAACATTTTCAAGTCACTTTTGGGTGAGAATTAGGAAAAGCTCTGACCTCTCTCTAAACTTTCTCTCTCTAGAACTGTCTAATGTTGATCGTCGGAGTGAGCACACCAAGCACCCCCCCCCTCTCCACGGGAGTTGCTTGGTAATGCTCCTCTCGCAGGCACGGACAGGCAGCTACCAAGAGAGCCCGAAGGACTTAGTGCGATCTTGGAGACGAAGCCAAAGGCCCGCTCACGACCCTAGGAGACGGACTTAGCCTAGACAAGCTCGCGCCCAACCCGAAGACATCGACAAGTTACTCAGTGGACAGCCCGCGTTAACTTGGTCGAAACACTTGGTGCCGTCTGCGGATCACCCACAAGACCAAAAGCATGGCAAGCAACGAGCAGCCACCGCCGACTAAGACGAAGAAAAGAGGACCAGGACGTCCAAGGAAAACTCCGGCCCCGGAGTCAAGCATGAGACCTCCTCCGCAGAGAGACCCCCCGCAGAGCCAAGGCGACGCCTCAGTCGCCTCGTCTATGCCAGCAAAAAGCGTACACTCTCGAAGTAACGCGCAAGGGGGCACACAGCAAACTGACGCTCCTCCAGGCTTCGCCCATCAAACCTTCAACACGCAGGAGCAACCATACGGAATGCCAAATGCTGGGGCATACAATCAGGCACCAGGGGCACAGGCTGCGCCCGCAGTCACCCCAGAAATGATGGCGGCACTCGAACAGCTGCTTCATCTGAGAGAAGCCCTGCGCAACCAAGGATACGGGGCACCACCGCCCCCTCCCGCACAACAAGCAAATATTCCCCCACCACCAAGGCAGGCGCCTCCAATGAATGCACCTCAGCAGAGAGGCCCTACAATCTCAAAAACCCCGACCTTTCACGGGAATGCACAGCAAAGCAGGCAGTTCCCCCAACAAGGGACAAGACAGGAGCTCTCGCACTCCCAAACACCCTACCAAGCAGGGCCATTCAATGAAGGAGCCTGGAGGCAGCCGTCTCAGACATTCCAGGGATATCAAGGTGGATATTCTCAGTACAATCTGACGCAGGCGCAATTTCCCCAACAAGGCGAAAGCATGGGACAAGAAGCATACCCCCCAAACCAGGGTAACCCAGTTACCGGGTTGACGGAGGAGATGCTTGAAAAGCTGATTGAAAAGAAGATAAAGCAAAGGAAAACGAGAGGGATGAACACATTGGTGGACACCACATCCCACCCTTTCACTGACGAACTGGTGTACAGTCGCGTCCCAGACGCACTGTATAATCTAAGGCCGGAAAAGTACCGAGGCAAGGGAGACCCGATAGAGCATGTGCAGCAGCATGAAGCAATGCTTTTGGGGAGGACAGACAACCCTCACCACATAGCCATGACATTCCCCCAAACATTAGGCGGACCAGCTGCACACTGGCTCTTCTCCCTGCCAAAGAAGAGCATAGACTCGTGGCAGTCCCTCAAAGAAAAGTTCATCCACCGTTACATGGGAGAACGTTCAATCGTCAAAGGATCAAATGCCTTGGATGACGTCAAGCAGGAGTGGAATGAGTCCCCCGCAAGCTACTACATCCGGTTTAATCAAAAAATCTCGGAAATTCAAACGAACATCGCAGAGATAGAAATCATCCATGCCTTTGTCAGAAACCTGGGTAGGCACGGGTATGACTTGGGCCAAAAGCTTTCTACAAGGCCGGTGGAAACAATGGAAGAACTCGTGGCAAGAGTAAAAGAGTACATTGATGCTGAGCACTACAAGATGACAGCCCGGGACAAGTGGGTTAAGCCCGGCAACAAGAAAGATGAGAGTAAGCTTGGCCCCCTGAAGCAGAACCAAACCCCCCAACAAAAACAGTGGACTCCGCCCCAGAAGAGAACATTCAACATTGAAGAAGACAAGAATCCAGACGTCAACACCATTGAGCTAATCCCTTTAAACGCTCCCCTGAGTGTCATACTGAAAGAAATGAAAGAGCAAAACCTCTGGAAAGAGCCATTCGGTTTCAGAACGGGCCAGCTAGGGAAAGAGCAAGACAAGTGGTGTGAAAGCCACGAAGTCAACGGCCATGAAACTGACGACTGTAGAAGCCTTAAGTTCCAAATTAATCGAATCATACAAGAAGGCGGACTTAAGCACTACGTCGACCAAGGGGGAAAGATTGAGAAGGTGAAAAGAAAATTCACGCCAAAGGAGAAAGGAAAAGAGAAGACCAATGACAACCCCCCTCCTAAAAAGAGGGGAGTTATTAATGTCATTCATGGTGGTCCAGCTGCAGGAGGACAAGTCTCCAACACAAGAGATGTATACGCTGCGCAGGCAAGCACACTCCCCAAGTACGGGAAAAGAAAGAAACCGGAAGAGGAGGACCCCGTGATAGGATTCTCGAGAAAAGACATGGCACACATCGTCTACCCGCATGATGACGCGTTAGTAATAACAATGGAAATCAACGGGTTCGATGTCAAAAGAATCCTAGTCGACGGAGGAAGCTCGGCAGACATCCTCCATGTCAATGTCCTCGAACAGCTTGAAATGAAGAGAGAGGACCTGAAGCCGGGAAATTTCCCGTTAGTAAGCTTTGCAGGAGCTGCTACATATCCACTGGGGATGATCACCCTTCCCACTGTGATAGGAGAAGGATGGAACGCAATGAAAGTCGACATCACTTTCGTGATCGTCGAGAGCCTTGGCGCTTACAACGGAATTCTCGGGAGAACAACGATAAACCCCTACGAGATGGTGCCTTCAACGGCACACCAAAAACTGAAGTACCGCTTAAGGGGAGGAGTTGGTGAAGTCTTGGGCGATCAGACGACAGCACGAAAGTGCTATGTCAACGCCCTAAGATGCAAGAACCGTCTGGACATAACAGTCATTGAAAGGGGACAATGTTCCAAGTCTGAAGTTGAAATGCGATTTGACGAAATGATGAGCAGAGGAGAAAGACTCCAAGCACCTCAAACCCCAATGCTCCCAAGCATATGGGACATCAAACAAGGGGAATCGGAATCCATCCAGAGTTACTTCAAGCGACTCGCCATAGATCAATGCCTTTTTCCTGAACATGAACTCACCTACATTCCTCCTATTTGGACGAACACAAGGGTGGAGAACAACCAAATCTATGGCTGACTTAAAAGAGAAGATGGAGACAGCAATCGAGGTCGCAAACGAGCTGGGGTGGTTCAGCCCACCTGCCGAACAAGAGGAGGCGCGCGGACACAAGCGTGCAGGACAAGACTTGAACAACAACCAAGATGGCGAACATACACCTCTGAACATAGAGGTGGAGAAGTTGTTCAAGACCATCCTGAAGGATGTTTTACCTCCTCCAAGCGAGATCCGGATTGCCTTCCTCGGGAAGAATCCAGAAATGTGGTGCCACTACCACAACAGATGGGGTCACAGCACGAATGGGTGCCCCTCTCTACGCAACAGAATCGAGGAACTGATCAAACAAGGAGCTCTGCGCTCCTACATTGCAAGCAAGAAGCCAGCTTTATCAAACCGTCACTAAGGGAATAATCCTTCCCCTATGACATGCACATACTCTATCTTTACTTTTCAAGTACTAAGTAGAACGTTTAGAATGGGAGATCAGTTGACTCCATCCATGCACATCCCTTGTAAATAAACAAGAAGACTAATGAAGTTCACTCCTTGCGTAGGAAAAATCACTATGTAATGGCAAGCTACCCCGGCCCAAAACCAGGAACAAGCCACATACATCATCAACAAAGGCCCTAACTCTACACGCAGAAAGGGCAAAAAACAAGAAAAGCCATCAAAAAGATATCAAAGCAAGACTAAGCAAAGCTCATGCCTGTATTCAAAACAGAGGGAGCGCGACGCATGCAAGGAGACAAAATAATTTCATCAAGGATGTGAACGTACTAATCTATTCACATCCTTGCAAAAAGTCGGGGGACAAGCGGTTCCTTAGGAATCCTCCCTCGCAAATAAATGCAAGTGTCGGACGTACTAATCTATCCACACTTCGCCACAGTACAAGGATGTGGACGTACTAATCTATTCACATCCTTGCAAAAGTCGGGGAACAAGCATTTCCTTAGGAATCCTCCCTCGCAAATAAATGCAAGTGTCGGACGTACTAATCTATCCACACTTCGCCACAATACAAGGATGTGAACGTACTAATCTATTCACATCCTTGCAAAAAGTCGGGGGACAAGCGGTTCCTTAGGAATCCTCCCTCGCAAATAAATGCAAGTGTCGGACGTACTAATCTATCCACACTTCGCCACAATACAAGGATGTGAACGTACTAATCTATTCACATCCTTGCAAAAAGTCGGGGGACAAGCGGTTCCTTAGGAATCCTCCCTCGCAAACAAATGCAAGTTTCGGACGTACTAATCTATCCACACTTCGCCGCAGTACAAGGATGTGGACGTACTAATCTATTCACATCCTTGCAAAAGTCGGGGAACAAGCGGTTCCTTAGGAATCCTCCCTCGCAAACAAATGCAAGTGTCGGACGTACTTATCTATCCACACTTAGCCATCATCAAGCGATGTGGACGTACTAATCTATCCACATCTCAAAAAACAAGATAGGCGTGCGGCTCTTCAGGAAACCACCATCTTGGCAAAATATCATAATGAAGATCCACGGTTCCGTAAGGAACTATCTTCTTATGAAAATCAAAAGGACAAGCGGTTCCTTAAGAGTTCCCCCTTCTCTTTAAAATTGCAAGTGTCGGACATACTAATCTATCCACAATTCGCAAACAAACAACTATATCAAGCATATATATATATATATATAATATAGCAGGTCTGAAAAGTAAAGGCATCCAGCCAGCATAAAAAGTCAAGCCCGGGACACACCCCGCCAAAATCTCACCCATGCAAGGGGAGCAACCATATATACACAAGAGAGTCATATAAAACAAAGAAAGATCAACCTGACCCAACGTCAGGAGCACCAGAGCCAAAGGCGTCAGCCATAAAAACATCATGCGCAGGGCTGCTGAAAACAACACGGCGATCGTCACCAACAGGGACGGACACCTGTCCCGTCAAACCACTCGCTCCGCCCACATCGCCCGCTCGGATCCCCGCAATAGCCCCGAGGGCATAGCCAGAATATGGCCCAGTACTCTGGAAAGGAAAATCGGGGGCAAGAGAGTATATCCTCCTGAAGTAATCCACAGAGAAAGACTCCATGCGATCATCACGTGCCTTCTCGAGAAGTTTGGAGTAATCAGCTGTAGTAGGAAACTCAATCATCCCAAGCTGATCACCCAGAGCAACATGAGACTCCTTAGTCTCTTTCAGCGCCACAACATGTGCCTCCTCGTCGACCTTCTCCTGACGCAATAGGGCAAACAGCTCCGCCTCCAGCTGAGACGCGCAATCCTGACTTCCCTTGAGATCAGCGGAAGCCTTGGAAGAAGCATCTGAATGTGCGCGCGCCTTCTCCCTCAACACAACAACATCCTGAGACAAGCGCTCATGACGACCCTGTAGACCCCTCGTCTCCTCAACAAGCTCAACAACAAAGGAGGAAAGGTTGGTCATCACGGCATTCACCTGCAACAACAACACAAGCACATCAAACATAAAGAAGCCAGACAAACATGATAGATCCAACATAAAAAGAAAAACAACGTACAGGAGCAAAGTGCGCGAGCGACTCCTCAACACACTTCAAAGCAGCCTCAGGGTCATGGGGGCACTTCTTGCGGTCAGCCGGCGGAACAGACCGCTGAACCACACGCACACCGACAGCAGGTGTGCTCAAGGAAACATCCTTGGGAAAGCGAATAGCAGACTGAGAGTAGGGAGTCCACTCGTTCCCGGACACATCCCGATCAAGCCGACACATCAGATCAGACTTGCGAAGAGCTGGAGGAGTAGGGACAACTACACATCAAAAGCAAACACATTAGGAGAAGGCAAACTATACCAATACAACAAGAAGTCAACCACAGTCACCTGCCAAGGAAGGCACCTCCGCTGAACGGCCGCTCCCCGACCGGGGGGCAGGCATGGTCGAATCCGCATACATTGGCCCCTTCCCTTTGTCGCAGGAAGGAGCAAGAGGCATGCCGGCAGACGTCGACCTCTTAGGATTGCTCGGGGAACGGACGTCAGCATCATTCTCGCGGACAGGTGCAACTCCCCCCGCCGTCGGGAGTACCAAGCCTGCAAAGACAACCACAAAAAGACCATTAGCATGTTAGCATGGGGAAAAATCTCAACGAAACCTTTAAAGGCACAAGTCCCATACCCGGGCCAACAGGAGGAGTGTCGCCGAGGCCGGGAACAGTCTGAGGAGATCCGTCTGCGACTCCACCCTGTAAACAGGGGCGTCTATTAAGAAACCAACCTACAAGGAAACAGGAACAAATGTTACGAAACTTCAAAACATACCAACTCATCCCCCGAAGGACGTACATGAATGCCCGCCGCGAGCAGCTCGGCGTCGGAAGCACGATAAAGGGGGCTGTACTCCCCCACCCTATTCGCCGTGTGAATCTTCTTCAAAGCAACCTTGTCTGTATCGGAGAACTCCTGAAAACGCGGAACGGGGTCGGCATCCACTATGTGAGAAGTCGTCCAAGTCGTGCCCGCATCCTTTATAAAAAAGTACTGACACTTCCATTTGATCTGGGAAGTGTCCGATCTTTCGCAGAAACGCGCCTCAGTATTCCACCCCGCCCTGCGCAAGCCAAGGGAGGAAAATCCCTTCTCGGTCATGTGAGGCCAACGCAAGGTGAAAGTACACATCCCAGACTCATCTGCCTTGCCCAGGCGATAGAAGGCTCGAAAAAGCACTATCGAGTAATCCCAAGAGTTTAGATGACACTGCACCCGGAAACATGTTCAAGCTCTAAACCCCGGTGGAGTGATAGAGACGGGAGAAATCCTGTAATACCGACAAAGGCGGGCCAGATCCTGACAATAAGGAAAGCGCAGCCCTTCTCGGAACTGTGAAATATAAACAACCTCGTATTCAGCCGAAGGAACGGTGGGCCGACCAAATTCGACCCCCTTCACGACGTCCCAAGGATACGAGACCTCTATGCCGGGACACCAGCCCCGGGTCGAGACATAGAGATCGAACTTGGAACGTAGGAGCTTGTTGGGAAAAAACATTTGGGTCTTCTCCAGTATTACGCAATTACCCGACGGTCCCAAAAGCACACCGCTTCGAGACCCGGAATCGGAATCCATGGTGCCCTCATCAACCTCCCCATCAATGTTATCCGAAACAGAGTGATGAGGCTTACTCATTGCGTGAAGAAGCAGAAACTGTTTCCTACCAGGAACACTCTAAGTATCAAAGACACGCGCTTGCAAGCCCGTCAACCAAACCCTGCAAAAACCATACACAACTCAATCAAAAACCAGGGCCACGTATCAACACCAATCACCAAGCCCTTTGCGAGGGCATCTAACCTAACGGACCAACTGTCCGCGAGCAAACAGCTAAGGGACCCTCCCGCTCGGGAGTCAAAAGTCCCTACGCTCACCAAAGGCCTAGGCCACCTACTAATCAAATTTCCATATATTTGTGCAATGTGACACAGGTATTCAAGCATTCCACAAAGCGATAAGTTCAAGAGCTAAAGAAATCCAAGACATGCAAAGTTGGTCATAATTACCAAAATGCCATCCGACCACATTTCGATCAAATTTTATCCCCAAAACGGCTCAAGGCTCCGGGGGCACATACAAGCAGCTCAAATACACTTAAGCAAGCCCATTACATGTCACGGGAAAACTTACCCTACCCGAACAATTCAAAGAGCACTCGGGTCAACTAAGCCACCGATAAGCACGAGCTACCGAGCGATCACCTAAACTCCGGGGGCATGACTATCTACTCAGAAATAATCGAGGAGTCATTATCACACTCGGGGGCATCATATCAAGTCACCCGCATCAAAATACAAAGGGTCGAACTTTTTGCTCGAATATGTCCGATTTCGAACCTCAACGATTTCACCTCGGTCGGTCGAAACTTAAGGGCCTCTTCACAAAGGGAGTTCACTAACCATAACTCTATCTATCTACATTTAAAGTTTGGCCAAAAACGAATTTTGAAAAATCAAGCCAAAATTTCACTTAGGCATTTTATCGAACACCTATCATGCACCTTATTGAAATTCGAAATATGCAGCCCTAAAGGTTCAATTACCATCAAGAAAAGAAAGGAGAGGATATTACCGATCAATACCCGACAAGAAGGACCCGAAAACGGGAAGAATTGAGCCCGAAATCGATCCGCCGAGCTGCAGCCGCCGCCCCGCCTGTCGCCGCCGCTCCTGCCGCCGCTGCTGCCGCGCCGCGCCGCCGCTGGGCCGCCGTGCTCTGGCCGGTGCTGGTCCTGGTGGTTGCCGGCCGGAATAAGGTGGTGCTAGGGCCCTAGGGTGGTTCTCCTAAGTCACTACCCTAAAACCTCTCCAAAACCCTCTCAACAACCTATTCAAATGTGTATAGTTTTATAAACTATCACAAAGGAGGTGGACTATACAACCTAGCAAGCACCATACATCCAAGAGGTACACTCACATCCACCCTCCATTTTTTAAAAGTTATTGATAACTTGGATTTTCACCATCAAGTGACTTAGCTAAATTTGACTAAGTTATGTCAAATAGTCTCAACTACTTGAAAACATTATTTTTATGATTTTTCATATCAAGTCCATCACATGTGATTTTCCAAACCCGGCATTATTTCATTTACTAAAATCGTCGTCTCGCCGTCAAGACGGCCGTCTCGGACGACGGGTTCCCGGAAACCCTCATATTGCATGAAAAACGTTTTATCAAAACTTTCATGATTTATTATCGTTTTAGTACAATTAGTCATGGGATGAACGTTCCATATGTATTCGATCATCTTACAAACCCGAAAAATCTCATGCGTGCTCACGCCTCATTTTTTCCAAAACCACATTTATCATGTTACTTGTAGTCTGTTGTGCTACTAACCCTTTGCGTAGTTGTCAAGCATGACCATCTCAAAAAACTAAGGCAGGAAGCTCGCCTGAGCCGCGCGTATCCACCATTGGTCAAAACTCAAGGTGAGCGGACGACCCGAATCACGCGTATACCCTATCTTAAAATAGAGTTAAACAAAGGTCAAGCCATTATTTAACTCGGGGGCAAGTGATGGATATACGCATGATTCGGGCTCGGTTTTAATTATTCGGACCTCGTACGCGCACGAGACCCACTACGAAACCCAATTTCGAGCTAACCGGGGGGAAACCGGGCAAGTCGCGAACTTGCCCGGCATCCCCGGGGGCTTACCCGGAATATTCCGGGTAAGTCTAGGCTCACCAGGAATTCCGGGTAAGCCTAGGCTTACCCGGAATTCCGGGTAAGCTTAGCACCTCGGGGGGTGTCGCGCACACCCCCCATTTTGTCTCGAATGTATAGGAGACCCGATTTCTAACTAACTCCTATGTGTCCGAGACCTATGTTTCAAAGGCGCGCGCGTCCCGCTCGTGACAGCCGCCTGAGACGCGCGTCAGAGTCCTTTTCCCAAAGCTCTCCCCTGCATCCCGGTTCACATTTCCACATTGAACCGGGCCAAAACCGGTCTACGGTCCAAGGTTGCCTATAAATAGCCACCTTGGGGTAAACATTTTCAAGTCACTTTTGGGTGAGAATTAGGAAAAGCTCTGACCTCTCTCTAAACTTTCTCTCTCTAGAACTGTCTAATGTTGATCGTCGGAGTGAGCACACCAAGCACCCCCCCCCCCCTCTCCACGGGAGTTGCTTGGTAATGCTCCTCTCGCAGGCACGGACAGGCAGCTACCAAGAGAGCCCGAAGGACTTAGTGCGATCTTGGAGACGAAGCCAAAGGCCCGCTCACGACCCTAGGAGACGGACTTGGCCCAGACAAGCTCGCCCAACCCGAAGACATCGACAAGTTACTCAGCGGACAGCCCGCGTTAACTTGGTCGAAACATATAGCTAGATTTTTATAGAAATCTATATCATTTGTCTGTATGTGGTCTTAATAAGTTCATTAAAATTAATAATATGTGTTTGTTTAATTATTAGTTTTATATAATAATAATATACGGTAAATGCAATAATTTATGTTAACGTTAACTATCTAATATGGCGCAACATTTTAATGCCTTATTCTTAATTAAATATTTCATATTAAAATCTATTGGAGTTAGGAGATGGATAAATATTTATTATCAGTATTTTATCCTTGCAGACTAATTCGGGCAAGCTAAGATTATTCAAAGCACGGATAAATCACTAAACATCCCGCGGGAAAAAAATGTTTAAGATTACTTTTAAGACTTTAAATTGAAATCTATAATATATCATCACAAGTACAACGTAAACTACAAAGTTTAAAATAAAGATATAATAAATAAACTATTCACATTCTCAAATAACATAATTATATCCTAAAAATTCCGCAGAAATACATATTTAAAATTACTTTTAAAACTTTAAATTATAATATATAATACATCATCAGAAGTATAACAAAAACTATAAACTTGAAAATGAAAATATAATAGACAAACCATTCACATTTTTAAATAACATTACATTATTTTAAATGTCTGATTATATAGTTATTTTATTTTATTTTATAATCATATAAATTATTTTTTTTGGGCCAAAATCATAGAAATTATTTTAATAAATACTTTTTAATTTTATTTAATATCTAATAATTTCAAATATCATAATGAAATGATTAAAATTATTTATATAATATTCCGATTCAGAACGGTTTCCTTACACATATAATATTATATTTTTAATAAAAAAATACATAATAAATTAATTAAAAATAAAGATCATATATTTTTTAGAATATATGTGTATTTAAATAATATTTTGACATGAAGGGCTTAGTTACTGATTAGCAAATTACGTTAATAAAAAAAATATCATCTAATTAACATTCACCAGAATTTGTGGTTTGAATAACTTGTATATATTTTACACGAAATTTTACTCATATAAATCTTGAGCTATAGTATCATTCACTCGTAATTCGTTTATCAAATTAATAAGTTGAAACTATAAAATATTATTTAACGACATGTAAACTGACATAACACTCTCAAGCAATTTGGTGCGTTTTAAAACTTAAATTCACTAGTTCGGTCATTTGACATTTTAAAACTTAATCAAGCAGAAATATAATTCTTCAGTGCGTTAATAACCAAATATCTACTTAAACTTTGATCGGCTTACAAATTGATGCATTACTTTGCTTTTTAAAATTCAGTAACTGAACTTCTAGTTATAAATTAAATTGCTACATCCATATAATTTCGGTAAAATTGGATGGAAAGGAAATGAGCTTGTGTCAATCATGTTAGGTTTCTTTGATGTATAACTCAAGATGAATTTGACAATAAATATAAGCAACGAAATACATTCAATTGGTCTCCTCTTATAATTTCAATTAGGGGTCCAATTGATTATCAAACTAAATAAGTTGTTTCGCTACAATCTTTTTAATTTTTGTTGAATCAATTTTAAGTATACGTTAAATAGATATTACGTGATTAGCAAAAATTCATTTTTATCCAATTTGATAAAAATTAGTGCAAATTTAGTATTTAGTCTGCAAGTAAAAAAGTCCAAGAAAAAAGTCCAAATACCAAATTAAAAATAATTTTAAACAACGATACATACATCAGTTGAAATTTGATTGTTTAAGTCGCAATTTGGGTAATAACCGTACGTGATAACCATCCACGAACGTGGCAGTTAGTTATTAATGCAATATGTACACATACACAATTTACTGATTTAGCCATGAGAATACGATATACGCGAAATGATGTATCAATGACACGGCCCTGCCGCATCCACCACTATCGTTAAATTATTTTGATTTTAAATAATTGTTTACAATAATTTCGTCCGTCTAGTCATATCTAACTAATTATCATCGTATGTCAGATTACACAATAAGGACCTAATTTCACTTTTTTTTTTTACTTTGGTGTTCAAATCAGTTCAGTCCTTGATTGAGTACAGTTATTAGAGGCAGAGAACTTCCAAGCACTTCCAATGGTGAGTTCCTAGTTCCTCCACCCACCCGTCATTTCACTGTCAACTCATCAAAGTAAAAATTGTTATCGTAAATGCTACAGTAAAATTAGAACTCTCTCCAGTGGTGGAGAACTAGTTCCACTTTCAAATTGAGACCCGCATATATCTATACTTACATTATATTTTTTTTTGTACAAAAAAATCTATAGATAAATTAAATATTTATTTTTGGTATTCAAATAATTATATAAAAAGTCACGAACATAATATATAAATAAGCACGTAATTTTATTAAATATGATTGTCATAATTTAAAAATCATATTACAGAAAAATACAAATAATATGTTCAATTTGTCAACTAAAAAAAATAAAAAACATATATATTTGAGACAACATATAATTAGCATATGCATACTAAAATTCAATAGATGTTCGACCAAATTGCATTATATATAAATTAAATATTCATATTTTAAAAATACGGACATGAACAAACCAATGAATGAGATTCAAGTGTTAGACTGAATTAATTAAAATAATTTTGGAAAAAATATGTACAAAATCATAAAAATGTAATTGTGTTTAAAGAAAATTTACATTTTTTATGAAACCGTCAAAGTTTCAATTTTGGATCAAATATTTGTGTTTCAACTTTGACCGACGTGTGTTGTTAATTATCCCAAAATTCGAAAGTCGGCGTCGTTAGGGTTAGTTCACTTATTTACGTACTATACATTTAAAAGTAATTACGATTATTTTGGTATTTAAAAAAATTGTATAAAAACGAATATAATATATAAATGAGCACACAATTATTTTTAAATAATGATTAAATAATTTAAAAATTACATTACAAAAATGTAGAAACAATACATTAAATTTGCCAACTAAAATAAAAATTAACAAATATATATATGCGACTACATAGAATTGTCGCACACATTACTAAATTGCCAGAGATGTTCGACCAAATCGTCTTGTAATATTTTATGTTTCTCTTTATCGCGTAATTGGATATTATTTTCGATTCACATTTGATACGAGATTGAAGGTCTTGTGCTCAGCTCTGACAAAGATATGCCTTCAGCAATATCATCATAATTGAATACTTCTTCATATTTATGTATAATATAATAAGTAGATTATATATAAATATATAAGCATTACAATAAAATAATATTTTTTAGTAAAAAAATTATTTCACGTTTAATATATGAAATTATATACTATTTTTCAAAATTTAGAATTGAGGTTGTGTTACATGGTAAAATATAAAAAAATTGAATCTGAAAACACTAAAGTTGATTCGAAGTTAAAAAGTAGTAATTTTTGCTTCATGTCAATATTTAACTTATTTAATATTAAAAACGACATATTACTGCTCATGTCATTATCCGATTTAGCGTAGCATATATATATATAAAATCCAAAAGAGAAGCAATAAAATAATATTAACAAGTAGGAACCGACATGAATAATAACGTGGGAGTTCCTACTAGTAGGAACTGTCGCACTTCGCTATTCACTTTATAATGGCAAAACGTTAATATTTGTTGTCCCAGTTACGCCTAGTGGCGTCTAGTCAGCGTCCAATGACAAATCTAGGAACTAGGAACTAGGAACTCCCATTGGAAAGTCAAGTTCCTATTTAATCATTACTAGTAGGAACCAACAGTAAGTGGAACTAGGAAAAATGAACTCTCTACAATGATAAATTTACAACATGGAACTAGGAATTAGGAACTACCATTGGAAGTGATCTTATTATGAGAAAATTATCTAAGTGGTATGCAATATTTATTTCATTTTGTTGGATTGACTATTAGGGACTGTTTGGATGGACGTGATGTGAGATTATTTGAAATTGAAATTACAAGTAATGTGAGCTACATAATCTAATGTTAGATTACAGTGTTTGATTGTGCTGTATTGTTAGAATACAGTGTTTGTATGTGCTGTAATGTGACTTTATTATTATTATATTAATCTATATGAGAGTATATTCTATCTTAATATGATAAGATTTAAAATCATATTTATTTTGACAACAACTAACTTCTTAAAGATTATGTGTGTGGTTAATACTATAGTCATTTATGAATCTAAGTTTGTCAAAGCTAGGTTTGGCTAGGTCAATTTGGGTCAAGGGTTCAATATTGAAATTTTAGGACAAAATTGTACAAATTAAAAGTTAGGAATGTATAAGATGGACTAAATTGAACAAAATCAAAGGCTTAGGGCCACTCATGTGCACTGCACATGACTTTTAACTGCCAAAATGGACGGAACTTTAACGAAGGTATGAAAACGGTAAAAAAATAGAAACGTTTGGTACCAAATTGGTATAAAAAAAACATACGATATGAACAGTAGATTTCGTGCAAACATGAGATATGAAGTGAACATTAACCCTTATATATATATATATATATATATATATATATATAATATAATATAATATAATATTAAATGGTTCCCTTTCCGGGTATATTGGTACCCGCCTATTTATCCTGAAACTGAAACTGAAAATACCGGTTTTTAAAATTTTATCTCTAAACCGTATCAAAACCTTTTATATCTACTTACAACCTATCCAAATGACCGGTTCCAGTCCGGTTTCGACCCAGTTGCGGTTCCATATGGATAATTTGCCCCCTAGTGTATAAATTGCCAAAGGACCAAAATTTGATCGGCATGAAACTCTGTATTCCCACACTGTGCATTCACACTATGGCACAATTCCCCATTCAGCCGACTTGGGCCTCAACCTCAAGAAAGTCCAACATGATAATAAGCGCGCATAACCAATTTGCTACATAAATGGAAACCCGAATTTAAAATTTAAAAAAAAAATAATAAAAAATAAAACAAAACAAAGTTAACCCTAGATTATAACGGCAGTTCCTTTGGCTAGAAAAGGGAATGGTTTCTTTATATTGGGTTGTAAACTCGTCTTTTCCTTTACGTAACATCTTGCTGGAAGATTGTAGATTGTTCCTGATGGGTTCCGATGAAATCGTTAGCCCCGTTAACAGCCAATGAACGGCGAGTAGGTCCAGTGGGCCTCGCGAAAGCCTGGAAGGCCCAGAGGCCCAACGTGAAGGGCCCCGACTTAAGCGGTCCCGACATAAGAGCTGAACGCTCCCGACAGGAAGCCTCCGAGCAGGCCCCGATGCGCTTTAGTAAAGGCCCCGATAATAAAGCCCCGCAGAGGCTGGACCTGTCCCGTAGAGACTGAAGGTCCTGGGTGGTGATCTATGATGGATATACGCATGATTCGGGCTCGGTTTTAAATTATTCGGACCTCGTACATGCACGAAACCCACGAAAAACCCGATTTCGAGCTAACCCGGGGAAACCGGGCAAGTCGCAAACTTGCCCGGCACCCCCGGGGGGCTTACCCGGAATTCCGGGCAAGCCTAGGCTTACCCGGAATTCCGGGTAAGCTTTGCACCCCGGGGGTGTCGCGCACACCCCCCTTTTTTGTCCTGGATGTATACGGAGACCCGATTTTCAACTAACTCCTATACGTCGGGGACCCCCCGTTACAAGGCGCGCGCGTCCCGCTCATGACAGCCGCCTGAGACGCGCGTCAGAGTCCTCTTCCCAAAGCTCTCCCCTGCATCCCGGTTCACATTTCCACATTGAACCGGGTCAAAACCGGCTTACGGTCCAAGGTTGCCTATAAATAGCCACCTTGGGGGTAAACATTTTCAAGTCACTTTGGGTGAGAATTGAGAAGAGCTCTGACCTCTCTCTAACTTTCTCTCTCTAGAACTGTCTAATGTTGACCGTCGGAGTGAGCACACCAAGCACCTCCCCCCTCTCCACGGGAGTTGCTCGGTAATACTCCTCTTGCAGGTACGGACGGACAGTCAGTGAGAGAGCCCGAAGGACTTAGTGCGATTTTGAAGACGAAGCCAAAGGCCCGTTCACGACCCTAGGAGACGGACTTGGCCCTAACAAGCTCGCACCCAACCCGAAGACATCGACAAGTTACTCAGCAGACAGCCCGCGTTAACTTGGTCGAAACACTTGGCGCCGTCCGTGGATCACCCACAAGACCAAAAGCATGGCAAGCAACGAGCAGCCACCACTGACTAAGACGAAGAAAAGAGGACCAGGACGTCCAAGGAAAACTCCGGCCCCGGAGTCAAGCATGAGACCTCCTCCGCAGAGAGCTCAGAGAGACCCCCCGCAGAGCCAAAGCGAGGCCTCAGTCGCCTCGTCTATGCCAACAAGAAGCGTACACTCTCGGAGTAACGCGCAAGGGGGCACACAGCAAACCGACGCTCCTCCAGGCTTCGCCCATCAAACCTTCAACACGCAGGAGCAACCATACGGAATGCCAAATGCTGGGGCATACAATCAAGCACCAGGGGCACAGGCTGCGCCTGCAGTCACCCCAGAAATGATGGCGGCACTCGAACAGCTGCTTCATCTGAGAGAGGCCCTGCGCAACCAAGGATACGGGGCGCCACCGCCCCCTCCCGCGCAACAAGCAAATATGCCCCCGCCACCAAGGCAGGCGCCTCCAATGAATGCACCTCAGCAGATTGGCCCTACAATCTCAAAAACCCCGACCTTTCACGGAAGTGCACAGCAAAGCAGGCAGTTCCCCCAACAAGGGACAAGACAGGAGCTCTCGCACTCCCAAACACCCTACCAAGCAAGGCCATTCAATGAAGGAGCCTGGAGACAGCCGTCTCAGACATTCCAGGGATATCAAGGTGGATATTCTCAGTACAACCCGACGCAGGTGCAATTTCCCCAACAAGGCGCAAGCATGGGACAAGAAGCATGCCCCCCAAATCAGGGTAACCCAGTTACCGGGTTGACGGAGGAGATGCTTGAAAAGCTGATTGAAAAGAAGATAAAGCAAAGGAAAATGAAAGGGATGAACACATTGGTGGACACCACATCCCACCCTTTCACTGACGAGCTGGTGTACAGTCGCGTCCCAGACGCACTGTATAATCTAAGGCCGGAAAAGTACCGAGGCAAGGGATACCCGATAGAGCATGTGCAGCAGCATGAAGCAATGCTTTTGGGGAGGACAGACAACCCTCACCACATAGCCATGACATTCCCCCAAACATTAGGCAGACCAGCTGCACACTGGCTCTTCTCCCTGCCAAAGAAGAGCATAGACTCGTGGCAGTCCCTCAAAGAAAAGTTCATCCACCGTTACATGGGAGAACGTTCAATCGTCAAAGGATCAAATGCCTTGGATGACGTCAAGCAGGAGTGGAATGAGTCCCTCGCAAGCTACTACATCCGGTTTAATCAAAAAATCTCGGAAATTCAAACGAACATCGCAGAGATAGAAATCATCCATGCCTTTGTCAGAAACCTGGGTAGGCACGGGTACGACTTGGGCCAAAAGCTTTCTACAAGGCCGGTGGAAACAATGGAAGAACTCGTGGCAAAAGTAAAAGAGTACATTGATGCTGAGCACTACAAGATGACAGCCCGGGACAAGTGGGTTAAGCCCGGCAACAAGAAAGATGAGAGTAAGCCAGGCCCCCTGAAGCAGAACCAAACCCCCCAACAAAAACAGTGGACTCCGCCCCAGAAGAGAACATTCAACATTGAAGAAGACAAGAATCCAGACGTCAACACCATTGAGCTAATCCCTTTGAACGCTCCCCTGAGTGTCATACTGAAAGAAATGAAAGAGCAAAACCTCTGGAAAGAGCCATTCGGTTTCAGAAAGGGCAGCTAGGGAAAGAGCAAGACAAGTGGTGTGAAAGCCACGAAGTCAACGGCCATGAAACTGACGACTGTAGAAGCCTTAAGTTCCAAATCAATCGAATCATACAAGAAGGCGGACTTAAACACTACGTCGACCAGGGGGGAAAGATTGAGAAGGTGAAAAGAAAATTCACGCCAAAGGAGGAAATGAAAAATCACTATGTAATGGCAAGCTACCCCGGTCCAAAACCAGGAACAAGCCACATACATCATCAACAAAGGCCCTAACTCTACACGCAGAAAGGGCAAAAAACAAGAAAAGCCATCAAAGCAAGACTAAGCAAAGCTCATGCCTGTATTCAAAACAGAGGGAGCGCGACGCATGCAAGGAGACAAAATAATTTCATCAAGGATGTGGACGTACTAATCTATCCACATCCTTGCCAAAATTCGGGGACAAGTGGTTCCATAGGAATCCTCCCTCGCAAATAAATGCAAGTGTCGGATGTACTAATCTATCCACACTTCGCCACAATACAAGGATGTGAATGTACTAATCTATTCACATCCTTGCAAAAAGTCGGGGGACAAGCGGTTCCTTAGGAATCCTCCCTCGCAAATAAATGCAAGTGTCGGACGTACTAATCTATCCACACTTCGCCGCAGTACAAGGATGTGGACGTACTAATCTATTCACATCCTTGCAAAAGTCGGGGGACAAGCGGTTCCTTAGGAATCCTCCCTCGCAAAAAAATGCAAGTGTCGGACGTACTAATCTATCCACACATAGCCATCATCAAAAGTCGGGGACAAGCGGTTCCATAGGAATCCTCCCTCGCAAATAAATGCAAGTGTCAGATGTACTAATCTATCCACACTTTGCCACAATACAAGGATGTGAACGTACTAATCTATTCACATCCTTGCAAAAGGTCGGGGGACAAGCGGTTCCTTAGGAATCCTCCCTCGCAAACAAATGCAAGTGTCGGACGTACTAATCTATCCACACTTCGCCGCAGTACAAGGATGTGGACGTACTAATCTATTCACATCCTTGCAAAAAGTCGGGGGACAAGCGGTTCCTTAGGAATCCTCCCTCGCAAACAAATGCAAGTGTCGGACGTACTAATATATCCACACTTCGCCGCAGTACAAGGATGTGGACGTACTAATCTATTCACATCCTTGCAAAAGTCGGGGGACAAGCGGTTCCTTAGGAATCCTCCCTCGCAAAAAAATGCAAGTGTCGGACGTACTATTCTATCCACACTTAGCCATCAGCAAGCGATGTGGACGTACTAATATATCCACATCTCAAAAAACAAGATAGGCGTGCGGCTCTTCAGGAAACCACCATCTTGTCAAAATATCATAATGAAGATCCACGGTTCCGTAAGGAACTATCTTCTTATGAAAATCGAAAGGACAAGCGGTTCCTTAAGAGTTCCCCCTTCTCTTTAAAATTGCAAGTGTCGGACGTACTAATCTATCCACACTTCGCAAACAAACAACTATATCAAGTACATGAACGTACTAATCTATTCACATCCTTGTAAAGGAAGACAAGCAGTTCAACATGGATCCTCCTCCTTACAAAGCCACAGGTGCCGGTAATACTAATTCATCCGCACCCCGCCACCAATAGAGATGCAATTTCCTAAGGAAAACCATCGGATTAAGGAAATCGACCTGTCAACAGAGCTACACTCTTCCAAAAGAGAACAAGTTATAGAGACAACAATAAAGGAAGATGCAAAATAATACTAAGTATTATAGCTTTCTAACATCTCATGTCAGGCATATATATATATAATATAGCAGGTCTGAAAAGTAAAGGCATCCAGCCAGCATAAAAAGTCAAGCCCGGGACACACCCCGCCAAAATCTCACCCATGCAAGGGGAGCAACCATATATACACAAGAGAGTCATATAAAACAAAGAAAGATCAACCTGACCCAACGTCAGGAGCACCAGAGCCAAAGGCGTCAGCCATAAAAACATCATGCACAGGGCTGCTGAAAACAACACGGCGATCGTCACCAACAAGGACGGACACCTGTCCCGTCAAACCACTCGCTCCGCCCACATCGCCCGCTCGGATCCCCGCAATAGCCCCGAGGGCATAGCCAGTATATGGCCCAGTACTCTGGAAAGGAAAATCGGGGGCAAGAGAGTATATCCTCCTGAAGTAATCCACAGAGAAAGACTCCATGCGATCATCACGTGCCTTCTCGAGAAGTTTGGAGTAATCAGCTGTAGTAGGAAACTCAATCATCCCAAGCTGATCACCCAGAGCAACATGAGACTCCTTAGTCTCTTTCAGCGCCACAACATGTGCCTCCTCGTCGACCTTCTCCTGACGCAATAGGGCAAACAGCTCCGCCTCCAGCTGAGACGCGCAATCCTGACTTCCCTTGAGATCAGCGGAAGCCTTGGAAGAAGCATCTGAATGTGCGCGCGCCTTCTCCCTCAACACAACAACATCCTGAGACAAGCGCTCATGACGACCCTGCAGACCCCTCGTCTCCTCAACAAGCTCAACAACAAAGGAGGAAAGGTTGGTCATCACGGCATTCACCTGCAAGAACAACACAAGCACATCACACACAAAGAAGCCAGACAAACATGATAGATCCAACATAAAAAGAAAACAACGTACAGGAGCAAAGCGCGCGAGCGACTCCTCAACACACTTCAAAGCAGCCTCAGGGTCACGGGGGCACTTCTCGCGGTCAGCCGGCGGAACAGGCCGCTGAACCACACGCACACCGACAGCAGGTGTGCTCAAGGAAACATCCTTGGGAAAGCGAATAGCAGACTGAGAGTAGGGAGTCCACTCGTTCCCGGACACATCCCGATCAAGCCGACACATCAGATCAGACTTGCGAAGAGCTGGAGGAGTAGGAACAACTACACATCAAAAGCAAACACATTAGGAGAAGGCAAACTATACCAATACAACAAGAAGTCAGCCACAGTCACCTGCCAAGGAAGACACCTCCGCTGAACGGCCGCTCCCCGACCGGGGGGCAGGCATGGTCGAATCCGCATACATTGGCCCCTTCCCTTTGTCGCAGGAAGGAGTAAGAGGCATGCCGGCAGATGTCGACCTCTTAGGATCGCTCGGGGAACGGACGTCGGCATCATTCTCTCGGACAGGTGCAACTCCCCCCGCCGTCGGGAGTACCAAGCCTGCAAAGACAACCACAAAAAGACCATTAGCATGTTAGCATGGGGAAAAATCTCAACAAAACCTTTAAAGGCACAAGTCCCATACCCGGGCCAACAGGAGGAGTGTCGCCGAGGCCGGAAACAGTCTGAGGAGATCCGCCTGCGACCCCGCCCTGTAAACAGGGGCGTCTGTTAAGAAACCAACCTACAAGGAAACATGAACAAATGTTACGAAACTTCAAAACATACCAACTCATCCCCCGAAGGACGTACATGAATGCCCGCCGCGAGCAGCTCGGCGTCGGAAGCACGATAAAGGGGGCTGTACTCCCCCGCCCTATTCACCGTGTGAATCTTCTTCAAAGCAACCTTGTCTGTATCGGAGAACTCCTGAAAACGCGGAACGGGGTCGGTATCCACTATGTGAGAAGTCGTCCAAGTCGTGCCCGCATCCTTTATAAAAAAGTACTGACACTTCCATTTGTTCTGGGAAGTGTCCGATCTTTCGCAGAACCGCGCCTCAGTATTCCACCCCGCCCTGCGCAAGCCAAGGGAGGAGAATCCCTTCTCGGTCATGTGAGGCCAACGCAAGGTGAAAGTACACATCCCAGACTCATCTGCCTTGCCCAGGCGATAGAAGGCTCGAAAAAGCACTATCGAGTAATCCCAAGAGTTTAGATGACATTACACCCAGAAACATGTCCAAGCTCTAAACCCCGTTGGAGTGATAGAGACGGGAGAAATCCTGTAATGTCGACAAAGGCGGGCCAGATCCTGACAATAAGGAAAGCGCAGCCCTTCTCGGAACTGTGAAAGATAAACAGCCTCGTATTCAGCCGGAGGAACGGTGGGCCGACCAAATTCGATCCCCTTCACGACGTCCCAAGGATACGAGACCTCTATGCCGGGACACCAGCCCCGGGTCGAGACGTAGAGATCGAACTTGGAACGTGGGAGCTTGTTGGGAAAAAACATTTGGGTCTTCTCCAGTATTACGCGGTTACCCGACGGTCCCAAAAGCACACCGCTTCGAGACCCGGAATCAGAATCCATGGTGCCCTCATCAACCTCCCCATCAATGTTATCCGAAACAGTGTGATGAGACTTACTCATTGTGTGAAGAAGCAGAAACCGTTGCCTACCAGGAACACTCTAAGTATCAAAGACACGTGCTTGCAAGCCCGTCAACCAAACCCTGCAAAAACCATACACAACTCAATCAAAAACCAGGGCCACGTATCAACACCATTCACCAAGCCCTTTGCGAGGGCATCCAACCCAACGGACCAACTGTCCGCGAGCAAACAGCTAGGGACCCTCCCGCTCGGGAGTCAAAAGTCCCTACGCTCACCAAAGGCCTAGGCCACCCACTAACAAAATTTCCATATACTTATACAATATAACACAGGTATTCAAGCATTCAACTAAACGACGAGCTCAGGAGCTAAGGAAATCTAAAGCATGCAAAATTGGTCATAATTACCAAAATGCCCTCCGGCCACATTTCGATCAAATTTTATCCCCAAGACGGCTCAAGGCTCCGGGGGCACATACAAGCAGCTCAAATACACTTAAGCAAGCCCATTACATGTCACGGGAAAACTTACCCCTACCCGAACAATTCAAAGAGCACTCAGGTCAACTAAGCCACCGATAAGCACGAGCTACCGAGCGATCACATAAACACCGGGGGCATGACTATCTACTCACAAATAATCGAGGAGTCATTATCACACTCGGGGGCATCATATCAAGTCACCCGCATCAAAATACAAAGGGTCGAACTTTTTGCTCGAATATGTCCGATTTCGAACCTCCACGATTTCACCTCGGTTGACCGAAACCTAAGGGCCTCTTCACAAAGGGAGTTCACTAACCATAACTCTATCTATCTACATTTAAAGTTTGGCCTAAAACGAATTTTGAAAAATCGAGCCAAAATTTCACTTAGGCATTTCATCGAACACCTATCATGCACTTTATTAAAATTCGAAATTTGCAGCCCTAAAGGTCCAATTAACATCAAGAAAAGGAAGGAGAGGACATTACCGATCAATACCCGACAAGAAGGACCCGAAAACGGGTCGAATTGAGCCCGAAATCGGCCCGCCGAGCTGCAGCCGCCGCCCCGCCTGTCGCCGCCGCTCCTGCCGCCGCTGCTGCCGCGCCGCGCCGCCGCTGGGCCGCCGTGCTCTGGCCGGTGCTGGTCCTGGTGGTTGCCGGCCGGAATAGGGTGGTGCTAGGGCCCTAAGGTGGTTCTCCTAAATCACTACCCTAAAACCTCCCCAAAACCCTCTCAACAACCTATTCAAATGTGTATAGTTTTATAAACTATCACAAAGAGGGGGGACTACACAACCTAACAAGCACCATACATCTAAGAGGTACACTCACATCCACCCTCCATTTTTTAAAAGTTGTTGATAACTTGGATTTTCACCATCAAGTGACTTAGCTAAATTTGACTAAGTTATTTCAAATGGTCTCAACTACTTGAAAACATTATTTTTATGATTTTTCGTATCAAGTCCATCACATGTGATTTTCCAAACCCGGCATTATTTCATTTACTAAAACCGTCGTCCCGCCGTCAAGACGGCCATCTCGGACGACGGGCTCCCGAAAACCATCATATTGCATGAAAAACGTTTTATCAAAACTTTCATGATTTATTATTATTTTGATACAATTAGTCGTGGCATGAACGTTCCATATTTATTTGATCATCTTACAAACCCGAAAAATTTCATGTGCGCTCACGCCTTACTTCTTCCAAAATCACATTTATCATATTACTCGTAGTCCGTTGTGCTACTAACCCTTTGCGCAGTTATCAAGCATGACCATCTCAAAAAACTAAGGCAAGGAGCTCGTCTGAGCCGCGCGTATCCACCCTTGGTAAGTCAAGACCCAAGGTGAGCAGACGACCCGAATCACGCGTACACCATATCTTAAAATAGAGTTAAATAAAGGTCAAGTCATTATTTAACTCGGGGGCAAGTGATGGATATACGCATGATTCGGGCTCGGTTTTAAATTAATCGGACCTCGTACATGCACGAAACCCACGAAAAACCCGATTTCGAGCTAACCCGGGGAAACCGGGCAAGTCGCAAACTTGCCCGGCACCCCCGGGGGGCTTACCCGGAATTCCGGGCAAGCCTAGGCTTACCCGGAATTCCGGGTAAGCTTTGCACCCCGGGGGTGTCGCGCACACCCCCTTTTTTGTCCTGGATGTATACGGAGACCCGATTTTCAACTAACTCCTATACGTCGGGGACCCCCCGTTACAAGGCGCGCGCGTCCCGCTCATGACAGCCGCCTGAGACGCGCGTCAGAGTCCTCTTCCCAAAGCTCTCCCCTGCATCCCGGTTCACATTTCCACATTGAACCGGGTCAAAACCGGCTTATGGTCCAAGGTTGCCTATAAATAGCCACCTTGGGGGTAAACATTTTCAAGTCACTTTGGGTGAGAATTGAGAAGAGCTCTGACCTCTCTCTAACTTTCTCTCTCTAGAACTGTCTAATGTTGACCGTCGGAGTGAGCACACCAAGCACCTCCCCCCTCTCCACGGGAGTTGCTCGGTAATGCTCCTCTTGCAGGTACGGACGGACAGTCAGTGAGAGAGCCCGAAGGACTTAGTGCGATTTTGAAGACGAAGCCAAAGGCCCGTGCACAACCCTAGGAGACGGACTTGGCCCTAACAAGCTCGCACCCAACCCGAAGACATCGACAAGTTACTCAGCAGACAGCCCGCGTTAACTTGGTCGAAACAATCTAGAATGAGACAACTCTGGAGTCCCCGACAGGAGTCGGGACTTGTGATCAGAGGATAAAGACCGAGAAACCTGCCTACTAGATAGAGTAATGGGAGACGGTTAAAGATAAAGATAAATCTCCCGAGATACGCAGGGCGTGCCCGAGATACCTGGAGTATGGG
Organism: Clarkia xantiana subsp. parviflora; assembly: GCA_036873135.1. Taxonomy (NCBI): domain Eukaryota; kingdom Viridiplantae; phylum Streptophyta; class Magnoliopsida; order Myrtales; family Onagraceae; genus Clarkia; species Clarkia xantiana. The sequence continues at coordinate 9,976,030 of JAPTYO010000011.1, forward strand.
TAAGATACGCGGAGCGTGGGGCGAGATATATGGAATCCCAACCGAGATATACGGAATCGTGGCGAGATACACGGAATCATGGGTACAACGGCCAAGCATGGTCACAGGTAGCTGGGCAACTCCTCCTCCTATATAAAGGAGGAAGTTACCCCAGAAAACTCATTCTCTCTAATACGTATTGAGATTACTGCTATCACCCCCATTGATCACATACTCATTTAAGCATCGGAGAGGGATTCTGGGTCACCACCCAGGTCATCCCCTTTTGCAGGATTACGCGGAGCCCAGGAGTCCAAGCTTTCCGTCAAGGACGTAACGGAGCCTCGACCGTGATCCAACAGTTCCCACCACGATTGTAATCTTTCTCTGAAAGCTTGTTTCTGGGTATCAGTAATATGTGTGTTTTCATTGGCAAAAAAAAAAAAAAAAATCCTATGGCCGCTATACTATATGTTATAAGGGATTTGTGAGTATTTTACAAATTTTATAGAGAATCATTTGTAAATACCACAATTTTGAAAATATATCAGAAATTTTGCAAGAATTTCTTTCATAATTTTGAATATTTATTGTTGAGTATTTTGAGAGAGATGTATCTTGAACATTCTTAAAATGCAATATTTATGAAATTTTCAATATTTTCTTTTCGAATAGAAGTAGATTTATTTTGGTGCCAGAACGTCTATGTAAAGTTACATCAATAACTGGGATGTTGTGGATGAGCAACACATGATTATAATTAGAGCAGCGAGTTTTAAGTCTTTTTCTCTATATATATGTTGGATCACGGGCGAAGCTCCGTTACGTCCTTGACGGAAAGCTTGGACTCCTGGGCTCCGCGTAATCCTGCAAAAGGGGATGACCTGAGTGGTGACCCAGAATCCCTCTCCGATGCTTAAATGAGTATGGTGATCAATGGGTGGTAAGCAAAGAGTCTAAGTTCGTATTAGATAGTATGCGTTTTCTGGGGTAACTTCCTCCTTTATATAGGAGGGGAAGTTACTCAGTTACCTGTTACTGCGCCTGGCAGTTTTACCCATGATTCCGTGTATCTCGCCACGATTCCGCATATCTCGGTCGGGATTCCGTATATCTTGCCCCACGCTCCGCGTATCTTACCCGTACTCCGCGTATCTCGGGCACGCCCTGCGTATCTCGGGGGATAACCGTCTTCCACTACTCTATCTAGTAAGCGGATTTCTCGGTCTTTATCCTCTGATCACAAGTCCCGACTCCCGTCGGAGACTCCAGAGTTGTCTCATTCTAGATCACCACCCAGGACCTTCAGTCTCTACGGGACAGGTCCAGCCTCTGCGGGGCTTTATTATCGAGGCCTTTACTAAGGCATATCGGGGCCTGCTCAGAGGCTTCTTGTCGGGAGCATTCAGCTCCTTTATCGGGACCGCTGAAATCGGGACCCTTCGTACTGGGCCTCTGGGCCTTCCAGGCTTTCACGAGGCCCATTGGACCTACTCGCCATCCATTGGCTGTTAACGGGGTTGACGATTACATCGGAACCCATCATTTGCCCCCAAGACATGGGGTACTTTTAGTTCGCCGTGTCTTTCAGTTTCAGACCTCATGACCTCATCGTTGGAGGCTTTTGTCTCCATACCTCCCGATACTGCCGTCGGAGGCTTTTGTCTTCATTCCTCCCGATACTGCCGTCGGAGGCTTTTGTCTTCATTCCTCCCGATACTGCCTTCGGAGGCTTTTGTCTTCATACCTCCCGATACCGCCGTCGGAGGCTTTTGTTTTCATACCTCCCGATACCGCCGTCGGAGGCTTTTGTCTTCGTACCTCCCGATACCGCCGTCGGAGGCTTTTGTTTTCATACCTCCCGATACCGCCGTCGGAGGCTTTTACCTTGGGTACAATTCTTGAATATGACTCTCCCAATTCTTCGGTCCATCACTTAAGATGACTTCATACACCCTTCCGATGCTTCACAAGGACTTACCACTTAAGGTTTCTCATCCAATCGGGACTTCGCCACTTAAGGTTTCTCGTCCAATCGTGCATCATTAAGATGGCTTCATCGTACCCTTTGAGGCTTTTATTGCGTCTTTTCAGACGACTTTAGTCATACCCTTTAAGGGCTTTTATCGCGTCCTTGCCAGACGACTTTCGCGGACCTGTTAAGGCTTTTTCGTACCCGTTAAGGCTTTTGGCCGCATCATATAGACGACTTACGCGGACCTGTTAAGGCTTTTTCGTACCTGTTAAGGCTTTTGGCCGCATCATATAGACGACTTACGCGGACCCATTAGGGCCTTTTCGTACTTAGGCTTTTGGTTGCATCATATAGACGACTTACATGTACCCCGTAGGGCTTTTGTCCGTACCCGTTAAGGCTTTTGGCCGCATCATATAGACGACTTACGCATACCCCGTAGGGCTTTTGTCCGTACCTGTTAAGGCTTTTCTCGTACCTCAGAAGGCTTTTGTCGCGTCCCTCAGGACGTATCGGATCGATGGATAACTTGCGCCCTTCACGGCGGCTTAACATCACGCACCTCTAAAGGCGACTTAATATCAAACATGATACTTCTTCAAGTGTGCGCCACTGAAGGAATGTTTCAACGTCTTGCCATCAAGGTCTTCTAGCTTGTATGCATTCGGGGCTGGCATCCCTACACTCTTGTAAGGTCCCTCCCATTTCGGCGATAGCTTGTTGCTCCGATCTTGATGAACGAACTCGTTCCTCCGCCAGAAAAGTTCTCCCACGAAGAATTGTCGGGACTTGACACGCCGATTATAATATCGGGCTGTTGCCAAACGCATCCGAGCCTGGACTTCATCAGCCTTCCATCTTTTCTCCTCGAGCAAGTCTAAGTCTAGACGTCTCATTTCCTCGTTCGTCAGAGGCTCGTAATATTTCGCGCGATGGGACGCCACCGCTATCTCCACGGGAGCGACTGCCTCCGTGCCATAGACCAGGCTAAACGGAGTTTCTCCTGTTGATTGCTTGGGTGTTGTTCTAACAGCCCACAACACATTTTCAAGCTCATCCAGCCAATGGTCCTGCAAGGCGTAGACTCTCTTCTTCAAGCCATCCATCACGATCTTGTTGGCTGATTCTACCTGGCCATTGGTCTGAGCGTGGCGGACTGAAGCGGTCCGATGCTCAATGTTTAGTTCTTCCAAGTACTCCTTCAACTGAGCCCCATTGAACGGAGGGCCGTTGTCGCTGATCAACACTCGAGGAACCCCGTACCGGGATACGATTTGAGTTTGAAGGAACTTGAGGATCTGCTGCCCCGTCGTTCTAGCCAATGCCTTAGCCTCTATCCACTTTGAGAAGTAGTCGATGGCCACGAGGAAATACTTGCACTGACATTTCGCTTGGGGAAGAGGTCCCACCAAATCAATCCCCCATTGCGCGAAGGGCCATGCACTCCTGATGGGCATTAAGTCCGCGGCGGGGGCCACGATATTTGGAGCGTACTTCTGGCATGTATCACAGGATCGGACCATCGCGGTCGCTTCCTTGTTCATCGAGGGCCAATAGTAGCCTAAGTTCAATGCCTTCCTCACTAGAGATCGGGCCCCTTCGTGACAGGCCGCGACTCCTTCGTGTAGCTCCCTCAGGATCCGATTCGTGTCAGGTTCTGCTACGCATTTTAAGAAAGGCTTTACGTACCCTTTTTTGTATAACTGATTGTCCACCATCGCGTAGTTGTCCGCAATCCGACGCAACCTGACTGCTGCCACTTTATCATCGGGGAGTACCCCCGTAGTCAGGTATGTGACCATCGGGGTCATCCAAGTGGGCTTCTCTTCTTCCTCCGATCCTGTCTCAATAGCATAGATCTCCGCCGGATCAATGTTTGAGATAATCACTTTTTCTAGGAAATGCACCCTCCGATTCTCCTCAGGGGCCACTCCCAGAGCGAACTTGCTTAAGGCATCTGCTTCCGCATTCTCTTCCCTCGGGATTGCCTCGATATCGAAGCTTTTGAATCTTCCCTTCAAAGTCTGCACCTCGTGCAAATACTTCTTCATTGCTGGGCTCTTGGCTTCATAGTTCCCCTGGACTTGATTCACGATCAAGCTGGCATCGCACTTTACTTTTAAATGGTCGACCCCCGTACCCTTGGCAATTTTAAGGCCCGTGATGAGAGCCTCGTACTCCGCTTCATTGTTGGTGGCCTTGAACGTTAAGGCCAGAGCATATCGCAAAGGCTCGCCTCCACCGGGCGGTATTAATACGTGACTCGCCTCCACCGGGCGGTATCAATACGGGGCTCGCCTCCACCGGGCGGTATCAATACGTGGCTCGCCTCCACCGGGCGGTATCAATACGGGGCTCGCCTCCACCGGGCGCTATCAATACGTGGCTCGCCTCCACCGGGCGGTATCAATACGGGGCTCGCCCCCGATCTCTCTACACTTGAATAACCATCAGTGTACATCTCCCAGGTGTTCTCCTCATTCGGCTGTTCTGATTGTTCTGCTATCGGGACCTCCATGGTCGGGTTCTTCGCCTTCAAAGTCGGGTTGCCCCCTCTACAGGACCCGCTTCTTCCAGATCGGGTGCTGTAGACTGCTATGAAGTCCGCCAATGCCTAACCCTTAATCGACCGTTCAACACCTGGACGATTCATCGCAGCTAATCGGCCGTTCAACACCTGAACCTCCCGATGGGTTTTCGGAGACTGCATCTCCTCGATTGCTCTCAACTTCTCAGGATTCACCTCAATTCCTCTTTGGCTCACCATAAAGCCCAGGAACTTTCCCGAGTTCACTCCGAAAGCACACTTGTCTGGATTCAAACGAACCTGATGAAACTTCATCCGCTCAAACGCCACCGCCAAGTTGCGGACATGGTCTCCCACCTGTCGGGACTTCACCAACATGTCATCCGCATAGGCTTTGTTCAAGTCGCGGAGTCGACATACATCCGCCACTTCCCGTTACTCTTCCTCACCAGGACCGGGTTAGCGACCCAAGTCTGGAATCGGAGTTCCTTGATGAATCCAGCGTCGAGCAGTCTGCCTACCTCCTGCTGGATCGCGATCCTCTTGTCCGCACCCATCGGACGCCTTCTCTGCGCGATAGGCTTGACCGCGGGATCTATCTTTAGCTCGTGCACAATCACGTCGGGGCTGATTCCTGGCATATCGCTCGGGGACCAGGCAAACAGCTCCTTAAACTCCTTCAGGAGCTCGATCAGCTCTCGGGCTCTTTCCTCCGACAAAGCAGAGCCGATCTTCACCTTCCTCTGAGGTCCATCGATCTCTACTTCCTTCAAATCCTCCATGGGGGCGGGACGCCCATACTCCTCTCGAGGATCAGTATCAGTCTGAAGGACAGTCATGGTTTCCCTCCTTCTCCGTCGGGTGGCGTTAACGTAGCATTTCCGCGATGCTACCTGGTCACCCTTAACTTCTCCGACCCCATTATCAGTCGGGAACTTCATCTTCTGGTGGACCGTCGAGGCGACTGCCATAAGGGGGTTGATGGTGGTCCTCCCGATGATCGCGTTGTATGCCCCCGCGGACTCCACGACGACGAAATCCACGTTTCGCTTCTCCATTTTCCAGCCACTACCAAACTCTACTGGTAAGGTAATCATTCCCAACGGGTAAGAAGTGGAACCAGAGAATACCACCATCGGGAAGTCCACCTGTGTCAGGTCCTTTTTCGTCTTTCCCATGGCTTCCAGAGCGTCCATGAAAAGGATGTCGGAGGAACTCCCTCCGTCTATCAGGATCCGCTTCATCTAGAATCCGTCCACGTCCAGGGTCACGACCAAGGCGTCGTCGTGAGGGCTCTCCACGCCTACTAGATCCTCCGCCGAGAAAGAAATTACCATTTCCTCCTTCAGGGTCCACGACCGGGACCTTTTTCCTAGCACTACCGCGGCAGATATGCGGGAAGCGTAGTTCTCCCGAGAGGCAGAGGTATCTCCTCCCGCCGCCATTCCTCCATGGATGACGTTGATAGTTCCGCGCCTCTCCTTACGGGCACCTGAACCCGAGGCCTCATGTTCGACCTTCTTCTTCTTCGGGGATCGGTCGCGGGACTTGGAACGGGATCGTGACCGACTTCTGGAACGGGATCGGCACCGACCCTTCCCAACGAACTCTTTCAGCTTTCCCTTCTGGATCAGCTTTTCAATCTCCTTCTTCAGCTCCCGACAGTTCTCAGTGTCGTGACCATTGGCTCGATGGTAGCGACAGTAACGGTCAGGACGGCCTCCTAGGAATTCGCCTTCTTTTCTCGGGGGGTATCGAGCGAGACCCTGTCTGTCCATCACAGCTAACACAGAGGTCATCGAGCTATTGATGGGAACAGCCCGACCCTCTCGGTTGTCCTTCCTCGGAGGACGCTTGTCTTCTCTTTTATCAGGACGACCACGGTTCCTACTTCCCTCCGACTTGTCGCTCCCTTTGCGATCGTCCGACAGCCTGGACGATGGCTTTCCTCTTCCCGACTTCGGGGGATCGAGTTCTCCAGCAGCAATCTTCGACTCCTGGACGTCGATTTGCTGTTTCACCCTCGCCTGCAGGGCCTCCATACTCCACACAGCCTTCGCGGCTACGCTATGCATTAGGTCGGAACCGTACGGAGCGCTCAAGTTCCGCAGGAAAGTGCGGATGGTCTCACCCTCCGAAATTTCTTCATCAATCTCCGCGGCACTAGCATTGAATCGCTGGTAGTAGTATGCCAACGATTCGTCGGGCCTCTGCACCACCTGAGTCAGGGATCTCACGCTCTTCAGAAGACGCCTTCGACCTTGATACTGCTTGATGAAGCGGTCGTGCATATCGGCCCAGCAGGTGATGCTTCCTGGAAGGAGGCTGAAGAACCAAGTCATGGCCCTTTCTCCCAGGGTTATCGGGAACAATGAGCATATGAGATCATCGTTCGATGTTCGTCCCATACAGGCCTGGACATGCCTCTGCACATGGCGAACTGGGTCCCCCTCACCATCGTACTCCTTGATGGTCGGAATACCTAGCCCAGGCGGGGCTACGGTATCGATCAGCCGCGGCACGAAAGGATGGCTGGACCGATCCCTCAGCTCCGATGTCATCTGCTTCTGATCACCCATGCAGATGCTCACGATCTTCACCACCTGATCGGGGGTGATGGGGCCATTCAAGGGAATGGTTCTATTTTGCACCGGTCCCGGGCCGTCAACCACGAACTTCTCCGGGTGTGCTGGTTCCTTACCCTTGCTCCTGGGCGGAACCTCCTGTTCATCGGGGTCCACCATCGGCGGAGGTGGTGGTAGTTCTTCTCGCGGAGGCAACTCCTCCCCTCTCCTGGTGGCCTCTCTCTTATCCAGCAAGGCCTCCATGGCGGCCAAGAACATGGGCATAGCCTCCGCTACTGCCTTGGCCAACTCCGAGTTCGAAGACGACCCTTCTTCCCTTCGCGGGACTCCTTCTCTTCCATGGCCCACCGGGTTTGGGGGAGCCTCATCTTCCTCCCTACGCGGGACATCCTGCCTGTTCGTCTCAGCGTCTCGGACTGAGACCTCATAGCCATCACCTTGCCCCCATGTCTGGGAGATAGCAGGGTTCTCACCTTGTTCAGCAACGCGTTCTGGCAACGGGGAGTTCACAGTTCCTGCGGGACGAGAACTGCCAGCCTGAACTTGCTTCTTCTTGCCACCACCGGCCATTGATCTGGTAGAAGCTATCTTGACTTTTCGTAAGCTTCCCACAGACGGCGCCAATGTTGGATCACGGGCGAAGGTCCGTTACGTCCTTGACGGAAAGCTTGGACTCCTGGGCTCCGCGTAATCCTGCAAAAGAGGATGACCTGGGTGGTGACCCAGAATCCCTCTCCGATTCTTAAATGAGTATGGTGATCAATGGGTGGTAAGCAAAGAGTCTAAGTTCGTATTAGATAGTATGCGTTTTCTGGGGTAACTTCCTCCTTTATATAGGAGGGGAAGTTACTCAGTTACCTGTTACTGCGCCTGGCAGTTTTACCCATGATTCCGTGTATCTCGCCACGATTCCGCATATCTCGGTCGGGATTCCGTATATCTTGCCCCACGCTCCGCGTATCTTACCCGTACTCCGCGTATCTCGGGCACGCCCTGCGTATCTCGGGGGATAACCGTCTTCCACTACTCTATCTAGTAAGCGGATTTATCGGTCTTTATCCTCTGATCACAAGTCCCGACTCCCGTCGGAGACTCCAGAGTTGTCTCATTCTAGATCACCACCCAGAACCTTCAGTCTCTACGGGACAGGTCCAGCCTCTGCGGGGCTTTATTATCGGGGCCTTTACTAAGGCATATCGGGGCCTGCTCAGAGGCTTCTTGTCGGGAGCATTCAGCTCCTTTATCGGGACCGCTGAAATCGGGACCCTTCGTACTGGGCCTCTGGGCCTTCCAGGCTTTCACGAGGCCCATTGGACCTACTCGCCGTCCATTGGCTGTTAACGGGGTTGACGATTACATCGGAACCCATCAATATATAAAATTATAAATAAATTACCGCACTTCTAAGTTCAAACCCTTCCATTCCTATTTCAAAATTTCTCACTGTGGTGATTTTGACACGTATCCTTAAATTTAATATTTTTATTTTAAGGTTTATTAATTTTAATAGGTTTTTTTAAAAAATTTACAAAATTAACTAAATAACAACAATGATACACAATATGGAATAGATAGAATAAGGCATGTGATCTGTATCCTATCATTTTTATTTTATTTTATTTTATTTTATTTATAGTAAGTTATTTGTATCTAATGTGTTGGAATAATTACAACAAGTACAGAATAATATAAGAATCCGGCGTATGTATGTTTGTCTTGTCTGTGGGGAAGGACGCATAAGCAAAATGAAAGACGATACTAATTATTGGATGGAGACATGATGATTTTGATAGTTCTTCAACAATTAAACCATTTGGTATAAGCTAATTTGACAAACCTTCTGTGATACAAACTAGTTAATCAAAAACCCTATCCTATATATGTTTGATAAGTAATGAAACTCTTCCACCAGAGTGGTTTGTGTTGGGGTACATGTCTCACTTGAATTACAAAAATAGGAAGTTCATCAAACCAAGTATAAGGTTACTAAAGTAATATATATGACAACTAGTCACTAACCCCGCGCAGGAGAAAAATTCTTTTTTTTTTTTTTTTTTATAGATAAGTTATCTTGATTTTTTGAATATACAATTATATCAATAGTTTTTTACACATTTTAATATATTTTTGGATTAAAATTAATAAATAATAATTCATTGATTTAATTAAAGTATTATACTAATTATTATTTAAAATATTTTTATAGTTATGGAATAATTATATATCATTTTTATATGTCGTATAGCTTATATAATATAAAACTTACAATTTTAACATTTACTAATTTTAAGTTATCGTTTAAATTTTTTAATATGCATCTATTAATTATTTCACACGAAATAACATAATTATAATATTAACTTAATCAAAATATTATGGACTTAAATTTAGAACAACTTAATTTGTTGAAATAAATAATTAAGTAATCCCTGGAACATTTAGAAAAACTTAATTTGTGGAAGTTTTTTTTTTTTTTTTTTTGGTTAAACATTGTGATACAATCGTAGAAAAAATTGATTGGATCACGTGAATCGGAAAAAAGAGACCATATAAACATATATATACAAACGTGATTTTGCTTTAAGTCAAATAATTATGGGATTATCGTGGTTGAAGTTGAAGGTGCTTCTGGATCGTGCAAGATATTAGCTGTTGCCTCCGGGTAGGTTTGATCGTACCCTGGCTAGTATCAGCCCAATATTATCGCTGGGAGAACAATGTGAAACCCTACGGAACCGCTTCAAGCGACGAATAACTGGGAGAGTGCCACAGTATGAGGAAAAACTTCAAGACTTGTAAAATATTCATTAATGGTGTCCGAGCAATTTTAGTAAGCATCGTCCGCTCTTTAAACCCTGAAAATATCAACCATATCAAATTCAAAATAAACTTAAAAAAAATTCAATAAAAGTAATATACCGTAAAAAATATAACAAAATCTTGGTAGGAGTCGTAGATGTATTTTTTGGATTCTTACTCAATATCAAATAGCTGAGCCATGGTGTTGATTTGGTGGAGTGCTTGAAGTTGTGCAGGTGGTTCAAAGGGATGTCTAGGTCGAACGAAAATATGTATTAGTTGATGTATGTATATTAAAAAATATAAGCATTATAACATACCAGTATCAATAATCCATATGTTTGAAGCTTGATATTATACCCAAACACTAATTAAATGAACTCATACCACATAGATTAACAAAAACTAAATTGTACATCACCCAATAAATAAATTGCTCTCTAATTGACCTATAAAATATTTCAAAACCGAAATAAATAAGCCATACAATATATAAATATTTGCATTTCAGCAACTCATATGTAATTTAAGAATATAAAAATAAACAAAAACAATAAGATTGCATTGCATTATTCACCTAAGTGATACGAATAGTAGTCTTCAGGATAAAACCTTAAATACCAAATAAACATTAATACATCAGGAAACCACTATGGGACCTTATTCAATTGAAATAATATAAAGCACACCGAGGACGAATCGAGGAAAACCTAGCTACCAATGTATTTATTGTGCAACTGCAAAGATAATTATATATATATATATTATATGTAGGCTATATTTATAATATAATAATATATATTATGTAGTCTTCTTAAATTTGTATTGCCCTTCTTAATTTTTTTTTCTTTTTCTGACTTACAACCCAACGTGAATTATTTATTCCTACATTAGCATTAACTTGTTTTATTTGTAGATTGCTTACGTGGCGGCCTATGGTCTTCCGGTACCAAACTGTATAGATAATGAATTTAAAAGGAAACTTTTAATTAATTTGTTTCTTTAAATTGCGTAGAGACCAAATTAGGAGATAAAAATACTTCTTAATTTTCAACCAATCAATATTATGTATCTAAATTTAGAGAACCCCTATTAAATTTCGGTTAAATTAGGCAACGGTGACTACGTTGATTGTCAACGTGTCAGCCAGAGGGCTTCCGATACCGAATTAATATAATACTAGCTACTTACCCCGCGCACCGCGCGGGTAAACGAAAACTAAACTTTTTAAAAAATGTAAATTTTATTTCTATATTTATAAATTATATCTATATATTCATATAAAACCATTCTATACGACACTATTTTAAATAAAATAATAAATTTTTTTTTTCTGATGCATATAATTTATTTTTATAAATAATATAATCTTATAGTATATATATATTCACGTTTTATATATTATTATCAATTACAATTCTGTTGTATATACTAAATATAGAACAAAATTATATTTAAGGAAAATCAAGTTAGAAATAAACAACTGTAACTTTCTGTGCTTTTAGTAGAATGCCTATAAACAAATGTTATATGTTAAATATTTTTTCTTTCCCCGCAAGTGTATGTAAAATCTAATAAAAAAAATTGGAGGTTCATTATCTTTGAAATTTATTTTTTCTAATATAAAAAATGTATTGGTAATTAAGTATTTATTTAAAATTTGAATATGTAATAAAACATATATACAATGCAAAAAATTTAATAGTTACATTGATCCATATAATTACAGTTATAAATATTGCGTATGTTTTGGACAACCATGTGAGGTAGTTATCTCTTCATGCATATGAATAGTATAATTTCGATTATATATGTAAAATAAATAAACAAAACTCAAAAAAATTATGTATTTATTCCAGCTGAATATATTTATAATATCTCAATGAAAGCATATCCCTAAAATTTGAAAATAAATAATAAAGATAAGAATCAATACAACAAAAAAATTAGTAAAATATAGTAACCAAATTTCCATGTAATTGTATGATAAGAATAATAATTGAAAAACTATTATAAATAATACAAATATAGCGCCATAGTGATATATAAAAAAACTTGTAAGAACGATCAATATAATATATACATACATGCAAAATAAATCATTAAAACCTTCATTTTATATTGCAAAATTTCATTCAATTTTTATTCAGTAATTAAATCAATTTAATTCCAATAATTTTAATTTAAATAATATTTCTTGAATGAATTAATACTCACGTGATCATAACAATTGAAACAAAGGAAACATAAGTTGTATAACTTAATAGAGGATAAAGAAGAATATATATACTCGACAAAGCACACCATCTGTATTCAACATCACTTAAGTAGGTTGTAAATATCTAATTTTTTTAGATTCCCTGCGCTCTTTAAAAATAAGACAATTAAAATAAGTGAAGTAGAAAATGGTTTGAGATAGTAAAGCAAATCAGAGAACGTAATACTAAGTAGGATAAAAAGCTCTCGCGCACCTTCTTCATCCTACTATTTTATTAATTATCCATCTCCGACTTCTAACTAAGTTTGTTTCAATTTGCGATGATAATATTTTTTATTAGCAATACACATGTTAGTAAAACAGTAAAATCTCATATTTCCTTTATCATGACAAAAATTAAACTGAAGAAAAAAAATGCAATCTTTGAGATTGTCTCAACATATATATACATGATACAAATAAGAAACATTGACAATCCTGAAAAAAAACAAAATATATAATTCATTCAATTGAAACTATAAAATAATAAACCACAATCAATTATAGATGAGTCAACATTTCGTTCTCGAGAGTCGAGATCTCAGGTATGGAACACCATCATGCTGGTCGCCCAAATTGGTGCAGGAGAATCAGAGAAGGGAGGAGCTAAATCCTAAACCACGTACCAGCCACAAAGTTTTTCGGTCTACTTCAAAGCCCTAATGCAAAGTATTTATATTAGTATATTTATAATATTAATATTAATATCAAATTTTTTTTGGGCAGGTACAATATTAAATTGTTATTAAAATAGCAATTATGATATTTAATATTTAACTTTTAAAATATTATTATATATGCCAAAGTTATTAACGTATTTATTAATACAATATATTATAGCTTAGCAAGGTGTTTCCTTTTATATATATACATGTATATATATTACACCATAGCCAAAGTTAGGAACGTATTTATTAAAACAATATATTATAGATTAGGTTTGTTTCTTTATATATATCACACCCGTTTTTAAGAATTATGTAAATGTATGATTTTAAATATTTATGATATTGATAACGTGTCGACCTATGGTCTTCCGGAGCCAAACTGTATAGATTTTCTATTTAAAAGGAAACTTTTAATTAATTTGTTTCTTTAAATTGCGTAGAGACTAAAATAGGAGATAAAAATACTTATTAATTTATAACCAATCAATATTTTATGTCTAAATTTATAGATCTCCAATTAAATACCGATTAAATTAGGAAACACTGACTGGGCAGACTGCACACGTGTCAGTCAGAGGGCTTCCGATGCCGAATTAATATAATATAATAGACTAGCCACTGACCCCGCGCACCGCGCGGGGAAAATTTCAAATAAAATTTAAAAAAAAAAATTTGAGTTAGCTTAATTTATTGAATATGCAACATTATTTGAAACTTTTAATGTGAGAGAAATTAGTTAATAGTAATGCATAATTTAATTATAGTATTTAATATTGATTTGTTTAAAATATTTCATAGTAGTTAAATAATCAACATTTGTGTATCATTTTTATAAGATTATAGCTAATATGATAGAAAATCGAAATAAAAAAATTTTGTTTGCCGTTAAAAATATGTTTTAAAAAAATATTAAAGAAATAAAATAATTCGAGGATTTTCATACATATAACATTTTAAAAAATTAAATGTTTTAATCATTAACTTAAAAAGTTGAAATAATATAGATTTTATATTATATTTATGTAGTTGGCCATAGTAAATTTTATTTATATATTATATTTTATAGTTACTTATGTCTATATATTGTAATTTTTTATAATTCGAAGGAAGAAATACTTATAATAAATAAATAAATGTATATATTATAAACAATTATTAAAAAAAAATATAAGCCAAAAGTATATACTTTAATACTTATTAAAACTATCCATGTTGTTATTTCTTAATTTATTTTGACCATGTTATGTAGTGACACTAAAATCAATACCTATCCTATCCCGACAAAAAAAAACCAATACATGATAATCAACTAAACAAAAAAGAGAGAATCATGTTAATATATCTCTTAAGCAACTATTTTTTCTTAATACAACTTGAATCTCTGAAAATTCTTTAAAAATATAATATAATCAATAATCATTGATTATAAATACATTTAAGAATCAATATATTTAAATATATGTAATTGATTAAAGTACGCTCTTAAAACCTCTCCGTCACTTCATATAGCTTTACTTGGAGATCGGTCATACTACTTAGAATAGTGGTCAATTGGTCATGAGGGTCACTAATAAAAGTATATATATTATGATTTTCATCACAATACTTAGAATTGCCTCCCTATATCATCGCTACCGATGAACTATGTAGATGACAGTCACCGGGTTTGCTAAAGGTGGGCCAGTGTCTTGTGCTCGCTCTTCTTTTGTTTGAGTATTCTTGAATTCGCTTAGTCTTTCACGTCTCATATTTCTCAATAACATGACATAGTGGTTTCTTGAGACCCATTTGGAATACGATGCAGATAAATGATCACCTACATAACAATGACACAGTAGGATGAATTCTCATTCGTGAATAATATATAATTAAGTAGTGAAACCAAACGGGGTTAAGACGAATATCTAACAAAGGTGCAGTAATTTGTAAGAGAGGTGCTGCATAATGAAAATTAAAGACACGAGGAGTCGTATATGCAGATAATCACTGCACTTAACCTGAAAAAATAGAAATCTTTTAGAGGTTGTATATATCACACATATAAAAGATCAAAACGTGAGAATTAGAGTAACTATAATTTATTTTATTTACCTCATAATGGATTAATATTTCAACAAAATTGATCGACACGGCCAAAAATTTGTTAACTCCTTCAACCAAACCTAGGTTTTGAAATAAGATGAAATAGATGATATGAGATTTTATTATATGTACCCGTAGAAATAAAAAAGACGGCACAAATTACGTTTCAGTTTTTTTTTTTTGGGCCAAGAATTACGTTTCAGTTTAACCCTAATTAAAATGGATGGTTGTGCTTTTGTTGGAAATTTAATAACATACATATAGACATACCTAAAATAATAATGTAAATTTATAGAAAATATGATTTACTAAATAATATCTCCTATAGTTGAATGCACCGAATGTTAACATGTTTTTCTATTATTATACTAAACAATATATATAATTTATAGATTTTTCTTTCATTTTAGGAAATAGGAATGAATAAGTCTATATTTTGCTTTCTAATTTTTTTTTTAAAAAAAGTATATATATTGCTTAGGTGTTTTTTTTTGGTAAGGAGCTTTGGTGTTGAATGCACCGAATGTTAACATATTTTTCAATTATTATTACTATGCTAAGTATATTATATATAAATTTATACATGTTTGTTTTTATTTAGAAATAAATAAGTATATTACTATGCTTACGTGATTTCTTCAATATATATATCCACTCTTCTAATTTATTAATATTAGCAGTAAAAATAAAACATTAGCAAGAGCTAGTGAATATCAAGACATGCAGAGGGGCGCGCGTGAGATCATAATTAGGCGAATTGGTTATTCAACCTCGATATAATGTAAAACTTAAAATCATTATAATATTTTTTATGCAAAATCATTATAATTAATAATCGAAAGCTATAATCGATACTCAATAGAGATTTATGGTAGATAATTAGAATGAAAATAAAAATTGATACTCAATAGATTTATGGTAGATAATTAGAATGAAAAGAAAAGAGATGTGATGAAAGTGATTACCAGTGATGAAGATTGGAAGGATTAAGCCCTCAAACTTGAAGTGCTGTTACTGCAACATAAAAAGCTCATCCTTCTTATCTACATAGATAATTAGTCACATAACATAATAAATACTTCATTAATTAATTTCACATTGCAGAATAATACGGAGACAAAGTACGTGCTTGGAAAAGACCAAATTGTATATATGTATTTAACTATATATATAAGCATGTCATCAAGGTTCTTAATATTACTGCTGCTGGGAATGTAATAAATTAGATACCTACAAATAAATATGAACATATGCATGGTTCCACATCACATAATATATATATTATATATGCACGTATTCAACCAAACTCGACACAGGAAACCTGCATGGGAGGTTTCTAAACGTACCCAGCAATTCTCGATCCAACTTGCAGGTGAGGTTTCTAAGCATCATTACTATTAGTGTCGAATAATGGTTCTCTCCTTGGTGCATTATGTATAACCTCTTCACTTGATCATACATAAAAACAAAAAAAATTAACAAATTAGTATGTAATGCATAAAAAACCTCTTCAAACATGCGTATATTCTCACTGCTCACCGGCTAACCCTCCCATCCCCTCCCCTCCCCACGACATCATACATACGACATACGATTTTTAATATATATATATATATATATATATACTAGATAGACAAGTGCGATGCACGTGTTTATCGAATTCCAAATTTGCATACTTAAACATAAAAATTAAGCAAGCTAGAGCAGTCATTAATTCGTTGAATAATTTACTAAGCCTTCATCCACAATATATTACATTAAGGTGTCGATTCTAATATGTGTGGTTATGAGAGGGACAAAAAAAAAAAACCAATATCACACTCGATAATGAGAAAATCGCACATATAGAGGTAATGATCTAATTATTAAGAACATGTTGTGCATGTTTACCATTGATATGTATGTACTAATGATATGTAGGTAGTATGTACTTAGTAATATAAATGATGGTAGAAACAAATCAATGTGACATTTTTTTATAAATAAAATAAAAAGAGTCTATTACATGCATGCAGTACGTAGCATGTAAATGAGCATGAAATTTAACTAATACAATACTAAACGTCTTTGAGATTTAAAATTGGAGAGACTATTTTGATATTTAAAATCACTAATGAAATATTTTATTTTTTATGGTAAAATTTAAATGTGAAGATACATGACTTTTGGGGTGAGGGTCATTGAGATTTTTATAGAAGTAGTAGTTTTAAAATTTAAATGTAAAGAGACATGACTTTTGGGGGTGAGGGCCATTGAGACTTTTATATATGTAGTAGATATATATATATATTAAATACGTAATAAAGAATATTGAAATTATAGTATATAAAATATATTATATATATGTATTATATTATAATATCAACGTTAAATATGTGTATTAGCTTATAAATACTATTGACTATATTATGCCATATTTTAAATATATTTTTATTTAGACGTGTGACTAAAAATAGGAAACACTTGTCCGATTTTATATTGCTCTATATTTATTAGATTTGCTTACGTGGCGGCATATGGTCTTCCGGTACCAAACTGTATAGATAATGAATTTAAAAGGAAATTTTTAATTAATTTGTTTCTTTAAATTGCGTAGAGATCAAATTAGGAGATAAAAATACTTCTTAATTTTCAACCAATCAATATTATGTATCTAAATTTAGAGAACCCCTATTAAATTCCGATTAAATTAGGAAACGGTGATTACGTGGACTGTCCACGTGTCAGCCAGAGGGCTTCCGATACCGAATTAATATAATATAGTACGATGGGTAAAAAAATTCTCAATTTTTATCCATATCCATATCTCCACTACCTGATGTTAATTAAATCTAAATCTGTTTCATACCCATACGAAATATAATATTGTTGGATCTGGAAATATCAAGTTGGTTTTAGCGGTATCTCCGATCTCCTTAGTCTTCGAATTCCGGACACACACCTGCAAAAAGAGACAATGGCATGGCGAACCCCGGCGATCCCTCTCCGACGGTCAAATTAGTAACCGTTCAAATAAAAAGAGAGATCACTATTGTATATATTCATTTGTTCTATCTCAAATGTCAAATAACAGATTTATTTATATAAATAATGATGATCACTTAGAGCATCCACAATGGTTTTACCTAAATTGTATTCTTTAAAGTTGCCACGTAGACATTTATGTACACTTTAAGTAATACGTAAATTTAAGACACACGTAAAAAATATTTTCTCTGCAATCGTATTACTTAAACATATTCCTTAAATATATTTTATTATTAAATTTTCCAACAACCACCAATAAGATATTAGCATTAATTATAAAATAAATTAATTTATAATAAAAAATTGGTTACGTAATATATAGTGCATTACTTAAATTTAAGGAATACTTTATGTAAAAACATAAATTTACGTGTGGGTCTCATCTTTAAGGAATGCTATGTAAAACCACTGTAGATAGTTTTTGTTGTTTTACTTAAATAAACATGTAGGACCCACGTTTACGTATTCTTTACGTAATACCACTGTGGATGCTCTTATAGACAATTACTGTTATGATAACAGAATATTATAGTCAACTACTCTTATGATAGTTAAATATTTATAGTTGATTAACCGTTATGCTATCAAACTATTTATAGTAAAAGGTTGTTATGGTATCAAATAAATCCGATTAAATAAATATCCATCATATATGAAATTAATATTCACACTACAATAATGTGAACCAATGTCGGTTACTCACCCCGCATAAAATTTTAGGTTAGCCTTGAAATTTTAAAAATTATTATATTAATCCTAAAAAGTTCAAAAATATTATTTTATCCCCAAAAGTTAAAAATAACATTATTTTGGTCCCTAAACATTTTCAAAAGTCCCCTGATTTTTTTAAAGACTAATTGAATGAGCCCGCTTCATTGTCAAACAAGAAAAAAATTAAGAGTCCATCCATGAATATCCATAATTTATTGGGAATAGAATCTAAAAATTGTCCAAATTTTAACTCGACTATCAATTTGGTGTCTCAATTTTAAACTGTTGATATTTGGTATCTCAATTTTCAATATTGTTGCTATTTGGTTTTAAGTTAGATTTTGAGGTTAATTTTAACATATTGAATTGAAAAGACTATTTTCCCCCTTTTTTTTAAAGCCTCCGATTCCGGCCACCCACCACCAGTCGGTCGGAATTGGCCGAAATCGTCCGGAACCCTAAATCTTAAATCGGAGCTGCTTAACCCTAAATCGGCCGAAATAGGTCGGAATCGGCCGGAACCCTAATTATGGTCAGGGGTATTTTTGGAATTTTGAAAATTGTTCACCCACGTGACCAGATTATGTTCAACTTAACGTTTAAATCTAACGGAGACACCAAATAGCAACATATATGAAAACTGAGACATTAAATTTCAACATCAGACACCAAATTGACAAAAATTAGGACAGTTTTTAGGTTATATTCCTTCCATGTACGATACTATTCTAAAGTCCACTTTGTATGCGCGATGTGTTTTCGCAAGTTCGGACCGGGACATCAAGGTTAAAGTCCTTCCCAAGGCGGCGTCTCCGGTGGGTTTCGACCCTGGGTCGCCCACGGAGAACACAACCCGCTTTACCAGTTGGTCCGGTAATCACAATTTAGTGTACCTCTCTTATTATTTAAATAAATTTACTTTATTTCAGTGATATCACGATACACTTACTTACCTGAAGAAATGTATTGATAAGAACATTGTTCAAATCATCAAATCTACAAGACAGACCTTTTATCATCATGTCAGGGCTGTTTCATTATTTCTCTAATCAAACAATAATGTAAAAAATACAAATGTCTATAATGATACGTCTGTAACTGTATCATCTCACGGCACATAATGCCTTGTTTTTTAGATACAGTGCGTCGCATGACATTACAAGGTCTACCAACTAGAGTTTACATCTTGATAACGTTACATTCTTCTTTTCTTGGAACTGAGAATGAAATCATCATCATCACTGTCGACCAGCCTTTTCTTGGCTTTGAGATCACCATTGTGGTTGTTCTTGGGAGGTGGATTATTAGGCTTCCGCAAAGAAGAAGAAGAAGAAGCGATGGGCTTACTATACGATGACGGAGGGGGCGACTTAAACGGAGTTCCCATCCTCATTTGCTTTTGCTTCCTCTGCTTCTTCTCGTGTGCTTTCTTCGCTCGTTCAGGCGATAGTAAACCATGTTCCATCATCCTGCAAATCGTGCGTATAAATAAATAAGCTTATCTAAACTCTTCATTGCTGGAGGAAAAGCGGGACCGCGGGACATTGCGAGGGAGAAACTGGAGAACCTCTGGCAGTGCGGATCTGTTGGTACGAGGCTTCGAGATAACGCAGGAGGAGGATCCGAGAGGCGACGGAGGAGGGGCGGAGGAGCTGAACGGCGGTTAGGGGTGAGCAATGGTCTATCAAGACCATTACCAAGACCAAGACCGCCCAAGACCAAGACCATAAGACCAAGTCCATTTTGGACCGAGACTGTTGCGTCCGGGATGAATTGGGTCGTGGGACGCTTCTGTTTGTATGGTTGTGCGGGTTTTCGGGCGGTAACCCTTCGTCTGGAAGAGGTTGTGCCACTGACGAGTGTTCGGTTGATCCCGGAAAGGTCTGTGTCTCGAAGTGCGGTTGTGTCTCAAGGGGACGTCTGAGTCTCAGAAGGCGGTGGTCTGTGCACAAGTCCGGATGTCTGGGCGATGATTCCTGCGCAAAGGACCAATGCTAGCACGGAGAGGGCTCCGCTAGCACCCCCCCCCTGTCAGCAATCCGGATGTCTGGGCGACGATTCCTGCGCAAAGGACCACTGTCAGCAATCACGCGGCTTTACTTGCTCGGTGCGTGCATCTGATCAGGAATTGGTTGATGCTGGGATTCATGTGCTCCCTTCTGCAGCTTCGGTATGTTAATCATTTTTATAACTTTTACCGTGTTGCACTGTAGGTTGGTTTGACGGAAAAAGCTCGTCTTTGCAGACGGCGGCCGCTCGCAAGATTGCTTCTAGCGGAAGGATTGTTCCCCCTCTTGCTTCTGGAGCATCGGCGGCTTCTGGACGTGGGAAAGGTAGATGGTTTTAAAAAAGCAATCTTCCTTATGTACTTTCTTGGTTGGGTTGTAACTTTGCATGTAACTTGCAGGTCGCACGACGCTTGTTACTGATCGCGTTGTTGCCGTTCCTGACTCTTCCAAACGGTCCGCCACTGGGGCGCGTTCTTCGAGCAGTTCGAAGCGTCCGAAGACTACTGTGACCGTTCCTACTCCTTCCTGTCATAAAGGGAAGGAAGTTGACGGTTGCGAGGATGCGTTGTCTGCCCCCCGCTCGAAGGAGCGGTCCGAGGTGGAACGTTCTCTTCCTTCTGGTATAAGCTGAACAATTGATTGTGTGCTTTTGTGCGCTTTATTTTTGGCTTTTGCATAACTTTGCTTGGTTTTCATGTAGTTATCCCGCCACTTGGACGTGCGGATTTGCTTCGTCCTTTGGACGGTGATATCTCAGATGGTAAGTGGATGCCATATGTGGCAGGAGATCTTACTTTTCCCAAGGACTCCCAGCTGAGCATGCCGGAAGTTGGCGTGCGCGTTCTTCATCGATCTATTCCTCCTGGTGATCGAGTTGTCCGACCCTCGAGTGACGAGGAGGCACGAACTTTCGTTGATAGATCGCTATCTGGATTCACCCCAGTGAGTATACTTTTTTACTTTGTTGTGTTCGTTGTTCTCGAACATATATGCTTATTGTTTCTTTGTTTTCAGGTTGTTTCTGATATGGTGCACATGGCCTCCTTCATGTTGGAGCTTGTCCAGGAGAGGCGTGTCATTGCTGATAAAGCTGCCACTTTGTCCAAGGAGCTTGAGGAAGCTAAAGACGAAGTGCGTCGTCTTTCGTTGAAGAAGACGGACTTTGATGCTCGTTATGATGCTGATCATGCCAGCCTTGTTCAGCTTGAATCAGAGAACGCTGCCATTGAGAAGGCCATTTCTGACAACGCGGGCAAGCACAAGATTGCCTGTCGAAAAGTGCGCGAAGAAGAAATGAAGGCTGGCATTGAAGAGGGACTTAGCAAGTTCCCTTCTACTCCTGGATTTGACAGCGCGGTTACTGCTGCTGCTACGGCAAAGGCCGCTCCTATGCTCAGCGAGTTTGCTGAGGACTTTGTTCGTAGGGTGAGCATTCTTGCTCCTGGTTTTCCTTTTGACCAGTTAGGGCCATATGCGGAGTTTGCTGTTGGGCAAGTTGCCGAGCTCCTTCGCTTGGATACTGCAACATCTCAGTTTGCATTTTTGTTTGGCGAAGATGGTGGAGGCACTAATGTGCAACTTCTGCCTGTTCCGCCCAGTCCTGTCAGGGATGATGGCATTCTTTGATCTGTGTCATCTTTTCGATATGTTGAACTCGTTTATAAGTCCGCTTGCCCCCCGGCTTCTATGTTTAGAAACTTGTTGGAGTTGTTCTTTGATTGTTGCTTGTGAGTTGTTTGTTTTGAACTACGTCGTTTGAACCTGCTTTACACATAGCAGTTTGCATGATAACTTATTAGTAATATTTCATACCGTTATCGCTTACTGTGTTTACTGAACGTGGATGACTAGAAATGTAAACGTAGTCCCCACAATCGTGACCGATAGCCACTTTTGATTCAAGATTGTTTGCATGATGCGTTATGCATGTTGTACGTCTTCCTGCATAGCTTGTCGCTATTTCTGTCGAAACTTGTCAAGTGATTCGCGTATAGCGACTTAACAAGTAGTATGTTTGAAATGTGTTATCTTGGCTTGAGCAAGATACTAGTTTATACCGTCTCTTAGTTCCACTCTAAGGCGACGTTGTACAAGACTCGACTTGTAAATTTATGAGTTTTGAACAGGGTGCGCACCTGCCAGCGTGTATCAACCCGCGTTGGGGAAGCATACGTAAAAACATTTTTGGGTTTTGAAAGAGCGTTTTGTGAACCCTAAAAAGCTTGTTTGATAAAAAATTTGGAAAAGAGTTTGATACATAAAATATTTGACAAAATATTTGGTAAAATACTTGTCATACATGATTCCTGCGTCCAGGGACCATGTAACACTTTTTGAGAATATGAATTGTGATGCATGTTTTCTGCGTCCAGGAATCATGCAACACGGTTTTGAAAATCTGTAGTACAGAATTGTCATCTAGCAAGAGGACTTCTGCCGTATAGAGTGAACCCTAACCAGGAAATAGTAATATGGGATTGTCGTCTAACCAGAGGACATTCGCCATGAAGAGTGAACCCTAAACAAGAATTCGTAATATGGGATTGTCATCTAACAAGAGGACATTCGCCATGAAGAGTGAACCCTTACCAGGAATTCGTAATATGGGATTGTCGTCTAACCAGAGGACGTTCGCCATGAAGAGTGAACCCTAAACAGGAATTCGTAATATGGGATTGTCATCTAACAAGAGGACATTCGCCATGAAGAGTGAACCCTTACCAGGAATTCGTAATATGGGATTGTCGTCTAACCAGAGGACATTCGCCATGAAGAGTGAACCCTAAACAGGAATTCGTAATATGAGATTGTCATCTAACAAGAGGACATTCGCCATGAAGAGTGAACCCTTACCGGGAATTCATTTTTGTTATAGTGTGGGGCCGTTGTCTAACCAGAGAACTTCCGCCATTTGTGGGGTGATCAGTCCCGTATTGTATTTGCCCATCCTGTTCTGAATTCAGGGAATGGCTATGAACATGAGGATTTGCCTCTAATAAGAGATGTCACAGCATGTCATTTTTTAGAAGTAAACATGGGGTTTTTCTTAAAAAAAAAGATACCACAACATGCTATTTTTGATAGTAGATCTTGGTGTTAATCCAAGATATTGCCTGTAGTTGATGCCTTTATCATAATCGTCATTTTGAAAGTAGAGGATTTCTATAAGTTCCTTCTTGGTAGATAATCCGCAAGTTGTCATTGCGTTATGTAAATTGATTGTGCACATAGCGTAACAGCTTTGTGTTGTCGGCGCCTTCTTGAAATAGATGTCAATTTATAAATGGAGAAATAAACTCCTTGTTGGTGTAGATGTGCAAATATCATCCTTTATGTGTATTTGCAGCATGTTGTCTTTGAAAATGTCTTGAGCTTAACTTCAAGTTTTTGATTCTATGATGACGCCTTTTGGTGTAGTCATCAATATGAGTAAATTGTTGTTGATGATAAGCGTTGTCATAACGCGTTATAGATTCTTGTTGATAGCATAATATCTTGGATTGTTGATGTAGATAATAAGCGCGTAGTTTTGTTACTTCGCGTTTAATCCAAAAATAGCGTGCAAGATATAGATATGTACCTACAAACGTATATTGACTTTATTAGATACTTGCGCGTATTGTTTTTCGAGAAGGTGTCAATTGATCATTCCTTCTTAAAATATGTAAATGCGATCATACTAGAAACATTTGGAATGGAAATGTGCAAAGTAATCTGAAAGATAGTTATTTCTCCCGCTTTATTATAGCTGGTTTGATGACGATGTCGCGGAGTTGGTTGCAACAAATCGCCTTAATGCACCTAGCGCGATGCATTCTTCAATCTCCCCCCTTAGTGGTAGGCACATGTTTGTGTTGTGCCCCCAAGTTTTGTGGTACTTGCACCATTCCTTGATGTTGTTGCCCAAGAAAGCTGTCCTGGGAACAAGTGGACTTGGGAGCTGGTTTTCAAGTAGGTTGACGTAAATGTCTTCCGAAACCGTGTTTAGCGGTGTGAAGATGTTGTCGATATCGATGCTTGCGCCTTCCTGTTTGTTCGTTTTTGCTCGAACTCCTTTGTCCCAACTGAGGGGTGTACCCCACCTCAATTCTTGTTCGCACAAGATTGCTGTCTCAAGCTTATCCTTTAGATCTGCCATGGTTTTTGTTGTTCGCCATCCATGAGTTCGTCCGAAGAGAAGGAAAGATCTGGCGTTCATGTTTGCATAGAACACGCTTATCACTTCTTCTCTTGTTGCTTTCGCCGAGGAGGCGTTAGAAGCGAATCTGATGAAATAGTCCATGATTGGCTCGCCTTTTCCCTGCTTGACGAGCCATATCTGGTGCCATGGCGAATACTGGATGTATTCTTGTGGCTTCCAAACTGTAACAGCTTGTTCCGTCACTTGCTCCTTTCTTTCATCAACAACTTTCTGTCTTTTGAAGGAATTTATCATTGCCACATGGAATTGGTGCTTTGCTCTCAAGGCATTGACGTAACAACGTCTTGCAGTTATTTGGTCGCCTAGCACTTCCCCAATCCCATGGTCCGTAGGGAACTTCATCTTTTGGTGTACAGTGGAGGGTACGATCACGTACGGGTTGATCGTTGTTCGTCCCAAAATTCCGTTATAGGCCCCAAGGGATTCTACAACGACGAAGGTGACGTTGACATGCAATGCTCTCCACCCTTGGCCAAGGATGACAGGAAGCGTGATTGTACCCAGGGGTTGTGTAGCTGCTCCGGCGAAGCTGACTAGCGAGAAGGTTCCCGGAGTCAAGTCTTTGACAGATCTTCCCAGTTGCTCTAGGACTTTGACATGTAGGATGTCAGCGGAGCTTCCACCATCAACAAGGATTCTTTTCACATCGTATCCGTCAATGTCCATGGTTATGAATAAAGCGTCATCGTGAGGGTAAACGATATGCTTTAAGTCTTCCCTGGAAAATTGGATGACCGCGTCTTCTTGCTCCGGTTGCTTGCGCTTTCCGTATTTCGGCAATGTAGCTGCTTGGGATGCATAAATGTCCCGAGCATTAGACACTTGTCCTCCGGCGGCAGGTCCTCCATGTATGACGTTGATTACGCCTCGCTTAGCTGGCGGAGGGTTGTCATTGACCTTCTCTTTTCCCTTGTGTCCTCTTTTTGATGACTCTGCTTGAGCCTTTTTCGGGGGGTTCTCGCCTTGATCGACAAATTGCTTCAATTCGCCTTTGAGGACGAAGTTGTTTATGCGGAAGCGTAGACTGACACAGCTGTCTGTCTCGTGGCCGAAGACCTCGTGGTTTTCACACCACTTGTCCTTGTCTCTCCCCAGCGGGCCTTTTCTGAAGTTGTTCGGCTCTTTCCACATATTTGCGTCCTTCATCTCTCTCAATATTACGGATAGCGGGGCATTCAAAGGAATGCAGTCGGCAAGATTTACTTCTTTTGGCTTCTGAAAGTCTCCTTGAAAAGGTCTTTTCGGCTGAGGCTGCCAATTTCTTCCTTGTTGACCACCTGAGTGTGGTTTTGGTTGGTTTTGCTTTGGATTTTTTTTTGCTTTTGCCGCGGAGATTTTTGCCTTGTTCTGGCTTCTGAACCTTTCGAGGTCCACGTATTCCTTCACTCTTGCAGCTAACTCCTCAATGGTTTCGGCTGGGCGCTTTGTCATTTTTTCTGCTAGGGCATAGCCTCTTCGTCCGAGGTTTCGAATGAATGCCCAGACAATCTCTCCTTCCGTCAGGTTCCCCTGAATATCAGAAATATTCTGATTGAAACGGACGTAGTAGTCGGCGAGAGATTCTTCGTTTTGTTGTTGGACGTCGTCCAGAGAACCTGACCCTTTTAGCAATGTGCGCTCGCCTATGTATCGTTGAATGAATTTAGCCTTCAGGTCCGCCCATGAAGTGATGCTTCCGCATGGCAGCGAGAAGAACCAGTGTGCTGCAGTTCCGACAAGAGATTGTGAAAACGTCATTGCGAAGTGATGCGGGTTTTTTGTTCTGCCTAGCAGAGAGGCCTCGTGCTTTTGCACGTGTTCTACTGGATCTCCTTTTCCACGGTAGAAGTCTCCTCCAATTCGATATAGTGCGTCTGGGACACGACTGTTCACCAGGTGGTCAGCGAACGGATGTGACGCCCTTTCTTCAAGAGCGTGCATACCCCTCATCTTTGCTTCCTTCATCTTCTTTTCCACCATTTCTTCTAACATCTCGGCAGTAAATCCTTTTGCAGGTTCAGCGTAACCTGTTGAAGGGTTTTGCCGGCCATTGTTGCGGTAGATGTCAGATTGATCTCTGCTCGTGGCCTGGAAGGGATCATTCCTTGTTGGGTGCTGAGGGTGGTAGAATGGGGGCTGCCTTTCATTCCTCCAATGATGGGCTCCTTGGGAAGGAGTGTATGACCGTGCAACTTCATATCTTGCATGTGGGTTTCTGCCCTGGGAAGGATTGCCGTGGTGAGTAGTGTCTTGCGACACCTCTCTTGCTGGCGCGGCATGCTCTTGGTTAGTTGGAGGTGGTTGAGCAGCATATCCTTGGTTTTTTAGAGACTCACGGAATGCGAGTAACTCTTCCAACGCAGCCATCATCGCTGGAGTAACGGCGGGCATTGGGTTTGCTCCCGTTCTTTGTTCGCCTTGCGGCATTTCCGTCTGAGATTCTTCTTCATTCACCTCTGGCTCGAAACCAGGTGGAGGTGAGTGATGCTCGTTCCTTGGCTCTCTGTACTGTGCGTCGGGCACATTGTCAGTTGGCAAGGATGAAGCTACGGAAGTAGCTCTTGGAATGTGGGAGGGTCCCGACTGACTTCCAGCTGGCATTTGGCCTCCTGTTCTTTTGTTTGCCGGGGACTTCTTGGGACGTCCGGGCCTTTTCCTTATGTTTCTTGTGTTCACCTCTTCAGGAGGTTTGCGATCACTCGTCATGATTTTGCGGTATGGTAGCTTGTTTGTTCGAATCACGTAGACGGCGCCAATGTTGCGTCCGGGATGAATTGGGTTGTGGGGACGCTTCTGTTTGTATGGTTGTGCGGGTTTTCGGGCGGTAACCCTTCTTCTGGAAGAGGTTGTGCCACTGACGAGTGTTCGGTTGATCCCGGAAAGGTCTGTGTCTCGAAGTGCGGTTGTGTCTCAAGGGGACGTCTGAGTCTCAGAAGGCGGTGGTCTGTGCACAAGTCCGGATGTCTGGGCGACGATTCCTGCGCAAAGGACCAATGCTAGCACGGAGAGGGGGGGGGGGGGGGTGGTGCTAGCGGAGCCCTCTCCGAAGCTTAAGTCACTATAGGGCTAAAAGAGTAATTTCTAGAGAGAGAATATTTCTAGAGAGAAGTCAGAGCTCAAAATACCAAAGTTGGGCAAATGAGAGGATGTGTTGAAAATGGGTGGCCAAGGCCTCCTATTTATAGGCTTCCTTGGGACCGGACCCGGTTTTAAAGCGGTTTGACGACGGTTCAAAAGCAAGCGGTAACCGTCATCCATATTGGTAATGCGCGAACTTGACTTCTCTACACGTAACGGTAATAGTGGAAACGGTAATCGCACGATACTCGCAATGCAATCTGGACCTCGCCAAATTTGGGCAATTCAGCGAGGTCCGGATTGCCGCGCAACCCGGAGGTCCGGGTTGCAATGCAATCCGGATTGCTTTGCGCAATCCGGAGGTCCGGTCCGGAGTGCGTAAATGCGTTTCCGGACCGTTTTGACCCTTTGAGAGACGTTTTTCAAACCGAGATGTAATTTTGACGTGTTTACGAGGCCCGAAATATAAATACGAACCCGAATTGGACATTTATCCATTCAGAGACCAATGGTCTTCTTTTCATGGTCTTATTTGGTCTTGGTCTAAATTTCAGACCAAGACCAAAAAGCCCATTGAGACCATTTAGGACCATTTAAGACCAATCTAATTTTTTTTTTTTTAAAAACGGGAATTTGCAAATAATAATAATAAACCCAATTTTGAACTCTTGACTCTCACCCAATCACTCTCATTTAGTCTCACCAGTCACTAGGGCCGAAAGCAAAACTCGGTAGGTCCGAAAAACCGCCAAAAACCAAATCGGACTGATCCGAACAAAACGAACCGTAAATAGACCGATAATGTGTTGTCTGATTTTTTTAAGTATACTAGTAAGTGTAACTTGTTTTACTAATTGCTCAAACTATTTTTTTTGGATATACGTGATTCAGTTAATTACTAATATAGTACCTAGAGAAAAGTGTTAAAATTAATTATGTAAATACTATTTTATGAGTTAGTGATTTGAGTTTCAAATTCTAGTTTTTTTTTTTGCCGAAGTTTCAAATTCTAGTTGAGATGCCACATTTGTAAAGATTTTAACCTCGTAGCACTTCAAAACCAAAATTATTAAAATCAAACCGGACCGATCCGAACAGACCGTAAAAGAGTTTTATGTTTATATTTTTATTTATTTTGGAACTCTAAATATACTTTATAAGAAATTGGAGATTTTTTAAATATTGATTATTATTTTTAGATTTTCTATTTAAACCGAAAAAACTGTTCTAAATATGGACAGTTTATTTTTTTCAAAACAGATTTTTTGTCGGGCTTTTTTTTTTGAAAAAATCCGGACCGAAAAATGTGGACCCCGACCAAAATAGCTAAGAAACCGGTCCGACCGGATCGGTTTCACCCCTACCAGTCACCGGCTCCATGGGCACGGGTCGGATCTTCCTCTACTCCAATATATTATATATAATTATAATAAGTGAATTTTCAACTTATGATTATTACAAAAATAATATTCGACAAATTTTAAAAAATTAAATTAAAAAAAAAATTTAAAAAAAAAATGGTCATAAATGGTCCTAATGGTCTGGACCAAAACCAGAACCAAAAAGACCAAGACCATTTTAAATGGTCCAAATGGTCCTGGTTTGGTCCTAGACCGTTTGGAGGAGGATCATTTACAAATGGTCTTGCATGGTCTTGGTCTGGTCCTGACCAGGACCAGACCACGCTCAGCCCTGGCGGTGGAGCTGAACGGCGGTGGGAGGATCAAAATGAATGGAGCCGAATAGTAATACCACACCGAAGGTTTGTGTCCCTACACTCCAGTTTATATTGACAATATCATCAAATAATGTTACAATATTAAATTGTATAATAACATACCACAGGTTGGGTTTCTAAATGATGATCTATATCTGATAGACTACTTTTTTATTAATAATAATAATTTATATTTATTTAATTATACGTACATTACTTATATTATAGTAATAATAAGATAAATATGATTTTTTTTTTTCGAAAATAAGAATCGTCGATATATATTTAAATATATTGAAATAAGAACGATTACACACTACAAATTATAAAATACCTGCTCTGGAGGGATTGGCTAACATCCAAATTCCGAACAAGTAGAGAAGGTACTAACATGACAATGGAAGCAAATATATCAGAGCAAGAAACATAAATACTAACGATAGTAAATAAACTAAAACAAAAGATCGGCTTAACGGTAAAGATGACCCTAGACAAAGGATAGCAGCTTGGTGGGGAGGAGTCCAACTGATACAGCAACGAGTTCGGCCATTCGGAGAGGGAAAGAACTTCCCTCAAGGCTGACATGGCTAATAGAGGACCTGCCCAACAAGCGATACCAGACATGACCCATAGTAGATCCGAAACACTAACAACTCCATAAACAAACAAAGATGACCGCATAACTGGTGTAGAGATTTCTAACTGGTAGGGGCTGGACGAAACCAGTTTAGCCAATGACGACAATTATGTATTTCTCAGGAAGCCTATATCAACAAGTTGTTGAGAAGGTTCAACCTCTATGATGCTAAACCCGTGGAGGCGCCGGTTTTATATGGGTGTGCGCTGTCGAAGCGTGATAGCCAAAAGAACCCGGCAGAGCTTGAACAGACGAAAAGTTTATAGTACCTCAGAATGGTAGGAAGTTTGATGTACGCGATGCAATGCACTTGTCCTGATATT
This sequence comes from Clarkia xantiana subsp. parviflora, assembly GCA_036873135.1. Taxonomy (NCBI): domain Eukaryota; kingdom Viridiplantae; phylum Streptophyta; class Magnoliopsida; order Myrtales; family Onagraceae; genus Clarkia; species Clarkia xantiana. Next base: position 10,006,584 of record JAPTYO010000011.1, read on the forward strand.
TTAGCTTAGCCTTGAAATTTAAAAAAATATTATATTAATCCTAAAAAAAGTTCAAAAACAACATTTTATCCCCAAAAGTTAAAAATAACATTATTTTGGTCCCTAAACTTTTTTTTTTTCAAAAGTCCCCTGATTTTTTTAAAGACTAATTAAATTAGCCCGCTTCATTGTCGATACTCTCATAACCAACCTTTTCCTCAATTGAAATTAGTGGCTCCAAAATTGATATAGCTTCAAAGAAGAAAAAAATTAAGAGTCCATCCATGAATATCCATAATTTATTGGGAATAGAATCTAAAAATTGTCCAAATTTTAACTCGACTATCAATTTGGTATCTCAATGTTAAACTGTTGATATTTGTGTCTCAATTTTCAGTATTGTTGCTATTTGGTTTTCCGTTAGATTTTGGGATTAATTTTAACATATTGAATTGAAATGACTATTTTGCCCCCTTTTTTTTAAAGCCTCCGATTCTGGCCACCCGCCCCGACTCCGGCTACCCACCTCCAGCCACCCACCTCTAATCGGTCGGAATTGGCTGGAACCCTAAATCTTAAATCGGAGTTGCTTAACCCTAAATCGGCCGAAATAGGCCGGAATCGGCCGGAACCCTAATTATGGTCAGAGGTATTTTTGGAATTTTGAAAATTGTTCACCCACGTGACTAAATTATGTTCAAATTAACCCTTAAATCTAACGGAGACACCAAATAGCAACATATATGAAAATTGGAACATTGAATTTCAACATCAGACACCAAATTAACATATGAGTCATTAGGCTTTGATGATACTATTCTAAAGTCCACTTTGTATCCGCGATGCGGATATCGTATTAAAATATGATGCAATGTATCAGTGGTTTTTTGGTTTTACCCAGACTTAGTATACTACCCTTATTATTTTGTTAGGTTCAGAAATGAAGAAATTTTGTTTAAGACTTTGAGTAATACCTCTCTTATTATTTAAATAAATTTACTTTAGGGTTAACAGTTGTTTTGGTCCAGGATGTTTGACAATTTTTGGGTTTTGGTCAATAATGTTTTTTTTAACCTAGTTTTGGTACCATATGTTTGCAGATTTTTTCTATTTTTGGTCTAACCGTTACATCCCGTCCATTTTCTGACATGTTCAAGTCACGATATCCACTCTAAACTTTAAATTTAGTCCCTCTAATACTTTCTTAACCTTTTTATTGTTCAATTTAGTCCCGAAGTTTTAAAATTGACCCCAATTGGACAATAGGTCCAATTGAATTTTTGAAACTTCGGGACTAAATTGAACAATAAAAAGGTTAGGAAAGTATTAGAGGGACTAAATTGAACAAAATTGAAAGTTTATGGTGGATCACGTGACTTGTACATGTCAAAAAATGGACGGAATGTAACGGTTAGACCAAAACTAGAAAAAATCTGCAAACATATGGTACCAAAACTAGGTAAAAAAAACATCATTAACCATAACCCAAAAGTTGTCAAAAATCATGGACCAAAACACTTGTTAACCCTTTACTTTATTTCAGGGATATCACAATACACTTACCTGAAGAAATGTATTGATAAGAACATTGTTCGAATCATCAAATCTACAAGACAGACCCTTCATCATCATGTCAGGGCTGTTTCATTATTTCTCTAATCAAACAACAATGTAAAAATACAACATGTCGATAATAATGCGTCTGTAACTGTATCATCTCACGGCACATAATGCCTTGTTTTTTAGATACAGTGCGTCGCATGATATTACAAGGTCTACCAACTAGAGTTTACATCTTGATAACGTTACATTCTTCTTTTCTTGGAACTGAGAATGAAATCATCATCATCACTGTCGACCAGCCTTTTCTTGGCTTTGAGATCACCATTGTGGTTGTTCTTGGGAGGTGGATTATTAGGCTTCCGCAAAGAAGAAGAAGAAGAAGCAACAGGCTTACTGTATGATGATGGAGGGAGCGACTTAATCGGAGTTCCCAGCCTCATTTGCTTTTGCTTCCTCTGCTTCTTCTCGTGTGCTTTCTTCGCTCGTTCAGGCGATAATAAACCATGTTCCATCATCCTGCAAATCGTGCTTATAAATAAATAAGCTTATCTACACTTTCAAAACAACAACACATAATAAGTTCATCGTGTTAAATTTACAAAAACAAACATGACATGCAATTTTTTGTGTGTTCATGTCGTGTTTGTTTATGAAAATAACAAAATAATGATCTTATCGTCATAAGAACAAGGAATTCATATATCCAATTTCATAAGTTCTTAATGTAGAATTGACAAAGTTAATAAACAAGACTTATTCGAGAATCAAATTTACGAACACAACTTTATCGTGCATGTCATGTTGTGATACCTAAACACAAACACAACAAGGATATTACCTCGTGTTCGTATTATCGTGTTATCGTTATGTCATATGTTTGCACGAACACAATTTTTTCATGTATGTTCGTATTGTATGAGAAATTTTCAACACTATAGAGAACAATCAAAGCCTTAATAGCATAGCAACTCTTTCTTACGTAACTCCTATCGTATCACTCTCTAAAATAATAATAATAATAATAATGATATATCAAGGTTTTGATAGTTCTCAATTTGCCTAAGCTGTATCAACCAATTAAGTTTAGAGAGGTGATGATCCTACAAATCTATTGGATATTCATTTTCATTCTCTATTCAGTAGAGTCGAGTCACAAGAACAAAATTACACTGCAGCTGGTAAAGAGAAACCTTTTTGCTCTAAGGGTTAAAGAACCTATAAACTGTCCAAGGTTTGACCCTTGTGAGATTTTGGTGTCTGGAGTTTCACTTGTTGATATAAGGTGTTTGAAGTTTCAACTTTGTTTTAATTTGGTTTTCCATCCACTTTTCAGGTTAAATTTAACAGATTTGTGTGAAATAACACTTTGGCCTTTTTAATATTTTTTTACTACCGTATTTGAGAAAATGAGAAATGACGAAATTACCCCTAGAGTCAAACAAAGAGGATGAGACTGATTTTTTTTTTTGCTATGAGGGGTATTTTTGACTTTTTATTCGAGCATGTGATTGTTGAACAATGACATTTTTGGGATATTTTTTTTTGTTCAGGTCACGTTTTCATCACATGACCAATTTCTGTTTGACATAACAGTAAAACAGATGGAGACACCGAATTTCAACAAAACTGAAACCTCAGACAGTTCATATCAACATTTGAAACTCCAGACACCAAAATCTCGCAATGACCAAACTTTGGAAAGTTTATAGGCCATTGCTATAATGTTAATGTCACAAGTGGGAATAAGGACTGACCAGAACTCCGCCATTTCACTAGTCGGAATTTGATGTGATAGCGATTCGTAAAATATCCTCAACGGTTCCCTCTGCAAACAACGAACCCAAAAAAACATATGAATTTCATTTCAATTTTCATCAAACGAAATAGAAAAGGATGAAATACTCTAAATTCTAAGAAACCTCTTCGGGAGGATCATGCTTTTGTCCTGGCAAAGTATAAACTTTCTTCTCTTTTGCTTTGGTTACAGTCTTTGTTGTGGTCTTAGATGAACTCAGCGTATTTTTCGACTTCACCTTCAAAGTATGCAGAGTTAGATAACATGATATTATTTGAGCAGCTGAGAATATTTGATAACAAACCAACCAAGATTGCCTAACAACGAAACAAACTAATCTAGCAAGTTCAACATGTTTGTTACTTCATAAGTTTGTTACATTCTAATGCAGATTCAAAGATTGAATAAGCATCTGAAACAGAGCTGCATTCATAAGTAGCAATTTATTCATTATAAGCTACAAATTAAACCGTTTCAATCCGCAGCAGTTGAGATGTATATAACCCATTTCTGTCCACAACATTAAACCCTCAATCCAATTGATCATGAGCACACACAAAAATTTCCCAAACACGTGAATGAATCTAATTGGATGGTGTGCCATGAACTTCTGCTGCCAATATCAACAACGTAACCTTAATTTCATAAGCAAAAACATTCTGAGGGTGGTTAGCAACCATCAAATGTATAATTGAAGAATTTCTGTATCCTCTCATTTTCAACCAATCAACCGAACCCTAGATCCCTCCTCTCTTACAGGTTGATCAATCGTATAAATCAGGGCGCCTAGGGCTTATCGGATCTAGGGTGCGAAAGTAAAAAACGAATTTCAATCAGCTCAAATCATAGTAGATCGATTAAGATTACGATACCTCAGATTTTGTTACGGTGGAGACAGATTTTGTGACGGTGGAGACGGATTTTGTGACGGTGGAGACAGATTTTGTGACGGCAGGCTTGGTTGAGCTCTCAATCTTCTTCCTGATGACTGAAGGATCAAGCTTTGCCCTAGACGAAACTTCCGCAATGCTAATGGGTTTCACCTTGGCGGTAGTGATTTTGCTTCCTGTGGCGGCCATTGAAGAAATTGGATGGATGAACGTCTTGTAACCTCGGATATGTTGTTAAAGTGGTTTGTTGATCATGTCATCTTGCAGCTGAAGCGAGCTTCCTCTCTGTACGGATTACACGAGATTTCTGTGGAAGCAGGTCGATAAAGCAAAGCATCAAATTGCAGATGAAAAGCGAGGGAGGGAGGGTAGGTCATTTTGGCCATTTTTACATCGCAACAACTCGCAATTACTGGATTCCATAGAATAATGCTAGTTAATGACGTCATTAAGGCTGGTCGGTTGTTAAGTTTTCACGACATTTATTTACAGCACCTGAGCTGAAAGTAATAAAGTTTGCATTTTGGAATCTCCAATTTGTCGGAAATGGCAGCTCCGCGATGAGAAAGTTTTCACAGCTGGGTAAAATTGATGAAGACAATAATTTTTTTTTTTTAATTACTATCTATTGTAATTTTAGGTGAAATAGGTATGGTTATGAATTTTTTTAGGGTTAATGAGTTTTTGGTGTTATATGTTTGTCCAATGTTAGTTTTTTGTGTCATATGTTTTTTTGTAGGCTTTTGGTGTTATATGTTTACGTTTTGTAGACTTTTCGTGCATATGTTAGTTGACCATTAAGTACCCATGTGCAAAATCATTTGTCTTTCCTCTATGTTTCTTTTTTGTTCAATTTAGTAGTCCCTAATCTTTAGGACCGACAATTCGTGCACGGCTTGATGGATATACTCCCGATTGGACCTCACTAAGGCTTAAACACAGCCGCCCCGTCGACCTCGAGGTAAGTCCACTTGGTCTCGAGAAACATACACAACTTGACCGGTTGCGCCGGCCTCGCCCGGAGCAACCTGACTTGTCCAGGTTGCATAGCTACCGGACGGGTCCGGACGCGACGTTTCCGGACCCGTCCGGTGTCTTACGGGGCCGACCCCTCTACCCCCGGACACTACTATCCGGGGTACCCGCGTATATTTAATTTCTCCTTATCTCTGTGCGGGCCCCACCCAAAAATGTGGCCCCCTCTGGTGTCTGGTTCCAAAACTCTATAAATAGGGGCCTAGGTCCTTCATTCTCAAAAACAATCTCGGATTGAGACACCGGAGCTCTGACTTCTCTTTTATCTCTCTAGAATTATGTTCTTACTTTGGCATCGGAGAGGGTTCGCCAGAGACACACCCCCCCCCCCCCCTCTCTGGCACTACCCTTTGTGCAGGTTCGCCAGGCATGGAGTTGGATCGACCATAACCCGAAGATCAGAGGAACGTGACTCGACGTAAGGCCGCCAAGATCGGACCCCGGATGAGCAAGTTCCAACAGGCCTATATGAACATGACACAGAAAATTACGGGTTTGGGTAAATTATTTTCGTGTCGTGCTAAAATCGGGTCATGTAAAATCGTGTCAAATTTTTTTCTGTCGTGTTTGTATTTGATATTGGTGACATGGCCCGACACGATAGTTATATATATATATTTATATATATAATCAATTCTATTAGAATAAACATATCTAAATTTAGCATGACCTCTTTTTTCATCGGTACTTTATGAAGTTTAGATTGAACTTTCTATATTGAATAATTTTAAAATTTAGTTTAAAAAATTGTTGTGTAAATTTTGTATTCAATTTACTATAGGTTTTTTGTGCCGATTTTTTTTTGTCGTACAGTTTCATGTTTTTCTCATGTCGTGTGTTGAACTAAATTGGCACATTTTCGTGTTGGGTCGTGTTTGGGTTGATCCCTCAGAACACGACACGAACCCGCACGAATTGCCAGCCTTACTAATCTTCTTTCAGCCACCGCCCAAAGTATTCTAGTCATCGCTCAAGGTCGCCGGATCCTGCACAAGGCCGTCGGACACCATTCTAGCTCACCGGTGACCACCAATCGGGGACAGATGGCTCCGATTAGAGCCGTCCAATACCCAGATCGGAGCCACAAAGCTTCGATCTAGGCCCTCGGTGGCCCAATCAGGTCTGGACGACTCTAATCAGAGCTATCCAACTCTGATTGGTGGTCACTAGTGGGCTTGGATGGTGGTCGACGACCTTGAGCGATAGGTTTTTTTTGTTTAGTTTGATCATAAAAAAAGTTAAGCTATCTGGTTCTATTTGTTACCAAATAAGGAATATGGAAAGAAGAAAGTCGAGGGATACAGAGAAAAAACAATATAATTTAACTTTTATTTATTTTGTGTAGTTATTTTTCTAGAATTTTTTTGGGAAGAAAATAGGATCGTGGATTAACCCAAATGATAGTAACGTACAGACTCGATAAAGCTAAGAAAAAAGGGATGAAGGGTTATTTGATCCAATCCACGTCCCAAATAAACCTTCCAAATAAGCCCGCCGACATGCACATGTATACGAGATTGAATGACAACATTAATAGACAAAAAAGAATAAATGTGCAAAATGTCTGAAAAAATACCAAAAATACTACATGGGAATTTGGGACAGGTAAGGACCTGTGAATCAGTAACGAGCTGTGTAATACCCTTCTCTAGTGAAGCCATGCTAAACCTCGAACACCCAAGGCCTCTCTCCCAAAAGAGGATCTAAACCCGACATAGTATGGACAGAGACACCTCTAATATGTTCCACCCATCCAAAAAAGCAGCAGCACCAAAGAGTTGTCCAGATTCAAGATCCACTATGTTGGGGTATGACTTGGGACAACCTTAGATGGGTCGAGAACATTCAAAAGTCGGGACGTTAAGTCGTAAGGTCGACGACCATGTAAGTCCGCATCAAGGAAAAAAAAGGCGAAGTGTCGACATGCCTTCCTTAAGGCGACGATACCGAAACCGACAATATAAGAAAAAGTGTCGACTCTTGATAAAATTACCTCCCCAGGTATAAGGCGAGTCTAACGCCCCAGCCATAGAAGGAAACATTTCCCTTTAAGGAAAAGGTACTAGCTGGCAACCTGCTTGCCGCCTGCAGGCCCAAGGAAACCTTCCTCTTGAGGTAAAGCTGAGGTGGCAACCTACTTGTCACCTGGTTAAAAAAACCTTCGACAATAAGGAATGATGAGGTGGCCACCTGCTTGTCACCTACTGACACATCATTGTACCCCTCAACCAATAAGAGAGAGGCGGCCACCGCCATTGAGCGGCCAATCAGAGCATAGCTGTCGCCACTTGGAGTCGGTATAATTTGTACCTATAAATACTCATTATTTTTACAATCTATCATATACTTTTTACAGTATTCTCTCATATTCCATTACTGGCTTAAGCTTCAAAGTGGAACCAGGGGCAAATCTACACCCCCCTTTTCAGGTTATCGCCTACAAAACACTCAAAAGGAAACTAAGCACCCGGTAAGTCGAGATAGACACCTAAAAGAGTTAAACAAATGCGAGGCCTCGAAGTCCACTACCAGAAGCTGCGGGCTACGTCAACTTGATCCCAACAATTGGCGTTGTCTGTGGGAAGGCAATCAAGAAGTCATGGCACCACCAATGAGTCACTCAAGACGAAACCATACACATGAAAATGTTAGAATCATGGATGACATATTCCAGGGATCAACATAAACATTTGAGAATTATCTCTGTCGGTTCCAGGGAGCCTACAACAGAGGCGAACTCTCTGAAAAGGAAGCCATACGGGTATTCTTCAGAGGATTGGGACCACAAGCCCAGTCTTTATACTGAGCCAGTGACAGGATGGGGAGATCTGATCCAAATAGCAACCCTACATGTCGAAGTTGAACAGGCTCGAGTTGGTCGTATAACTCGACAAGAAGCCCTCCAAGGTCCAGGCGGGATCTCATCCGGGCGAGGATCCTCTTCTTACCAGGAAAGAGAGTTCCGACAAAACCAAAAAAGGTTGGAAAGATTCCAGCTTATGGAAGAAATTCGTCAACCCCTCCTATGTTGTGAGTACCATCAAACAGAGGGGAATGACACGGAAAGCTGCCTCCTTGCTCAGAGGGAACATGAGTTTATGCAAGTAGAAATTCAACGCCACCATCGTCATCGTTCCCATGAACGAAGAAGACGGAGGACCCCACCAGATAATAACATCAATGTCCTGTTAAGAGGATTTGCGGTGGGAGGAGAATTAAGCGCTGCTCGGGACATTTACGCGACTCAAGACACCTCCTCGCCAGCACTCACAAAAGCCAAGGGAGTTAGAGCCAGTGGAAATCACCTTCCCCCCAAATGACTTAACCAAGGCAATACAACCACACGAGAATGCCTTGGTAATCACAACTCGGATAAATGACTTTGAGGTAAAAAAAGTACTTGTCAACGGAGGCAGTTCAGCTGATGTAATTACATTCGAGGTCGTCGCTGCAATGGGATACTAGAAGAAAGATTTCCTGGAAATGAATTCCCCCTAGTAGGATTTGCAGGGAGAACGACTTACCCCCTGGGAGTAATCCAACTCCCTGTAATCCTAGGACAAGGAAGGAAAGCCTTGTGCTTGAAAGTGCATTTCGTAGTCGTCGACAAAATTAACGCCTATAACGCCATATTGGGAAGAACGACCCTCAAATTCAACTACATCGTTCCCTCTACCGCCCATCAGGTCATGAGATTCCCTCCTCATCACGGAATCAGAGAGGTATGGGGTGACCAAAAGGCATCTCGACAATGTTACGTCAATCTCCTCAGAAGACGTAATCAAAAGGAAGCTCTATCCATCGTCACATATGAGGATCCTCGGGAAGAAGGTGAACGACCAGCCCCAATTGAGGAACTGAACGAGGTTGCCATCGAGGGTGACGACAAGAAGGTCAATATTGGGTGGGCTTTACCCCCAGAGCTAGTAGAAAGGATAATTTCTCTCCTAAAAGAATAAAGGGAAATATTTGCCTGGGAGCCTAGTGACATGCATGGGATAAGTCCCGACGTCATCTCCCAAGAGCTCAAAATAAACCCAGCCATAAAGCCTATAGCTCAAAGAATAAGATCCATGGAAGCAGAGAAAAAGGCGGCAATACGCCAGGAGGTGGGAAAATTAGTCAACGCCGGGTTCGTCAAGGAAATACAATTTCAAACCTGGGTCGCTAATCCCGTCTTGGTAAGAAAATCCAACGGAAAATGGAGGATGTGTATAGACTTTCGAGATCTCAACAAGGCATGCCCCAAAGATTCTTATCCACTACGAAGAATCGACCAACTTGTTGACGCCACCTCAGGATATGAGCTTCTAAGATTCATGGATGCCTACGCTAGGTATAACCTGATACAAATGCATCCTGACGATGAGGGTCATACCACCTTCTATCCCGACAGTGATATCTATCACTATAAAGTCATGTGCTTTGGGTTAATAAATGATGGGGCCACCTATCAAAGGATGGTCAACAAGCTTTTCAAGTCCATGTTGGGAAGAAACATGGAAGCTTATGTCGACGAAATGCTTGTCAAGACTAAAAGAGGCCATGATCACGTTCAAGATTTAGAAGAAGCATTTGCCTGCATGCAACGCCACCAAATACCTTTAAACCCGACCAAGTGCGCTTTTGGCGTCCAATCGGGAAAATTCTTGGGGTTCATGGTCAGCCAGAGAGGAATTGAAGCCAATCCAGAAAAGGTATCCACTATAGAAGAGATGTCCTCGCCTACTTGTCATAGGGAAGTTCAAAGTCTTAACGGAAGGCTGGCATCGCTAGGGAGATTCCTGGCACGATCAGGCGATAAATCTATCCCTTTCTTCAAGATATTAAGAGAAATTAAAAAGTTCGAATGGACTCCAGAGTGCGAGGAGGCTTTCCAGCAACTGAAGAGGCACCTCCATTCGCTTCCTGCCCTGGCGAAGCCACTATCGGAGGATCCCATATTCCTCTACCTGAGTGTAAGCTCAGCAGCGGTGAGCTCAGTACTCATTAAAGAAACCCGCAACATTCAAATTCCGGTTTACTATGTTAGTAAGCTCTTTGGCGTCGCCGAAGCAAACTACATGGAAATCGAAAAATACTTGTATGCACTATTGATAGCGACGAGAAAGTTACGACCATATTTTCACTCCCAGGAAATCACAGTGCTCACCAACCAACCTCTAAAGCAGCTCTTGCAGAAACCTGAAATTTCGAGAAGGATGGTCAAATGGGGCAATGGAATCAAGTGAGTTTCGTATTCAATTCGAACCATATAAAGCAATCAAATGCTAAGCACTCGCCGAGAATACGACGACACCAGACGCCAAACCTGTTATCCGCCCCCAAGAAGAGCATGTAAAAGCGACGCCTAAAAACATAGTCAATGATATTATGCCATGGCTGATGTATACTGACAGCTCATCTTCCTCTCAAGGATGTGGGGTAGGTTTGGTACTAACGCCACCTGATGGAGAGCCACTCCGATACGCGTTGGCTTTAACCTTTTGAGCTACCAACAATGAGGCAGAATAGAAGGCTCTGTTAGCAAGCCTCCGCATAGCCAAAGGTATGGGAATTACAAATATAAAAGTGCGATGTGATTCCGAATTAATCGTCAACCAGACAAATGGAACATACATCGCGAAAGGGGAGAACGTGAAGAAATATGTAGAGGAGGTACGGAGACTCGTGAAGGACATGCCTCATTTCCAAATAGAGGCTCCCTCGTGAAGATAACTAAAAGGCCGACGCCCTTAGCAAATTTGCTTGGGGAAACGCCCTGCCCCCACCAGTACACTTCATCGAATGTTATCTCTAGTCATTTGTTAAAGCAGGGGCAGAGGTCCTTAACGTCCAAGACCCCGACTCATGGATAACTCCCATCCAGACTTACTTGGAACGGGGAAACCTACCGGATGATTCGTTGGTGGCGACTAAAATCCAGAGAATAGCGGGACGATTTACGATCCTAGATAAATACCTCTACAAACAAGGATATTCCACACCTTACCTTCGATGTATAGCCGCTCCCCAAACGAAGAATATTATGGAAGATCTACATAAAGGCGACGCTGGATGTCACGAAGGAGCCAAAACTTTGGTATTAAAAGCCTTACGAGAGGGGTTATACTGACCAGCAATGCACAAAGAGGCAATAACGCTGGTGCAAGCCTGCCCCGCCTGTGAAGTTTACGCCCCAAGAATAATAAGACCACCTGCGGAGCTCACGCCGATGATGAGAGCCTGGCCCTTCGCACAATGGGGAATCGACCTCATAGGGCCTTTGACCAGGACGACAGGTCAACGAACACATATTGTGGTCGCTGTTGGGATCAAAATGACGTGGCCACAAACTTCACGGAATGGACTTCTAAGCTTCACATTGGACGTAGCTCTCTCGAGGACTTGATTTCCTCCGGGAGACTTTTAATGTCGAGCACCTAAAAAGGGGTGGGGATGGCCCCTGATTCCACTCTGAAGCTTAAGTTAGTAATGTATTTGAGAGTATAATATATAAGTATTCAGAGCAGATTGTTTTTAATTGAAGGAGATAGCCCCCTATTTATAGGGAGAAGTTTACCGACTTAGTAGAGGCGGCTACTGGCCTCTGATTGGTTGCCTAGGGGCGGCAATCAGCCCTTTGTGATTGGGTGATAGAAGCGGTTGTCAGTCAGCTGGTGACAAGCAGGTCGCCACCTCATGTTTACTTCGGAGGAAGGTTTTCCTTTTAAGCAGGTGACAAGTAGGTCGCCACCTCACCTTTACTTCGGGGGAAGGTTTTCCCTTGGAGACGGTGGGAAGCAGGTCGCCACCTGTCTTTACTTCGAGGGAAGGTTTTCCTTTGGAGACGGTGGGAAGCAGGTCGCCACCTGTCTTTACTTCGAGGGAAGGTTTTCCCTTGGAGACGGTGGGAAACAGGTCGCCACCTGTCCTCTGGAAGATTCTTTAAGTCTCCATAGTCGACAAGTCATTCTTTTGAAGTCGACTTCTTCATGATCGGTAGTCGACTTTTTATCTCCAAATGGTTGGAATAAACAAGAAAGGTCGTCGACTTCTTCTCCTCGACCTGAAAGCATACTCGACCTGTCACCTGTAGGAAATCACCATAGACCAAGAACGTACATACATAGTCGGGTTTATTTATAACTCAACACTTGCCCCCGAGACTCGAGTCGTCAGCTTCATTTACTTAAGGTGAATGCTTGAGTCGAGTAAAGCCCCATTTTGTGGCGAGATAATTTAATTCTCATGACTTGTAGATTTTTCCGACTTTCCAAAAGTTGAAGAGGCCCTCCCTCGGGATTAGGATTTCTAACCGTTGGGAGAAGAGATGGTTATCACAACCTCTGACTTACTCCACACCACCCTAAAGGAGATGGTGGTCAACTTGAGGGCTTACCAGGCGGATTTTCCTTTCTCTCAAGTTCCGATCCTCGAACAATTTTTACGACTTCCCACCGAGGAGGATGATCAACCATCAAAAGAACACGACCGTTCATCTGACGAAGACGACCGTGTTACTGTCTCTCTTTCTAAGGGGAAGAAACCCGTGTAAAATGGACTATCAAGAGACTGCCATATCTTCTATGTATGACTTTTCATAATAAATAAATTTATCCGGGCAACACCTAGCTTTTGACATTCTTAACTAGGATCGCATAGATATAATTTCCAGGAGGTAGCAGACATACTTTATTTTTACTACCCTTTAGGATTAAAGAATCGATCGTATAAGTAGGAGGTAGTCTTTGATACCTTTAGATCGACAACTTGAGGACTGATTTGTTGATCCTCTTTTGAGTCTTTTTGATCGGGTCCTTATTGTGCCTCAGCTCTTGTCGCTATTTTGAGCGTTAGGACATCCGAGTTGTAGACTTCGATCGAATCGTCGCCGTACCTAGGCTTTGGTCGCCATTTTGGGCACATAATGGTCGACGACCGATTTGTAGACCTTCCATCGAATTGTCGCCGTACCTAGGCTTTAGTCGCCATTTTGGGCACATAATGGTCGACCACCGATTTGTAGACTTCGATCGAATCGTCGTCGATTGTATGAAGTCGAGGAGTCAGTGAAGACTGATCCTTTGTAGATGGCAACTTTCGGAAGTCGAGGAGTCGGTTAAGACCGATCCTTTGTAGATCTTCGCCGACTGTATGAAGTCGAGGAGTCAGTGAAGACTGATCCTTTGTAGATCTTCGCCGACTGTATGAAGTCGAGGAGTCAGTGAAGACTGATCCTTTGTAGATCTTCGCCGACTGTATGAAGTCGAGGAGTCAGTGAAGACTGATCCTTTGTAGATCTTCGCCGACTGTATGAAGTCAAGGAGTCAGTGAAGAATGAATCTTTGTAGATCTTCGCCGACTGTATGAAGTCGAGGAGTCAGTGAAGACTGATCCTTTGTAGATCTTCGCTGACTGTATGAAGTCGAGGAGTCAGTGAAGACTGATCCTTTGTAGATCTTCGCCGACTGTATGAAGTCGAGGAGCCAGTGAAGACTGATCCTTTGTAGATCTTCAATCGAATTGTCGCCGTACCTAGGCTTTAGTCGCCATTTTGGGCACATATTGGTCGACAACCGATTTGTAGACTTCGATCGAATCGTCGCCGTACCTAGGCTTTGGTCGCCATTTTGGGCACATAATGGTCGACGACCGATTTTTAGCGAGTTTGAGGGTGTTGACATTGGAATGATGATTTCTTTATGAAGAAAGTAGATCGAAGGATCTTTTTTATTCATCAATTCCTGAATATTTCATCAAAAAAGGAAAACTCGACATTAGTCATAACAAATATCTATCATAAAATTTGATTATGACTTCTCTGCTTGTCGTGTCGCGGCTTGATAACAATGTCGAGCCATGTTTTGGTCCCCCCCCCCCCCCCCCCCCGGCGATAAAGTTGATCGTTCCTCTTGGGGGTGGGGGGGGGGGGGGGGGGGTTAATCACGAGGAGGAGATCGAGATTCCTCCCTTGGGCTACAATTTCGCTTCTTCGGAATATTGGGGTTCTTTTCCACAAATTTTAATAATTGCCCCTCTGGATAAGGGTCTCTATATCTTACTTCAAGAGGGTACACCCATTTGTGTTATGCCCCCTTACCTGATGGCAGCGACAGTAAGCATTTACCTGGTGACCCAGCATGTTTCTTCTTGCCGGTGGCGGGTTAGTAAGGCGGAGCTTCTCCATTTCCTGAAGTACTACCGATACATTATGGGTAAAAGGAGTATATTTGGAGGGATAAGGATTAGAATCTCTCCTTATTCCTTGTCGATTTCCTGGTCGGGAGTCTCGCCCACATCTTTCTTCCCTCCTAGGTGGTCGGGAAGCGGAGCCCTCCTCGATCTTGGCGGGCACCAGTTGTTTCTTGACTTCTTTGGGCAGCCCTTCATGTGACCTCTCTAGGTCGATGAATTTCTTTACTTTGATGGCGAGGGCGTCAATCCTTTGCACCGGCTTCATCACCATGCTGTCCTTCAGAGCTTGGCTCTGCACTCTAAGACCCCTCCAGAAGGTCCGGATCAGCTCGCCATCCGTGGTGTCCTCGTTTAGCTGTTGGAGTATCTTGTGAAACCTTGTGTAGTAGTTGGCCAAGGTTTCTGTCAGACCTAAAATCTGACCTAAGGCGAATTACGTTTTGAAAAACGTGCAATTTTGAAAAGAGTCGCCACTAGTTAATTATAAGGCTAACTAGAATCCTAAATTTTCTAAGCGAATACCGAATTAAACACCTAGGTATAAAATCGGTCTACGATCATTAATTCGAGCTCGGGGGTTCTATTACGAATTAAAAATATAATTTCTAACTACGCCCTTTCGGTACTCAATTCACTTAATTTGCCAATTATTCATTTATGTTTCAGCTAAAATAATTAATATAATTGTGATCAATCTTATAAAAAACTAACTTAAATCAACTGAAATAATTAATCCTAACTATGTTAAATCTACAATTAATAAAAATATACATAAAAATAAAATTAATTGACTAGAGAAAGCATATGAAGACATATATATACAATAATTATAAACACACATGAAATCATATAATCAAGATACACATACATTTATAATATAGTATTCCATATAATAATATAATAATGCACACACCTAATGACTTGCACCTACAACACAACACCTAAAACAACATATCAGGTCATTACTTGCCAAAAATCAAACACGGAGGGTAGAACGATATATGTGATACCTGGGTCGGTGACTTCTCAGTAAGGTGAACCCTCATTCTTATGTTCGTTATTTTCCTCAGAGATCTCGATGAAGATAGTCAGCTAGATGGGCCTAAATATTTCCCTCCCTGGTGGCAGCGAGGACCAGTAGCAGCGAAGGAAGGACCAGCAGCAGTAGGGAATGACACCGACGGGCTCCTGGAGGCGGAAACGGGCGGAGCAACGACCGGTGGACGGAATCGGGAAGACGGTGAGCGGAGCCGAGCGGAGACGGGCGGTCTAAGTTCAGAGCTATGGCTGGCGATGGCAGGCCCTTGGCTAACGAGCGGATGGCAGACAGATCAGAGGAGTAAATCCAAGTGACTCGGGACGGCGATGGCGGAACGACGGAGCCGGGGTCAGACGAAGGTGCAGTCGGAACAGAGAGCGTGGTGGTTTGGTCCTCCGAATTGGCTGTTTGGTTGGTCGAGACTGAGATGAAATTGATCGGGAAGGGTGGAATCGCCGCAGTTAGAAGGGGTGGAAGGAGCCGATGAAATTTGAAGTCGACACCGAGTGTTATCATGTGTAACGTCGTTACGTCCGGGTCAAAATCGAGTGTTTACAATTTGCCCCTCTTTGGACGAACTCCCGTAGAACGTGTTCGAAGGGGTTTGTCCAAAGACGAGGAAACACTGATTTTGACCAGAAAGTATATTCTCTTCCAATTCTTCAAAGTCTTCAAGGTGGCTCATATGCTTATTCTGATGCGGAAATGATAAAACCTCTGTCGGCGGGACGCCTGTTGGCGATGCCTCCATTGGCGGTGCAGAAAATTAAAACCTTGATCGACGATGCCTCCAGTGGCGTACGACAAGGAAAAGCCTCCAGTGGTTGTGCGGAAAGTAAAGCCTCCAGTGGCTTGCAGAAAAGTAAAGCCTCCAGTGGCGTGCGGGAAAGTAAAGCCTCCAGTGGCGTGCGGGAAAGTAAAGCCTCCAGTGGCGTGCGGGAAAGTAAAGCCTCCAGTGGCGTGCGGGAAAGTAAAGCCTCCAGTGGCGTGCAGAAAAGTAAAGCCTCCAGTGGCGTGCGGGAAAGTAAAGCCTCCAGTGGCGTGCGGGAAAGTAAAGCCTCCAGTGGCGTGCAGAAAAGTAAAGCCTCCAGTGGCGTGCAGAAAAGTAAAGCCTCCAGTGGCGTGCGGGAAAGTAAAGCCTCCAGTGGCGTGCAGAAAAGTAAAGCCTCCAGTGGCGTGCGGAAAAGAAAAACCTCGATCGACGATGCCTCCAGTGGCGTGCGACAAGGAAAAGCCTCTAGTGGCGGTGCAGAAAGTAAAGCCTCATATGTTTGAGAAATGCCTCTAGCGGCGTCCGATGGAGAAGAGCCTCTAGTGGCGTGTGTCGGAGAAATGCCTCTAGTGGCGTCCGTTTGTTGAAGAGCCTCTAGTGGCGTCCGTTGGAGAAGAGCCTCTAGTGGCGTCCGTCGGAGAAGAGCCTCTAGTGGCATATGTCGGAGAAATGCCTCTAGTGGCGTCCGTCGGAGAAGAGCCTCTAGTGGCATATGTCGGAGAAATGCCTCTAGTGGCGTCCGTTGGATAAGGGCCTCGAGTGGCTTGACGACTTGAATGCATGTCCCTAATTTTTGCCTAAACTGCGCATGACGCAAACTTAGCGGGATCTTTTTTTTTTTTTTTTTAATCTCTCATATTCTCTCCTTTTGCCACGGTCAAAATTTTAGACCGTGCCCCTCGGTTTTCCTGATTTTTGTATGGATTGCCCCTTGGGGTTTTTATTCCATCGAGATTTTATTTTCTCTCCTTTTGCCATGATTTGCAATTTCTGAATTTGCTATCATGCCCCTTCATTTCCTAATTTTGCCTAGGCTGCCCTTTCGGGTTTTCAACCTAACGGAAGCACTCTTTTTTTTTGGTAGCCGATTAAACGGTGGCTGTGACCCGTACTTTATTTCCCGTCTCGATGCGAGAGTATTTGTAGCCATTTGGAGGGTGGCTGTGACCCTTTCCTCACCGTCTTCAATGTCGCGAGAGCTCTTTTGATTTGTAGCCATTTGGAGGGTGGCTGTGGCCCTTTCATTTATTTCCTTTGTCGATGTTCCGGGAGTGCTCTTTCGATTTGTAGCCGTTTTAAGGGTGGCTGTGGCCCTTTCAAATGATTTTTCCGGCTTCACACGATTCACGAGAATACTCTTTATATGTAGCCATTTTGAGGGTGGCTATGGCCCTTTCAATAATCTCCCATCCTCTCAGGATTCGAGGAACACTCTTTGTTGGTAGTGGCCCTTTCACTCATTTCACACCTTCAATGTTGCGAGATTGTTCTATATCAGTAGCCTGTTTGAAAGGTGGCTGTAGCCCTTTATTTTGTAGTCGTTTTAGGGACGACTGTGACCCTTTTTTATTTTCCCGCCCTTACAAGATTCGCGGGGTCACTCTTTTATCTGTAGCCGTTTGGAGGGTGGCTGTGGCCCTTTCACTTATTCTCCGCTTTTGATGTTGCGGGAGCGCTCTTTATCTGTGACCATTTGAAGGGTGGTTGTGGCCCTTTATTTTGTAGTCGTTTTAGGGACGACTGTGGCTCTTTTTATTTTCCCGCCCTTTCAAGATTCGCGGAGTCACTCTTTTATCTTTAGCCGTTTGGAGGGTGGCTGTGGCCCTTTCACTTATTCTCTGCTTTTGATGTTGCAGGAGCGCTCTTTATCTGTAGCCATTTGAAGGGTGGCCGTGGCCCTGTTTTTTTATAGTCATTTTAGGGATGACTGTGACCATTTTATTTGTAGTTGTTTTAGGAACAACTGTGACCCTTTTATTGCTTCATTGCTCTCACAAGATTTGTACGAACGCTTTCTTTATTTTTCTGTAGCCGATTAAAGGGCGGCTGTGACCCTTAAGAAAACTGAGTTTTTTTTTTGCTCTCTTTTTTTTTTTTTTTTTTGCTTTTTTCATCTCACCTTTTGTCATGACTGCCCCTGCGGGTTTTCAATCATGCCCCTCTCCCTGATTTTTGCCTAGGTTTTCAACCTAGCGGGAATTTTATTTTTTTATCTCTTTTTTCTTTTTTCAAATGGAAAGAAAATCTACAGAAACTAATCAACAACAACTATGTTACATGCCCCTAATAGCAGATTAAACCTTTTAATTTCTCAGAACTTCTCCAGAGGAAAACTTGTCAAATAGGTTAATTATGTCGATGTCTTGAATGGAGGATCCTTTCAATGGGCGGACGACACTGACAATAATTTCTTCTTCTTCTTCCTCTCAAATTCTCTTTCATTAGCACGGTCGATCTTCATGGAATCTTGATCTTTTTTAATAGGAAGATCTCTGGACGTCTTCTATCTTCAACCATGCTTGATCTTAACAGGAATGCCCCACGGCTACATCTGACTGGTTCATAATTCGTCGCATGCTGGACGAATGGCATGATTAATGAACACACATGGATGGTGTTGAGTTTGGCACAGTAGTCCGCAAATGGTAAACCTAGGTATAGATATCGTCCGAAGTATCTGGGATAAATTTGATAGCTGGCATAAGAATGGTTGGCGAGCGAAGGGCCGTACACGAGATGTGTTCTTCGGGAGTTTTGATTTGAATGATTATCCAAGCTGCACAATGAGTAAGGAAAAACTCAAATTTCGAGGATAAAAATGATCACAACTTCTCTTACCTGGGAGTTGGATTTTTCAGTGGGCAATGTGCTCGCTATGCGACTGGACCTGCTGCATGTCCTGATTCTCTTGCTCCACAACTTGTGTATGTACACCTGCTGAAAAGTATATGCCCCTAGTGGCATACTGAAAATTTCAGAACTTTTTCGGAAAATGATTCGGCTGATCAAGTCAAGCTACATTAATCGGCACATTGAATCTTCACGGGATTCTCGATGATCTCTTGAAATTTTCTCATCTCCTGACATGTCCGATCTCAAAGGGAGATGCCCCATGGTTACCGCTGAATGGTTTAAACCCGGCCACATAATGGTTGTATACCTCGTCTTGGAAAACGTATGAATTTCACACATGGTGGGTGAATTTTTTTATAGAAACTCTTTGAAGTGCTCACGTTTCACACGGTTGCGGCATTGGTTGAAGTGATCATCCGACCTGCAAAAGAGTAGGGACACTCAAATCTCAAGGAAAAAATTAAGTACAATTTAACGTACCTCAGCATTAGATATCTCGAGTGTGCAATTTGTTCGTTGTGCAACTGGATGACTGCATGTTTTTTTTTGTTGCCCCATTTAGCCGGCATAACTTATGTGTACATGATACCTTAACCAAGGGTACCTGAAAAGGATGAATGAAAAATCAGTGTAGAGAATATGAGAAATCATGCATGATTTTTTTGAAAACTCTAATGTCATTCATTTCATAATTTTGATTACTTTTTTTTGAAAAAGAATCAAAATTTATGATCAAATGTGTTTTGCACCATCATGGAGTTTACTGAGTTTTCTGAGTGCATTATCTGGCTCGAACGCAGGACAAATGCTCAAAACAAAGTTTTTTTCAAAAAGGTTTTATTGTCCTTTGTTTAAACTCGAATAGTAGCACTCAACTGCACGGTTAAAATATTTTCTCAAAAAAGGAATTAAAACTCCCATTTTTTAAATGCTCGCTCATGCGAATGTTGAAATGACGATCTTGCGAAAAAAATTGCAATACACTTTGGATAAGAACGAATGACACTTTGAGTTTTTTTTTAAATGCTCATGCATGCTCGAAAGTTAAAATTCTACTGTTAAAAAAGTTACAACTTACAACATATTACCTGAATGATGCATATGAAATGCATTTTTGAAAGTTAAAATTCTATTCTAAGAAATTCACAACTTACAACAGTTTACTTGAATAATGCATATGAAATGCATATTTTTTTTGAAAATGATGCACATTGAATGCACTAACAGAATTTTACAACTTACATGAAAAGTTTTTTCCAAAAAAATAATGCGTATGAAACACATGCTTGAAATAAAACATTTTGGTAAGTAGTTTTGAAAACAACACATGGAATACATGTTTGAAACTAAAGGTTCTACGACTAAGAATGTGTACAGTCTATCAACAGATTATTTTCCTAAAACAATGCACATGCGATGCACATGAGATGCCTACTTGAGATGAAAGTTCTACAGTCAAGATAATTTACAAGTTATCTGAAAATATTTTTTTGTTTTTTTTGTTTTTTATTGAGGGAAAAACAATGCATCTTGGTTGCTCAAAATTAAGAATCAGGCGAAAGTTTTTTTTTATTTTTTTTTTTATTTTAAAGGATGCATATGAGATGCACAAAAATAAATACAAGATGCAAACTTAAAAATAAAAGTTCTAAAACTGAGAAAAATTACAATTTCCCTGAAAGTTTTTTTCGAAAATAATGCATATGATATGCACGTTTTTTGATTAAAAATTCAGATAAAATATTTTTTAAACAAAGAACCCTAAAACTAAGAGATGTTTTTATCTAAAAAGTTTTTTTAAATTTAATGCATATTGGATGCATTATTAAAAATAAAACAATTTAGTTAATTTTTTTTTTAAATGATGCATATGGAATGCACGCTCGAAATTAGTAACTCTAACAGTTAAAGCGGAATTACAAATTTTCCTAAATTTTTTTTTTTGTTTTTTTTTAAGCAATGCATATACAATACACTAACCAAAATTACAACTTACCCGAAAAGTTTTTTCAAAAATAATGCGTACAAAACACATGTTAAAAATAAAATTCAGGTAAGAGGTTTTTTTAGAGAGAAAAAAAATGCATATGAAATGCATGTTCGAAAGGAAACTCTAATAGCTAAAAAATTAACTTTTCTGGAATGTTTTTTTTTTTAAAGTAATGCATACGTAACGCACTAACAAAAATTACTACTTACCTGAGATTTTTTTTAAAATAATGCGCATGAGACACATATTTAGAATAAAAATTTAGGTAAAGTTTTTTTTTTTTTTTTTTTTTTTTTTAAACAATGCATCTGAAACACATGTTTAGAAATAAAAATCTACAACTAAGGGATTAACTGCTTAGCTAAAAATGTTTTATTGGTTTTTTCTGAAAATAACGTATACAAAATGCATTTTAAAATTAGAAGCTCTAATAGCTGAAAGAGAGTTAAATTTCTCATGAAAATATTTTTTTGAAAATAATGCGCGAATGATGTGTTTAATTATGAATTATAACTTACCTTGTTTTTTTTTAAACAATGCGTATGAAACACGAGTTTGAAATAAAAATTTAAAAAAAAAATGCATACGAAATGCATGTTAAAAGAAAATTTCTACAACTAAATAACTAACTACTTAGCTGAAAAAAAAATTTGTATTCTTTTTTTAAAAGCAATGAGATGAATGCATGAGAAATAAAGTTATACGGTTAGAAAAAAAACTTACAATTTACATGATAACCTCTTTACAAAAAAACTGATAAAACACGACATGTTAGGATGGTAAAATAAAGTGTGGCTTTGCTCTACAAGGTAGGTTCCACTGATAGGCTCCCGACAAGGTGGTTTCCTCTCCCCATCACAGAGATCACAGGACCTTCACAAGCGAGTGGAGTTGTTCTGAGTCGTTCCGGCGGCTCGGCCGCGCGGTCGTACCCTTACTAACTCTCCGGGGTTCCTAGTTGCCCTAGGTTTTAGGCATTTTGGATATTATACTAAAGTGGTGTGTGCAAATACAAATAATGCATAATCCAACAAAGAAAATAGCCAGTCATAAAAAATTAATTCCACATCTGAAATTACACAAAAACAATCAAGTCAGAATAACAAAGTCAAATATGAAAAAAAAAAATAAAACATGGCAAATAAGCAAATATAAAGAGCCCGAACCCTCGATTATCCCAGCAGAGTCGCCAAATTGTCAGACCTAAAATCTGACCTAAGGCGAATTACGTTTTGAAAAACGTGCAATTTTGAAAAGAGTCGCCACTAGTTAATTATAAGGCTAACTAGAATCCTAATTTTTCTAAGAGAATACCGAATTAAACACCTAGGTATAAAATCGGTCTACGATCAGAAATTCAAGCTCGGGGGTTCTATTACGAATTAAAAATATAATTTCTAACTACGCCCTTTCGGTACTCAATTCACTTAATTTGCCAATTATTCATTTATGTTTCAGCTAAAATAATTAATATAATTGTGATCAATCTTATAAAAAACTAACTTAAATCAACTGAAATAATTAATCCTAACTATGTTAAATCTACAATTAATAAAAATATACATAAAAATAAAATTAATTAACTAGAGAAAGCATACGCAGACATATATATACAATAATTATAAACACACATGAAATCATATAATCAAGATACACATACATTTATAATATAGTATTCCATATAATAATATAATAATGCACACACCTAATGACTTGCACCTACAGCACAACACCTAAAACAACATATCAGGTCATTACCTGCCAAAAATCAAACACGGAGGGTAGAACGATATATGTGATACCTGGTGATGGGTTCTGCTATGGCCGTTAGGCCCCTTAACGGCGAGAAAACGGCGAACAAGCCCACTGGGCCCCAAATGAAGGTCAAGATGACCCAGGTGAAGGGTCCCGACGTGGAGAGTCCTGATGATGAAAGGTCCCGATAGAGTCGGTCCCGATAGGTGAGCTGGAAGCTCGCGATGAGAAGCCTTTAAGTAGGCCCCGATGATGAATCTCTGAGAATGATTGGCCCTGTCACGATGACGCGGGGCCCCGAGCGGTGACATAACGAGATAACTCTGGATTCCCCGATATTAGTCAGGACTTGTTATCAGAGGTTAATGCCAAGATACGCGGGGCGTGGCCGAGATACGCGGAACGTGGTTGAGATACACGGAGCGTGGCCGAGATACGCGGGGCGTGGCCGAGATAAGCGAGATCATGACCTAGATAAGCGGGATCGCACCCGAGATACGCGGAATACGGGCTAACCACCCCCAACGGTTCACCAGGTAACTGAGGTACCTCTCCGCCTATAAAAGGGCAGAGGCTACCTCAGATCAATTAGGTTGTGTTATACACTCTGAGATTACTGCTTACCAGTCCATACGAGATACTCATTTAAGCATCAGAGAGGGATTCTGGGTCACCTCCCGGTCTATCCCCTCTTTGCAGGACCACGTGGAGCGAAGGAGCTAGGATCGCCGTCAAAGACCGTACCGGAGTTCCACCGTGATCCAACATTGGCGCCGTCTGTGGGAACGTAACAAAAAGCCGGTATGCCTTCTACTCGTTCAATGGCGGCTGGCAAGCAAAGAAGACAAGGACAACCTGGTGGTTCCCGTCATCCTGCTGCGACGACCTTGAATTCACCACCAGAGCATGCCGAGGACCAGAATCTCCCCGCGGAGGTCTCTCGGACAGGGGGGCATAATGAAGCTCCTGAAGATATTGCTGCTCAACACCAGGGGAATAGGGAGCAGGTGGCTCCTCCAGCTGCGGACCTAACGAGGGCTGTGGAGGAAGCCATGCCAATGTTTTTGGCAGCTGTGGAGGCTCTCTTGGATCGAAGAGAAGCTGCGAGGAGGCAAGAGAAGATGCCCCCGTTAGAAGAGGAAGCGCCCCCACCAGCAGAGGTTCGGAACGTGCGGGAGGTTCAGCCCCGAGGCCAGGGCAGGAGTGGGGAGTCCGTTCAGCCAGAGAGATTCGTGGTTGATGGGCCAGGACCAGTGCAGCACATGACCATTCCCCTTAATGGTCCCATCACCCCCGATCAGGTGGTGAAGATCGTGAACATCTGCATGAGAGAGCAGAAGCCGCTGGTGTCGGAGCTGAGGGATCGATCTACTCATCCCTTCGTTCCTCGACTCATAGACACCCTCGCCCCGCCAGGGCTGGGTATCCCCACGATAAAGGAGTACGATGGCGAGGGAGATCCGGTTCGTCATGTCCAGAAGCACCTCATGGCGTGTCTGGGCAGAGCCCCGAATGAAGATATTGTGTGCACGCTGTTCCCAAACACACTTGGCGAGAGAGCCCTGACCTGGTTCTTCAGTCTGCCCCCAGGCTGCATCACTTGCTGGGCTGATATGCACGACCGGTTCATTCAGCAATACCAAGGTCGCAGACGTTTGCTGAAGAGTGTGAGGTCCCTGACCCAGGTGGTACAGAGGCCCGATGAGTCGCTGGCGCACTATTACCAGTGATACACTGCTAGCGTGGCGGAGATTGACGAGGAAATTTCGGAGGGTGAAACCATCCGCACCTTCATTCGGAACCTAACAGCCCCTTACGGTTCCGACCTGATGCACAGCGTGGCTGAGAAGGCTGTGTGGAATATGGAGGCACTGCAGAAGCGGGTAAAGCGGCAATCAATGTCCAGGAATCGAAGATAGCCGCTGGAGAGCTTGAGCCCCCGAAGTCGAATAAGGGAAAGCAGTCGGTCAAACCCTTAGACGAGCGTAAGTCAAAGGATAAAGCCGAAGGAAGTCGGGGTCGAGGTCGCTCTGATCGGAGGGATGATAGGCGTTCCTCGAAAAAAGACAGACGAGAGGATCATGACATTCCTCTCAACAGCTCTATGGCAGAGGTGCTGACGGTCATGGAGCGACATGGTATCTCTAGGTACCCCCCGAATAAGGAAGGAGAGTTTTTGGGATCCCGCACCGACCGCTACTGTCGATTCCATCGCGCGAATGACCACGACACCAACCATTGTCGGGAACTAAAGAAGTAGATCGAGAAGCTGATCCAGAAGGGGAAGCTTAAGGAGTTTGTCGGGGAGAAACAGTGCCGATCCCGTTCACGATCCCGATCACGGTCCCGTTCCCGTGATCGGTCCCCAAAGAAGAAGAGGTCCGACCCGGAGTCTTCTGGTGCCCGTAAGGAGAAGCGGGGAACTATAAATGTGATTCATGGAGGATTTGCCGCAGGGGGTGATACCTCTTCCTCCCGGGAGGTTTACGCCTCCAGAATTCCGGCTGCTGTGGTGCTGGGTAAGAGGTCCCGATCCTGGACCCTGAAGGAAGAAATGGTGATCTCCTTTTCTTCGGAGGATCTCATAGGCGTGGAGACTCCGCACGATGACGCTCTGGTCGAGACCTTGGATGTGAACGGGTATGAGATGAAGCGAATTCTGATCGATGGAGGGAGCTCCTCCGATATTCTATTCATGGATGCCATGGAGGCCATGGGGAAAACGAAGAAGGACCTAAAGGAGGCGAACTTCCCGATGGTCGGATTCTCTGGTTTCACCTCCTATCCGCTAGGAGTGATCACCTTACCAGTGGAGTTTGGTAGCGGGTGGAGATGCGAGAGGAGGAACGTGGAGTTTGTGGTAGTCGAGTCCGCGGGGACCTACATCGCGATTATCGGGAGAACTACCATCAACCCCCTGATGGCAGTTGCCTCGACCGTTCACCAGAAGATGAAGTTTCCGACTGACCATGGAGTCGGAGAGGTCAAGGGCGACCAGGTGGCTTCCAGAAAATGTTATGTCAACGCCACTCGCAGGAAGAGACGAGAGGCCATGATTGTCCTCCAGACAGATGCTGATCCTAGAGAGGAGTTTGGGCGTCCCGCCCCCGTGGAGGATCTGAAGGAGGTCGAGATTGATGGGCCTCAGAGAAAGGTGAAAATCGGGTCTGCTCTGACTGAGGAGACAGCCCAAAAATTGATTGAGCTGCTGAAGGAGTTCAAGGAGCTATTTGCCTGGTCCCCGAGCGACATGCCAGGAATCAACCCCGATGTGATCGTACACGAGTTGAAGATAGATCCCGCAATCAAACCTATCACGCAGAAAAGGCGTCCGATGGGCACAGACAAGAGGATCGCGATCCAGCAGGAGGTGGGCAGGTTGCTCGATGCTGGGTTTATCAAAGAGCTCCGATTCCAGACTTGGGTTGCTAATCCGGTACTGGTAAAGAAGACCAACGGGAAATGGCGGATGTGTGTTGATTTCCGCGACCTGAATAAGGCTTGCCCGAAGGACTGTTACCCGCTCCCGAGAATCGACCAGCTGGTGGATGCCACATCGGGACATGAGCTATTGAGCTTTATGGATGCGTATTCGGGCTATAACCAGATTAAGATGGCTAAGGAAGATGCTCCTCACACAGCATTTTATGCAGACAGTGACATCTATCACTACGATGTCATGCCTTTTGGGTTGATCAACGCCGGGGCAACCTACCAGCGGATGGTGAACAAGCTGTTCGGAGATATGCTAGGGGAGACCATGGAGGCTTACGTGGATGATATGATGGTAAAGTCCCGACAGGCTGAGGATCATGTTCACAACCTAGCCATGGCGTTTGAGCGGATGAGGCTTCATCAGGTTCGTTTAAACCCGACAAAATGCGCCTTCGGAGTCCACTCAGGAAAAATTTTGGGCTTCATGGTAAGCCAAAGAGGAATTGAGGTGAACCCCGAGAAGCTGAGGGCGGTCGAGGAGATGCAGTCTCCGATAAACCATCGGGAGGTGCAAGTACTGAATGGCCGACTGGCTGCAATGAATCGCTTCCTGTCCAAGGCAAGTGACCGATCAATGCCATTTTTTGAAGTCCTGAGGGCCAACAAGAAGTTTGAGTGGACCGCCAAATGTGAAGAAGCGTTCCAGGCACTCAAGCAGCACCTCCGCACCCTCCCGCCGTTGGCGAAACCGGTTCCAGGCGAGCCGCTCTATCTTTATTTGGCTGTTTCTGAATTTGCCATTAGCTCTGTATTAGTGAAGGTTGTCGAGGGTAATCAAGTCCCCGTCTATTATGTAAGCAAGGCGTTTGCCAAGTCTGAATTGAAATATCCTGCCGTGGAGAAGTATCTTTTTGCGTTGATTATAACTGCTCGGAAGCTGAGGCCTTATTTCCATGCACACGAGATTACTGTGCTGACGAACCAGCCTCTGAAGCATTTTTTGAACCGACCGGATGCGTCGGGGAGATTAGTGAAATGGGCAGTCGAGCTTAGTGAGTTTCGCATACACTTTGCTCCGAGAACGGCTATTAAGGGCCAGGCATTGGCGGATTTCATAGCAGAGTCTACAGCCCCCGATCTAGAAGAAGCGGGCCCTGTAGAGGGGGCAACCATGGAGGTCCCGATGGCAGAACAACCAGAGATGGCAGAGCAATCAGAACAGCCAAACAAGGAAAATACTTGGGAGATGTACACGGATGGCTCCTCGAGTTCAGAAGGATCAGGAGCAGGCTTTCTATTGATACCACCAGGCAGAGGTGAACCACTTCGATATGCCTTGGCTTTAACGTTTAAGGCCACGAACAACGAAGCTGAGTACGAGGCTCTTATCACGGGCCTAAAAATTGCCAAAGGTACGGGATTTGCTCACTTGAGAGTGAAGTGTGACGCGACCCTGATTGTGAACCAAGTCCAAGGGCGATACGAGGCGAAGAGCCCGATGATGAGGAAGTACCTTCGCGAGGTACAAGTCTTGAAGGAGAGCTTTAAAAGCTTCGACATCGAGGCGATCCCGAGGGAAGAAAACGTGGAGGCAGATACCTTAAGCAAATTTGCCTTGGGGGCACCCTTGGAGGAAAGCCGGAAAGTGCACTTCTTGGAGAGGGTGATCTTGTCAACCACCGACCCAACACAGGTATGTGCTATTGAAGCAGGATCGGAGGATGAGCCCACTTGGATGACCACGATAGTCGCGTACCTGACTACGGGGGAAGTCCCCGATGACAAAGTAATAGCTGACAGGATATGTCGGATCGCGACTAATTACGTGATGCTGGACAATCAGCTATACAAGAAGGGCCGGTTCTCGACTCCGTACTTGAAGTGTGTGGCTGAGCCTGACACAAGTCGAATCCTGAAGGAGGTGCATGAAGGGGTCGCGGCTTGTCACGAAGGGGCTCGATCCATTATGAGGAAAGTGTTGAACTTGGGCTATTATTGGCCTACGATGAGCAAGGAGGCGACGGCGTTGGTCCGATCCTGTGACGCGTGCCAGAGGTACGCCCCGAGTATCGTGGCTCCGGCTGCTAATCTGACGTCCATCAAGAGTGCTTGGCCCTTCGCACAGTGGGGCATCGACTTGGTGGGACCTCTTCCACAAGCACAAGGTCAATGTAAGTATTTGCTTGTAGCTATCGATTACTTTTCGAAATGGATAGAGGCAAAGTATTTGGCCAGAACAAAGGGGAACCAGATTGTCAAGTTCCTCCAGACCCATATTGTTTCCAGACCCATATTCCTAAGGTGGTGATCAGCGATAATGGTCCACCGTTCAACGGGTCTCAGGTGAAGGAGTATCTAGAGGAGTTGAATATCGAGCATCGGACAGCTTCTGTACGACATGCTCAGACTAATGGCCAGGTGGAATCAGCCAACAAAATCGTGATGGATGGCCTGAAGAAGAGGGTCTATGCCTTGAAGGGCAAATGGCTGAACGAGCTGGAAAACGTGCTTTGGGCCGTCAAAACAACACCCAAACGAGCAACTGGGGAGACTCCGTTTGGCCTTGTTTATGGCACGGAGGCTGTAGCTCCCGTGGAGGTAGCCGTGGCATCCCATCGGATGAGATATTACGAACCTCTGACGAACGATGAGATGAGACGTTTGGACTTGGAATTGCTCGAAGAGAAGAGGCGGGATGCCGACGAAGTCCAGGCTCGAATGCGTTTGGCGACGGCCAGGTATTACAATTGGCGAGTTAAGTCCCGACAATTCTTCGTCGGGGAGCTGGTTTGGTGTCGCAACGAGTTTACCCTTTTGGATCGGATCGGCAAGATGTCACCAAAATGGGAAGGACCTTACAAGGTCGTGGGGATGCCAGCCCCGAATGCATACAAGTTGGAAGACCTCGATGGAAGAGTATTAAAGCATTCTTTTAGTGGTGAACACTTGAAGAAACACCATGCTTGATGATAAGTCGCCTTAAGTGGTGCCCGATGAAAAGTCGCCTTAAGTGGTGCCCGATGTAAAATCGCCTTAAGTGGTGTATGTTATTTATCGTTTGATTCGATGTAAATGAATTTTGTGCCATCAATAAATAAAGAGGTTGCTTCCAAACAGAGCTATTCTTAGATTTATTCTAAGCGTTATAAAGTCGCCTTGAGTGGTGCACGAAAAAAGTCGCCTTGAGTGGTGCACGAGAAAAGTCGCCTTGAGTGGTGCTCGAAAAAAAGTCGCCTTGAGTGGTGCACGAGAAAAGTCATCTTAAGTGATGCATGAGATTAAGTCGCCTTGAGTGGTGCACGAAAAAAGTCGCCTTGAGTGGTGCGTGAGAAAAGTCGCCTTGAGTGGTGCACGAGAAAATTCGCCTTGAGTGGTGCACGAGAAAAGTCGCCTTGAGTGGTGCACGAAAAAAGTCGCCTTGAGTGGTGTACGAGAAAAGTCGTCTTAAGTGATGCATGAGATTAAGTCGTCTTAAGTGATGCATGATTCTTAGATTTACTCTAAGTGTTGTTAAAAGTCGTCTTAAGTGATGCACAAGATTAAGTCGTCTTAAGTGATGCACGAGATCAAGTCGTCTTAAGTGATGCACGAGATTAAGCCGCCTTAGGTGGTGCACGATGGTAAGTCACCTTAAGTGGTGCAAGTTGGTAAATCATCTTAAGTGATGTGTGAGAATATCTTAAGTGTCGAGGTTTCGACTTAAGTAAGTATAGTAAAGTCACTTTAGTAAAGTCACTTTGAAAAGTGCAATGAAAAATCGGAACTAAGAAAGTCTGATATTAATGGGGCTCGAAGGCCCGACGATTACAAGATGAGGAGAATACAAGGACTCTAAAGATAAGCAGTTAGACTTGGTCCTTGTCGGCGGCATCAACAGGAGCAGGGTCCACGAGGTATGTGGCAGAAGGCTCCACAGGGTCAGCCGCTGGAGGGTCGACTATCGGAGTATCAGCACTTGGAGGCTCCGCTGTATCTTCAACAATCGCGGGAGTACTCCCCCCATCACTCTCCTCCGAAATAGCAAAGTATTTCTTCGCGAAGGGAGCGAGAGAAGGAGACTTGTCGAAGTTGATGGCGTCGCCATACTCCAGGTGGAGTTCCTCGACTGCGTTGAAGAGGGTGTTGTCCACCTCCGCGATGCAAAACTTCACAGCATCAGCCTGGAAGTCTTCGGACCTCCGATAATCCTCCCGGCCCTTGGTCTCGGCCGCGACCAGCTGCGCAGGAACCCCCGCAACTTGCTCCTCCAGAACCTTCTTCTCGAGGACCAGCTTGTCCTCAGCAGCCTGCCGCTCCTGTTGCTCCCGTCTCAGGAGCTCCTCAAAGTCACCAACCTGCTTTTGGAGGTCCCGAGCCTTTCGGTCGAGAATGGCCTGCTCCTTAGCCAGTTTCCCCCGCGAAGACTTGGAGGCCACGAGATCCTCCTTGAGCTTGGCGATGGCCGCCCGGTCTCGCTCCCGGGACTCCTCAAAGGCGAAGAGGTACCCAAAGAGATGGTTGATATCCCCGATCTCCTGCGATAGAAAAAAGAGAAGTGTTAACGGATAAGCAACCAGTCTTACTGACGAAAGAGAAAAGTGAGTTTTACCTCTATCCGACGCATGGACATGTCTCGAACATCCCGACGCATCGCCTCCCGATTCAAGGAAATCGGATACCGCATGCTGGGCAGGATCGAGCCTGCCAGCAGATGCAGAGCCAGCTCCGGGTGGGCATCCCCTTGTCGAAGCTGGACCCCTTGCAGCGTTTGGATTGGGGTCCAGGGAGCATCCACCTGCGCGGGGTCGAAGGCCTTGTAGAAACTCCCGTCGAGAGGGAGAGGAGAAGGGCCAGCACGAGTCGTGGAGGGGCGCGCCTCCGGCTCGCCCCGGGCGGGGGAAGGAGTGAAGTCGTGGATGGGCGACGGCTGTCGCTGCTGCGGAGAAGACGAGGGGGGCAGCCCCTGGGAGGTTGGTTTCAGGGGGGACTGCCCCGTCCTCTGACGATGACGAAGGGAGCCACCCTCATCAGTCTCCTCGAGGAGTCCAAGGTTTCCACCCGAAGAAATTGTTCGCCGGTCGGGGTTTCTTCCCCTGTTGAAGGAGGCGCCCCTGCTGAGGGTGGTGCACCCGCTGAAGCTCCAGCACCCGATGGAGTCCCGGAATGGCCCGCACCTAAAGGACGAGAAGAGGCTTTAGAAATGTAATCAGGAAGTTCATCAGAGCCCTTACACTAAACAATACGTCGGGAGACATATTGGTCCTTCCCGCGATAGTTGTAGTAGCCCGCCTTCAGGACACGAGGAGTTTCCCCGAAAGACTCGTTTGACATCGGCGATGCGGGCCTCCATGGTCGAAGGAATCAACTCCTTCGGAACCATCCTCCTGTACGATTTAATAGCGAGTCGGAGCTTTTTACCTTCTTCAGTGCTCTGGACGTCAAAGAGCTTATCCACCTCCACGCGGCTCCGCTTTGGTTGCTCCGCGGAAGGAGATCCCGATGGAGCAGCAGCCTTCTTGGCTGACTTCCTTTTCCGCGTGGGGCGGACAGCATCGGTCTCCCCCTTCTTAAGGATCAGATTGGTCAGCACGGATACCTTCTTGGCTGCAAGCAGTAAAGAAAAAAGGGTTAGAGATTTACCCAGGAAACCATATTGGAGGGGCCGTCGAAGAGCTGCCCCCCCGGAGATTATGTCGAGGAGTCGCATCCCGGCATTCACCAGGTCCCGCTCCACGAGAGAATTGGCGTCAAGGGGAGTGTAAGACTCCCCCCACCGGTAAAGCTGGATGAGCTGAAGAGTCTGGAAGTCTTCGTCGGTGTAGGTGTTGATGGATATGCGCCCAATTTGAACCCGTTGACTTCCGAATCGTTTTATTTTTATCACCCCGTTAATGATTATAAATCGAAACTTCAACCCGAACACTTCGCGAAAACACCAACGGTCCGAACGAGGCCGAAGCGCTCGTCCGGCCAAGTTAGACTCACCTAGGGGAGATCGGGTCGGCCAACCCTATCTCCCCTAGGAGGGGTTGGGTGGCCTCACCCAACCCCTACCCTTGGGGGTCGGATTTTCCTTCCCCCAAGGACCCCGGCGCCATTCTTGGACTCCCATACTCAGTTTATTTCCGCCAACCTTTTCCGTATCCTAAGGTCTTAATTATGTGTTTAAAGGTTAATTAATTGTGTTTAAAGGTTAACAATGTCATTAAGCCACCTTAATGACACCGTTGCCTATAAATACAACGCCTCCACTATTCATTTGAACATCTTGGCAAGTTGCATAATTTTGCTCTGACATCTCTCTAGCTTTATCTCTCTAAAACCGTACTGACTTAGGCATCGGAGAGGGTTCATCAGGCACCACCCCCCCTCTGTGCCTGGTATTGCCCCTCTTGCAGGGTGAGAGGAGAAGAGAAGCTAAGGACGGAAGGACATAAGCTAGGACAGCACAACCCGAGAGCACCGAATCCGCAACATCTCCAGTGAGGGACGAGACTTGAGTCGACCGCCTGTTGACCCTAGACTCGGAACTTAACACTTGGCGCCGTCCGTGGGTTTCGAACAGAAAGCCTAATTATCACCAGCCAGATGGCAAACGTATATGTCATTCATGGAGGTTATGGAGCTGGAGGAGAGTCAGCGAATGCTAGAGAAACATATATGGCACAGTTAGAGGACCATAAACCAAAGGACGAACAAGCAGAAGGAAAGAGAGAAGATGTAATACAATTTTCAAGAAGAGACATGGAGCATGTGTTACCAGACAACAAGGATGCCCTAGTCATAACAATGAAGATCACTGATATGGACATTGGAAGAATCCTGGTAGACAGTGGAAGCTCACCTAACATCATTAGCAAGAAGGTCCTCAATATACTGGGAGTAAGGACAAGTAGCATAAAACAGGTTCACTCCCCCTTGGTGGGATTTTCAGGAGAGCCAACATAACCACTGGGGGCAGTTACATTACCCGTGACATTGGGGGTAGGCCAGAAGCAGTTAAAAATCGATGTCCCTTTCCTCATCACAGAAGAGATGGACGAATACAATGGAGTCCTAGGTACCACCACAATCAACAAATGGGGCATGGTACCATCAACACTATATCAGAAAATGAAATTCCCCACAAGCCAAGGAATAGGAGAAGTAAAGGGTAACCAGAAGGTAGCAAGGAAATGTGCAAGGATCGCATTAAGCAAGAAGAAGAAAACAAGAGAGGTCCTACTAATAGATGAGGACCCAAGAGAAGATCACGGGAGACCAGCCCCCATGGAGGAACTAAAAGAAATACTCATAGAAGAACCCGATAGGAAGGCAAAAATCGGGACCGCCTTATCTCAGGAAGAGGAAAACCACTTAGTAGCTTTACTAAGGGAATACAAGGATCTGTTCGCCTGGTCACCAAGCGATATGCCAGGAATATCAGAAGAAGTAATCTCACACAAGCTCAATATAGACGCGGCACGCGACCAATAACACAAAAGGTAAGGCCAATGGGAGGAAGCAAAAAGATAGCTATCCAGGAAGAAGTGGAAAAGCAATTGAAGGCAAATTTCATCAAGGAGATTAGATTCCAAACATGGGTGGCAAACCCAGTACTGGTAAAGAAGGCGGGAGGAAGTTGGAGAATGTGCATCGATTATCGCGACCTAAACAAAGCATGCCCTAAGGACTCATATCCACTACCAAGAATAGATCAGTTAGTGGATGCAACATCAGGTCACCAACTAATGAGCTTCGTGGATGCATACTCAGGATATAACCAGATAAAAATGGCCCCTGAGGACGCCCCTCACACAGCATTCTACACTGATAGCGAGATATACCATTACACGGTGATGCCTTTCGGACTCATAAATGCTGGAGCGACATACCAAAGAATGGTCAACAAAATCTTCGGGGACATGATAGGAAAGACAATGGAGGCATACGTGGACGACATGATCGTCAAATCCAAAGAGAAGAAAGACCATGTGGAGAACCTTCGCTCAACGTTTGAGAGAATGAGGCAATACCAAGTCCGCCTAAACCCGAAAAAATGTGCATTTGGGGTACAATCAGGGAAATTTTTAGGTTTCATGGTAAGCCAGCGAGGCATAGAGGTAAACCCCGAAAAACTACAGGCAATTGAAGAAATGCAGTCACCTACAAAGCACAAAGAGGTTCAACGACTAAACGGGAGGTTGGCAGCTCTTAACAGATTCCTATCCAAAATAGGAGACAAGGCATTACCCTTCTTTGAGGTACTAAGGGCAAACAAGAAATTCGAATGGACACCAAGATGTGAGGAAGCCTTCCAGCAACTCAAACAACATTTAAAGACACTACCACCCCTTGCAAAGCCTACACCAGGGGAGCCCCTCTACCTCTACATCTCCGTGAGCAACGTGGCAGTAAGCTCAGTGCTAATAAAAGAAGAAAACGCTGCACAATTGCCGGTATACTTCGTAAGCAAAACATTGGCAAAGTATGAGCTCAACTACTTGCCAATAGAAAAGTACCTCTATGCACTGATTATATCAGCAAGAAAGTTGAGACCGTATTTTCATGGGCATGAAGTAACAGTCCTCACAGACCAACCATTGAAACACCTCCTCCAAAGGCCAGACACATCGGGAAGACTGACCAAATGGGCAATTGAGCTAAGTGAATTTCGTATTCACTTTGCCCCAAGAACAGCCATAAAGGGGCAGGCTCTAGCAGATTTTATTGCCGAATTCACCGGAATTAATCCAGACGAAGACTTGGGAAAAGCCAAAACTACAAGCGAGGCAAGTAGTAGTCAGGAGAAACAACCAGAAGAATTATGGGAGATGCATACCGATGGGTCATCCAACGGGGGAGGTTCAGGTGCAGGCCTCTTACTATACCCACCAAACAGTGATACACCTCTGGGCTATGCCATGGCACTCACCTTTAAGGCAACGAACAATGAGGCTGAATACGAAGCACTGATAACAGGCCTGAGAATAGCCAAAGGAGTAGGGGCAAAACATCTAAGAGTTAAGTGCGATTCTCAACTAGTTGTCAATCAAGTGAAAGGAATCTACACTGCAAAGTCCGAAAACATGCAGAAGTACTTGCAGCAAGCCAGGGACCTAATAAAGAGCTTTCAAAGCTTCGACATTGAGTCAGTCCCAAGAGAACAAAACCAAGAGGCAGACGCCTTAAGCAAACTAGCCCTAGGGGTAGAAGCAGGCAAAGAGGTTCACTTTGTAGAGCAAAGAATGCAATCAGTGATAGAACAAATGGAGGTTCTAGTAATAGATGAAGCAGAAGCCTGGATGACCCCAATGCGTTAATACATCATGGAAGGAAAACTCCCAAAGGATAAGGTAGAGGCAGTTAAGATCGAAAGGATGGCTAGAAATTATGCGGTGATGGATAATGAACTCTACAAGAAAGGGTACTCCACACCCTTCCTCAAATGCATAACATACCCAGAAACAGAGAGAGTACTTGCAGAACTCCATGAAGGAGATGCGGGGTGCCATGAAGGAGCACGATCAATAATCCGGAAAGTCTACAACCTGGGATATTATTGGCCATCAATGAGCAAAGAAGCAGCAGACTTGGTGCAAAAATGTGATCACTGCCAAAGATACTCCAGAAATATAACAGCCCCAGCAGCAAAGCTAAGCTCCATCTCGGGAGCCTGGCCATTTGCGTAGTGGGGGATTGATCTGATAGGCCCCCTACCAAAAACAAAAGGCCAGAAGACTTGCATAATAGTAGCAATAGATTACTTCTCCAAGTGGATAGAAGCAAAGGCAATGGGAAAGACAACAGACGACCAAGTCGTCAATTTCATCCAATCTCACATCGTCTCGAGGTACGGGGTGCCAAAAGCAATAATAAGTGACAATGGCCCACAATTCAAGAGCAAGAAACTGCAGTGGTATTGCGAAAGGCTGAATATAGAGCACCACTTCGCATCAGTAAAGCACCCTCAAACAAACGGGCAAGTAGAGTCGGCAAACAAAATAGTGCTAGATGGCCTAAAGAAACGACTCCATGCTACCAAGGGAAGTTGGGTAGATGAGCTGGAAAATGTTCTATGGGCAGTGCGGACAACACCAAAGATAGCCACAGGAGAAACACCATTTGGCCTAGTATACGGGACCGAAGCGGTGGCGCCAGCAGAAATGGCGGTATCATCCTTAAGAACCACGTACTTCGAAGAACATGAGAACAAAAAAGCAAGGCTCTTAGACTTAGACCTGGTGGAGGATAAAAGGTGGAATTCAGAAGAAGCACAGACTCGAATGCGCTTAGTATCCGCAAGGTATTACAACCGCCAAGTCAAGGAAAGGCAATTCCACATAGGAGAACTAGTGCTCAGGAAGAACGAATTCTCACATTTAGACCAAGTCAGAAAATTATCTCCAAAGTGGGAAGGGCCATATAAGATAGCGTCGGTTCCATACGCAAATGCTTACCGCCTCGAGGATGGGGATGGGTATATCTCCACAAACACCTTCAGTGGGGAACACCTAAAGAAGTACTACGTCTAAGAAGAAAGCACAAGCAAAAAAAGACCATATCCTTGAAGTTATTTCAAGTCATTATATATAATTGTTTAAGTTTTTCAAAAACAACTCTTGAGAAGGAGAACTCACGAAGTTACTCCAACTCTACAACTATCTTTGATTTCCTCCAAAGGGTGTCTTGACCCACCCAAGGCACCCCATGTGTACAAAAAAACATGAATGCTCTTAAGGGAGTAGGATTTCCTTCAAAGGTATTTTCCAATGAATGTGGTGATATAATCATGAAGTTATCCTTACACAGATATGACTTCAAGTCAACAACGAATTTCGACGCCCCCAAGAGCGTATCTTGAGAGTAGTTCTAAAATCTACGAACCCTGTGCTCTCCGGGAGCCTATCCCGCGAACAGATTCGACGCCCCCAAGAGCGTATCTTGAGAGTAGTTTTTATACTACGACCTTCGACGCCTCCAAGAGCGTATCTTGAGAGTAGTTTTTATACTACGACCTTCGACGCCTCCAAGAGCGTATCTTGAGAGTAGTTTTTATACTACGACCTTCGACGCCTCCAAGAGCGTATCTTGAGAGTAGTATTCATACTACGACCTTCGACGCCCCCAAGAGCGTATATTGAGAGTAGTTTCTATACTACGACCTTCGACGCACCAAGAGCGTATCTTGAGAGTGGTTTCCAAAAACTACGAATTTTGACGCCCCCAGGAGCGTATCTTGAGGTAGATTTGCAACCTACCAGATTCGACGCCCCCAAGAGCGTATCTTGAGGTAGAAAAAACACTACCAGATTCGACGCCCCCAAGAGCGTATCTTGAGGTAGATTTCAAACTACCAGTTTCGACGCCCACCAGGAGCGTATCTTTGGTCTAACCTGTGCCCTCCGGGAGCCTATCCTGTGAAACGTTAAGTGCCCTCCGAGAGCCAGTCTCGTGAACAGATTTCGACGCCCACCATGAGCGTATCTTTGGTCTAACCTGTGCCCTCCGGGAGCCTATCCCGTGAAACGTTAAGTGCCCTCCGAGAGCCAGTCTCGTGAACAGATTTCGACGCCCACCAGGAGCGTATCTTTGGTCTAACCTGTGCCCTCCGGGAGCCTATCCTGTGAAACGTTAAGTGCCCTCCGAGAGCCAGTCTCGTGAACAGATTTCGACGCCCACCAGGAGCATATCTTTGGTCTAACCTGTGCCCTCCGGGAGCCTATCCTGTGAAACGTTAAGTGCCCTCCGAGAGCCTGTCTCACAGATTCGACGCCCACCAAGAGCGTATCTTTGGTCTAGCAATACCATACATACCGTTCAAAGGGTATCAAAAGAGAGCATTACACCATACTACGAAGGATCCCATGAGAAAGTAAATTCAAAGTAAAGTGATATGAAGAACACATAATGTTTTTTCTTGATGAAATAGCAGGTATGGCATGTAGGAAAACACAAAAGAAGGATAAGTAAAGGAAACACACCAAGGGAAGGGTCCATAACCAAAGAACTACACACTAAGGCATAGGGAGTTATCATGAGAAGAGAGATAATCACCCTGCCATGTATACCATGAGTAAAGACAAGTGTATCAGACAAAGATGGCAAAACTAGGAAAGGTGGAGTTTCAAACTCTAGAGACAACCGCAACCCACAAACAAAAGCAGTAGTAAGAAGACACCACAAGAAGAACCTCAAGCCACAAACTCGCGAAACCACCACAAGAGATAGGTGTACTACTTCCTCATCTTCGCAATATGCCTAACGGCGAAGTCAGACAAATCACCAAGCTGAGAAAAAGGAAAGTCAGGAGCAATCATGTACATACGCTCAAGAATCGCCTTTAAAGAAATACGCTTAGCCACAGAGCAGCGAACATCGATAGAAGCCTGATAAGAGGAAGAAGCCTTATACTCAGCGATAGCACACCCCTTCGACTCCACACGAAACATCTCCTCAAGAGACACCAACTCAGCAGCCCGAAGTACTTCATCGCGGTAAGACTTTTGTCTCAAGGTTTCAATCTCTTCTTTAAGAAAGGCAATACGACTCTCCAAATCTTGGCACTGCAAATCTGTGATACGACTATGCTCTAAACAACTAACAAGCTTAGAGTTAAGGGAGACACAAGTGTCCTCGTGCACCTTCTTCTCCTCAGCAAGATCAATAACAAGGGTGGACAAATTAACAAGGTCGGCAATACCCTACGACAAAAGCAAAGGATGAGACAGATAACGCACGAAAGAGAAATGTCCTAAAGGATAACACGACTAAGAAAAGTTACAGAAGCATAGCGAGCCAACACATCACGAGCCAATTCATAAGTAGCCTCCGACCCTTTAGAAGGGGACACACGATCAACAGGAGGAACAGCAGACTGCAGAACACGAACTCCAACCTCAGGAGTTAGCAAAGAAGATTGGTTGTCAAAACGAGCACCACGCCCATAATAAGGCACCCATTCAGACCCAACAATTCCATCAACAGGAGGACGAGACAACTCCTTCCGACTCAAGCGCGGAAGACGAAGTCTACCTACAACAAGGTATGGAGTAAACACCAATATACACTAAGGAAACTCAGACATTCAAGGACTTACCAAACAAAGAAGAAGGGAAAGATGGCTCCCGGACCCTCGATTGGGGGGCATCAATATAGAAAGAAGATGGTACCCTAACATCACCACCGCCCTTACCTCCAATTAGAGGACACCTCCCCGCACCATAAAAAACCGATCTTTTTGCAATCGAAGATCCGGTCCCGGAGTTAACTACTCCCACCCGTACCGGCCTCTTACTCCTCATCAATCAACGGGGAAATCTGTCAAAACGCAAGCTCAGCCCAAGAAAAACAGAAAAGGGATAGTAGGGACAAGAGGAAACTCACTCTCCTAAAACGACAAATACAGAATCAAAAGGTAAGAATAGAAAGAGGGTATAAAGAGACCCCACTGGCCAATAAGCAGGGGTAGGGGGGCAAGGGGAGATAGTTATAACCCCCAGCATAGAGAGACCCCACCAGCCAACAGGCAGAGGCAGGGGGCAGGGGAAGATAGTTATAACCCCCAGCATAGAGAGACCCCACGGGCCAATAGGCAGAGGCAAGGGGCAAGGGGAGATAGTCATAATCCCAGGTTAGAAGACCCCACACGCCAGTAAATAGAAACATGGGGGCAAGAAGATGGAAAGAGGATGAATCAAACAGGACTGTATCACCATGAAGACCCACAAATAAAAAATGAGACAAGTAAAGAAACAATCGAGGGAGAAGCGGGATTAAGTCCCCCAAAAGCAATGCTTACACAAAAGAAAAGACACGTACCTCAATGCGACGTGCGCCCCGAAAAGTAAGTCCGACCAGAAATCCCACCGTCAAAAAGAAAAGAAGAGAAAAGGACAACGAAAATGAGGTAATCACTAACCCTTTTTATAGTACAAAGGATTAGGGTTTTTCCAAAGCCGCCAAATCGACACCGTTGATTTTTAGAAAGGAAAATTTTAAGGGACAGATTCAAAAACTAGTTCCCATTAACCACGGTTAAACTCGCACTCACCATAGTTAACATCCCATAGGTTTATTCTTGAGCATCCCATACTTAGAAAATTTTTTAAACCAAAATTAAGTTTTTCTCCATTTAGGCAAACCCCGG
The DNA here is from genome assembly GCA_036873135.1 of Clarkia xantiana subsp. parviflora. Taxonomy (NCBI): domain Eukaryota; kingdom Viridiplantae; phylum Streptophyta; class Magnoliopsida; order Myrtales; family Onagraceae; genus Clarkia; species Clarkia xantiana. The sequence continues at coordinate 10,046,974 of JAPTYO010000011.1, forward strand.
CATGAAATTGAAACATGAATCGCTTAGTTGTATTCGTATTGCATCCCTATGCGAGCGTGTATCTTTTGAGTATACGCCCGTAGCAAAGATAGATTTATTACTCCCACCTCAGACGGACGCGTTCTTAGACACGTGTCCGTGCTATTCTGACTTTAACAATTCCTCTATCTCATAAGGCAGGGGGCAGAGTCAGAGGCACACACCCATGGGTAAGTAAGCATTCAGACGAAAGGTAAAACCCCGGTTTCAAATTGCGCGTGTCATACCATCCTAAAATAGAGTCAATCAAGGGTTAGGCCATTGGTTGACTCGGGGGCATGTGATGGATATGCACCCAATTTGAACCCGTTGACTTCCGAATCGTTTTATTTTTATCACCCCGTTAATGATTATAAATCGAAACTTCAACCCGAACACTTCGCGAAAACACCAACGGTCCGGACGAGGCCGAAGCGCTCGTCCGGCCAAGTTAGACTCACCTAGGTGAGGTCGGGTGGCCACACCCGACCTCCCCTAGGGGAGATCGGGTCAGCCAACCCGATCTCCCCTAGGAGGGGTTGGGTGGCCTCACCCAACCCCTACCCTTGGGGGTCGGATTGTCCTTCCCCCCAAGGACCCCGGCGCCATTCTTGGACTCCCATACTCGGTTTATTTCCGCCAACCTTTTCCGTATCCTAAGGTCTTAATTATGTGTTTAAAGGTTAACAATGTCATTAAGCCACCTTAATGACACAGTTGCCTATAAATACAACGCCTCCACTATTCATTTGAACATCTTGGCAAGTTGCATAATTTTGCTCTGACATCTCTCTAGCTTTATCTCTCTAAAATCATACTGACTTAGGCATCGGAGAGGGTTCATCAGGCACCACCCCCCCCCCCCTCTGTGCCTGGTATTGCCCCTCTTGCAGGGTGAGAGGAGAAGAGAAGCTAAGGACGGAAGGACACAAGCTAGGACAGCACAACCCGAGAGCACCGAATCCGCAACATCTCCAGTGAGGGACAAGACTTGAGTCGACCGCCCGTTGACCCTAGACTCGGAACTTAACAGGTGTGGAAGGCGGGAGGAGAATCCGCTTCCACCTCCCATCGGGGCCACGGGATCGAGGAGTTTTTGATGAAGAAGTAGCTCCTCTTCCACCCGCTGTTGTCGGACCCCGTATCGACCAGGAGTCCCCGACCCTTGACCACCTTCCAGGTGTCGGTGGTCCAGTTGCACAACCCGAGTTGCGTCTTGTTCCACTTCGGCATCCGGGGATAGAAGGCGTAAACCCCTGCCTCGTTGCACTTCATCCCGTAGAAGGTCCTGAAGAGCTTGAGGCTGTATACCCACTGCTGTCGGAAGCAGAGTACCTGGAAGGCGTTTCATAGGCGTATGGCATGCGGAGAGAAAGTGGTCGGATGGGTTTTGTAGTGCTGGCACATCTCGACCAGATTACCGCAGAAGGGAAATCTGATCCCCGCGGATACTTGTCCCGTAGAGACAAATACCTCCCCTTTCCGGGGACGAGGCCAGGGATAGGGAAAACGAGGTTCCCAGGTAGAGGTGATGCATCCCTCCCGGAGAGCTGCATCGTAGGCGGTGCTGGAGATTTCGTTCAGAGCATAGTCGAAGTTAAAGGGCTTCCTTCCCTCGGAACAGGATTCACTGTCTGAAATCAGCCATGGAAAGGGACATTGGGTTTTCCGGGAAATTGCGAATAAATCAAGCAGAAATTAAGGGAGAAGATAAGTGAACAACAAAGAAGAAACCCTTACCAGACATGATGATTGAAGGTTGAAGGAGTGAACTTGACGTTGCCGGGAAGATGATCGGAGGAACACTAAGATCTTCGGAATCGCAGAGCTTGAATTTGCAGAGAAATTGCAGAAAGATTTTGAAAACTCGGAGACGGTAAAAGTGAAACTGTGCCCACGGTTAGGGTTTTATAGACGAAGAGGACAGTCGAAGGGACACTTCGATCTGAATCGTCGAAGTTGAAGCGTTCTAATCTGAACCGTTGAGATGAAACGTGCAGAATGGCAACGGACGCAATGATGAAACAGCCTGAAAAGCACTTTTCAGAAAAAGCAGGCGCGAAAAATCAGGCACGAGTACTGAAGACGTCGCTTCGTTATCTGCTGCATTAAATGGCTGGGGAACCGAGGAGTCCTCTCGGATTTGGCAGTTATCCACAAGGTATTGAGGAAACGTGAACGAGAAGACTCACACTGGGTGACTATGACAAGAGAAAGGTCTCCGACTTCGATGTCGGGAGATCGGGAGTTGAGAAGACACGACGAACTGTAAGTCCCTCATGTCTTGGGGGCAAATGATGGGTTCTGCTATGGCCGTTAGGCCCCTTAACGGCGAGGAAACGGCGAACAGGCCCACTGGGCCCCAAATGAAGGTCAAGATGACCCAAGTGAAGGGTCCCGACGTAGGGAGTCCCGATGATGAAAGGTCCCGACAGAGTCGGTCCCGATAGGTGAGCTGGAAGCTCCCGATGAGAAGCCTTTAAGTAGGCCCCGATGATGAATCCCTGAGAATGATTGGCCCTGTCACGATGACGCGGGGCCCCGAGCGGTGACATAACGAGATAACTCTGGAGTCCCCGATATTAGTCGGGACTTGTTATCAGAGGTTAAGGCCAAGATACGCGGGGCGTGGCCGAGATACGCGGAACGTGGTTGAGATACACGGAGCGTGGCCGAGATACGCGAGGAGTGGCCGAGATAAGCGAGATCATGACCTAGATAAGCGGGATCTCACCCGAGATACGCGGAATACGGAATAACCACCCCCAACGGTTCACCAGGTAACTGAGGTACCTCTCCGCCTATAAAAGGGCAGAGGCTACCTCAGATCAATTACGTTGTGTTATACACTCTGAGATTACTGCTTGCCAGTCAATACGAGATACTCATTTAAGTATCGGAGAGGGATTCTGGGTCACCGCCCGGTCTATCCCCTCTTTGCAGGACCACATGGAGCGAAGGAGCTAGGATCGCCGTCAAAGACCGTACCGGAGTTCCACCGTGATCCAACACCTGGGTCGGTGACTTCTCAGTAAGGTGAACCCTCATTCTTATGTTCGTTATTTTCCTCAGAGATCTCGATGAAGATAGTCAGCTAGATGGGCCTAAATATTTCCCTCCCTGGTGGCAGTGAGGACCAGTAGCAGCGAAGGAAGGACCAGCAGCAGTAGGGAATGACACTGACGGGCTCATGGAGGCAGAAACGGGCGGAGCAGCGACCGGTGGACGGAATCGGGAAGACGGTGAGCGGAGCCGAGCGGAGACGGGCGGTCTAAGTTCAGAGCTATGGCTGGCGATGGCAGGCCCTTGGCTAACGAGCGGATGGCAGACAGATCAGAGGAGTAAATCCAAGTGACTCGGGACGGCGATGGCGGAACGACGGAGCCGGGGTCAGACGAAGGTGCAGTCGGAACAGAGAGCGTTGTGGTTTGGTCCTCCGAATTGGCTGTTTGGTTGGTCGAGACTGAGATGAAATTGATCGGGAACGGTGGAATCGCCGCAGTTAGAAGGGGTGGAAGGAGCCGATGAAATTTGAAGTCGACACCGACGCCAATAGGGCCCTGAAATTGAGGTTGAGCTTTGGACAGTGGGTGATCGATGATGGTTATGGTATTTCTGTACATGATGGTAAAAAAAAAATTCACAAACAAACAAACATAATATATATATATGAACTTAGCTCAGTTAATAGTAAGTCGGAACAAAGCGTTCTTCTTTTCTTATTGATTTATTTCCGCCCCCCTTTACAATGTAACCTAGACCCCTATTTATACTAAAAACCTAGCTTAGTTACAGATAAAATTTAAATAAAAAATTGCTAACATATAATTATTCTAGAGAATATTCCTAAGGATATTTATCTTTACAGATAATTATTTTTTTTTAATAAAAAATAATATCTTGAGATAAATATCTTACAGATAATTTTCTAAAATAAAAAAAAAACTAATTATTATATATATTTTTTTAAATATTCCGAAAATATTAAATAAATTCGAAAAATTTAAAATATATTTTATAATAATTTCCTAATGTGCCCTTGAGCATTTTTTGAGACTTTGTGGCTTGACGCGTCCAGAATTTGACGTATCATGTGTAACGTCGTTACGTCCGGGTCAAAATCGAGTGTTTACAGTTTCATCTGGGCCTTGCTCGATCTTGTCGAGGAAGTTCATGATTTTGAGGCGCTGCCTCTGACCTATGTGTCCTTCAATGAATTTGGTTTTCAACTCATCCCATGAGTCTATAGAGTTGTCGGGGAGACCATAAAACCAAGTAGACGCCTCTTCCTTCAGCGTGGTTGGGAAGAGTGCTGCATAATGATCAGGCGTTGCCCCTCTTCCCAAGAGGGAGGAGTTGTGGGCGTTGATGTGGCGAACTGGGTCACCTTCTCCGGTATAATCGTCGATGCTCCTCGCGAAGACTTGCGGGGGAACTCGAGTATTGAATAGCCTTTTGGTGAAGGGGTGAGAAGTATGATCACGAACGATGAGCAAATCGTTCGCACCTCGCCTCTTCTTCTCCAACAGTTCTTCGACCTGCCCTATTGTGAACAGGACAGGTTCCTTGCTCACGTTTCGGCCTCGGGAGCTTTAGGGGTTTCTTTCTCCAGGGGATTCTCCTCCTGGATTTTTACACTGGAAGCTACTTCTTCCTTTTGTGAAGCCTCTCGGGTTGGCTCTCTTTTCTCTGGAACAGCCCCTGCTTGGGTTTTATTCCAAAAAGTAATAAAGGCAGTTATTACCTTCGGAGGAACAGCCTGGGGAGTTGTCCTCGCATCTTCCAAAATTTGCAGAGATTTGGAATGGTTGAGGGTTTCATCGTTGCCAACACCATTAGATTGGGATATTGGGGGATCTTCTTGGGGGATCGGCCTCGATGTGGTAGGATCCACTGGTGGACTGCTCCTTTCTTCCACCGGAGTGTTGGGAATCTGGCTCTTTTCGGCAGCCATGACTTTTTGATATGTTCCCACAGACGGCGCCAAATGTTGGGATCAAAATGACGTGGCCACAAACTTCACGGAATGGACTTCTAAGCTTCGCCTTGGACGTAGCTCTCTCGAGGACTTGATTTCCTCCGGGAGACTTTTAAGGTCGAGCACCTAAAAAGGGGTGGGGATGGCCCTTGATTCCACTCCGAAGCTTAAGTTAGTAATGTATTTGAGAGTATAATATATAATTATTCAGAGCAGATTGTTTTTAATTGAAGGAGATAGCCCCCTATTTATAGGGAGAAGTTTACCGACTTTGTAGAGGCGGCTACTGGCCTCTGATTGGCTGCCTAGGGGCGGTTGTCAGTCAGCTGGTGACAAGCAGGTCGCCACCTCATGTTTACTTCGGAGGAATGTTTTCCTTTTAAGCAGGTGACAAGTAGGTCGCCACCTCACCTTTACTTCGGGGGAAGGTTTTCCCTTGGAGACGGTGGGAAGCAGGTCGCCACCTGTCTTTACTTCGAGGGAAGGTTTTCCTTTGGAGACGGTGGGAAGCAGGTCGCCACCTGTCTTTACTTCGAGGGAAGGTTTTCCCTTGGAGACGGTGGGAAACGGGTCGCCACCTATCCTCTGGAAGATTCTCTAAGTCTCTATAGTCGACCATTTATTCTTTTGAAGTCGACTTCTTCATGATCGGTAGTCGACCTTTTATCTCCAAATGGTTAGAATAAACAAGAAAGGTCGTCGACTTCTTCTCCTCGCCCTGAAAGCGTACTCGACCCGTCACCTGTAGGAAATCACCATAGACCAAGAACGTACATACATAGTCGGGTTTATTTATAACCCAACAGTCGCCATCGACTACTTCTCTAAATTGATAGAGGCAAGAGCTCTGGTGTCGACAACCACCTTCCAAATGATCAAGTTCATTCATGAACAAATCATATGCCGATATGGAGTTCCAAAAATCCTCATCAGTGATAATGGTCCCCAATTTGCCAGCGACGAGCTTGCTAACTTTTGTGGTGAAATGCTTATTAATCATCGCTTTGGATCTGTCCATCAAGCGCAAACAAACAGGTAAGTAGAGGCAGCGAATAAAACGATCCTTAACGGATTAAAGAAGAGGGTGGCAACTCTGAAGGGAAATTGGGTCGAGGAGTTAGACCATGAACTTTGGGCACTCAGAACCACACCCAAGAGAGTCACCGATGAAACCCCTTTCAGCATGGTCTATGGATCAGAGGTTGTGTCTCCCATAGAGGTAGCTAATATTTCTCAAAGAGTCGCCGCATACAGAGTCGACCAAAACGGGGCACAAAGAAGGATTGATTTGGACCTATTGACGAAAAAAGATGGGCTTCCGAAGAAACTAAAGAAGAATGAAGCTCGCCACTGCTAGGTATTATAACCGGAAAATAGGATGACGACAATTCTTCTTAGGCAAAAAGGTACTGCGAAGAAATGAGTTTCTAACAGCCGATCAAAGAGGAAAAATGGTGCCAAAATGGGAGGGCCCTTATATCATTATCGACATAACCTGTCCCAACGCATACAAATTGGAAGATCCTCAGGGGGCAACGCCTTAACATGACTTTCAACGAAGAGCACCTGAAGAAATTCTACATCTAAGAATCCTTTTATGTATTAATTATTACGATAAAGTGATCAATAAATATATATTTTATTCCATCCCTCGTTTACATCACAGGATTCCTCGACTTCCAAAAGACGCCATCTTTAAAGGAGATCAGTCATAATACTCACTCCTCGACTCTTTATAGTCGGTGAAGACCAAGGAGATCAGTCATAATACTGACTCCACAACTTTCGAAAGTCGCCATCTACAAAGGAGACCAGTCATAATATTGACTCATCGACTACTTATAGTCGGCGAAGACCAAGGAGATCAGTCATAATACTGACTCATCGAATTCCAAAAGTCACCACCTACAAAGGAGATCGGTCATAATACAGACTCCTCGACTCCTTATAGTCGTCGAAGATCAAGGAGATCAGTCATAATACTGACTCCTCGACTTTCGAAAGTCTCCATCTATAAAGGAGACCAGTCATAATACTGACTCCTCAACTTCTTATAGTCGGCGAAGACCAAGGAGATCAGTCATAATACTGACTCCTCTAACTTAATAAAATAGACAAGGGAAAAGGAACACAATTATGTTGTTAAACTCCTCAGCCTTCGATACATCAGTTGTGTATGAAAAAGACAGAAGGTTAAAGTTCGCTTCTCATCATAGAAAGGTACTCGACACAACCCCTTCCCCTTAATAAAATAAGACGAATGGTTCATGTCTCGGGGGCAAGTGTTGGGATATGACTCGGGGCAACCTTAGATGGGCCGAGAACATTCAAAAGTCGGGACGTTAAGTCGTAAGGTCGACGACCATGTAAGTCCGCATCAAGGAAAAACGGCGAAGTGTCGACATGCCTTCCTTAAGGAGACGATACTGAAGCTAACAATATAAGAAAAAGTGCCGACTTTCTATAAAACTACCTCCCCTTGTATAAGGCGAGTCAACGACCCAACCATAGAAGGAAACCTTTCCCTTTTAGGAAGAGGTACCAGCTGGCAACCTGCTTGCCGCCTGCCGACCCTAGGAAACCTTCCTCTTGAGGTAAAGCTGAGGTAGCAACCTACTTATCACCTGGTTAAAGAAACCTTCGACAATAAGGAATGATGAGGTGGCGACCTGCTTATCACCTACTGACACATCATCGTCCCCCTCAACCAATCAGAGAGAGGCGGCCACCGCCACTGAGCGGCCAATCAGAGCATAGATGCCGCCACTTGGAGTCAGTATAATCTGTACTTATAAATACTCATTATTTTTACAATCTATCATATACTTTTTACTATAAAGCTACAGGGAGGGAAATGGAATGTGAAATATTGAACATTGTATTCATCAATCCAAATCAATCAGCACAATGTAAACTAAGTCCTATTTATACTAATTTAGACATATGTACAAAACAGAGGAATACATCGAGTATGCATCATGGTATAGGGCCAGGCAACATGCTAAGTACACACTCGATGTAGATATCATATCTTATATTCCCCCACCTTCTTCATCTTCTTTTCTCTTTTCATGAAACACATCATTTATTCCATAAAGTTTGAGCAAGGAAATGTGCTGTTTCTTGACAAGAGCCTTGGTGAGCAAATCAGCCAGCTGATCCTCAGAGGCAACAAAGGAAGGATTGACCATTCCTGAGTCAATGTGATGCCTAGTGAAGTGACAATCCAATTCAATGTGCTTAGTACGCTCATGAAACATAGGTTTCTTGGCAATCTTTATAGCTGATTGGCTATCAGTGTATATGGGAATAGGCAAAGAAACTCGAACCCCCAACTCCTTGAGAAGTCTACCAATCCATAAAGCCTCTTGAATTGCCACCCTTAGACATCTATACTCAGCTTCTGCACTGGATAAAGAGACAGTGTCCTGTTTCTTCACTTTCCATCCCACTATAGCACTGCCAAGTCTCACACAATAAGCACTCACAGATCTCCTACTGAAATGACAAGCTGCCCAATCAGAGTCACAAAACAAACTCAAACCAAGTGAATTGTACGATGGGTAAATCAAACCTTGACTAGGGCTCCCGTTGATGTACTTTATAACTCTCAATGCTGCATCAAGGTGAGACTTCTTGGGTCTATCAACAAACTAACTAAGCCTTTGAACAGAAAAGCTAATGTCAGGGCGTGTCATTGTCAAGTATAGAAGATTGCCAATCAATATCCTATAAGAAGTAGCATCCACCAAAGGAGCATCATCAGAATTGGTCTTAGTAGCATCATCAAAACCACATGTGGTGAGCTTGAGATTGAACTCCATAGGAGTCTCAGTAGGCCTAGCAGCTCCCAAACCAGCCTCTTCAATCAGCTCAAGTGCATACTTCCTCTGATTGATGACCAAACCATCCTTTGATCTTGCAATCATCTTAGCACTTGATCAGTGATGAGCAAGTCATCAACATAAATGAGAAGAAAAACCCTATCCTTGCCCTCAATTTTAGTGAACAGAGAGTGGTCAGAAGCACTTTGAATGTATCCATGATCAATCAATGTATGAGTGAGCTTGGTATTCCAGTGCCTAGAAGCTTGTTTGAGGCCATAAAGAGACTTTAACAACTTGCAAACTCTCCTAGGAGACCCAAACACAGGTTTGGATGAATCAAAGCCCTGAGGAATGTCCTTATAAACTTCTTCATGTAAGTCACCCTGAAGGAAAACATTATTCACATCCATGTGAAACAATCCCCAAGAAAAAGAAGCTGCCAATGCCAAGACAGTCCTTACTGTGGTCATTTTAACAACTGGAGAGAAAGTTTCATTGAAATCAGTCCCTTCAATTTGAGTGAAACCCTTGGCAACTAACCTAGCCTTGTATCTCTCAATAGATCCATCATATTTGTATTTCACTTTGAACACCCATTTGCAACCAATAGTGCTCTTACCAAAAGGCAAGTCAACAATCTCCCAAGTCTTGTTATCCTGAAGAGCCTTAATCTCATCCTTCATGGCCACCACCCAATTAGAATCCTTGACTGCTTGCTTGTAAGTAGAAGGCTCTTTTATCTTGTCAATAGAGGCAAATCGTCATAGGAGACAAACTTCTCTATCCCAAAAGCAGCATTGGTAGAAGTCCCCTAACTAAGTTGAGAAATCCTTGCACTTCTTCTAAGAATGGGAGCATCAGAAGCAATACTAGAAGTCCCCTGATTAAGTTGAGCAATCCTTGCACTTCTCCTAAGAGTGGGAGCATGAGAAGGAATAACAGGAGGTGTCTGTGCAACAATGGGCTGAGGATCATCAACAAAATTTGGCATGGGAGCAGGAGAAACCTCACTGAAATGCTCATCATCTAATGTCTTATGACCCAAGAAAGAAGGCAATAAAGCTCCTAATTCAGACTTAGACACCCAAAAGGGAAAATGTGTTCATGAAAAACAACATCTCTTGAAACTTGAAAAGAGGAAGTGTGAACACTCATGTCAAGATATCCTTTTTGAGAAGTGGAGTATCCCATCAGAACACAAGGCTCGGCTCTAGGGCTGAAATTTTCAAAGTTTTTTAGCTTGGTGGCAAAACATAAACAACCAATGATCCTCAAACGAGTAATGGAAGGCTTCTTGCCATATAGTACCTCCATTGGGGATTTGTAGTTCTAAAGAGAGGATGGCAAACGATTGATGAGATAACAAGCTGTGAGGACACAATAGCCCCAATATCTTATTGGCATTGAAGCTTGAAAACGAATAGCCCTAACCACATTCAAAATGTGCCTATGCTTGCGCTCCACTCTACCATTTTGTTGAGGAGTGTGGACACAACTTGTTTGATGCCGAATTCCCATTTGAAGAAATAAGTCCTTACAAATGGAATTGACAAACTCAGTCCCATTATCACTCCAACCCCAAAATGATTCTGAACCATCAGCAAGAAGCCTTTGATATGAAGAAAGGTGTCACTCTTGTTCTTCATCAAAAACACCCAAGTAGCTCTTGAGAAGTCATCAACAATTATGAGGAAATATTGATAATTCTTGATGGTAGAGTCCTTATAAGGACCCCAAAGATCCATATGAACCAAATCAAAAGGCTTAGTAGCATGAGAATCACTAATGGGATGAAAGTCTTGTTTGCTTAGCCAAAGGGCAAATGCTACACTGGCTTATACAATCAGTAGATTTATCCAAAATCAAAACATCATTCAAATGACTCATGTGTGTAGCTGAAACATGACCCAAACGCCTATGCCAAGTCTAAGCATCCACTTTATTTGTTGCAATAGTAGGAGTTGCCACCACCCTTGAATTAGAAGGCACCCTATCCTTGAGAATGTAAAGTCCCCTAGACTTCTTACCAATCTCCATTTGCTTCCCAAATTGGCCCTGAAGTAACACATGATCAAAAGTGAATACCACTTTTCAATTCAACTGATTTGGAAGTCTAGACACCGAAATCAAGTTAAACTTGAAATCAGGCACCAAAAGTATACCATCCAAGGTAAAACCACTTGAGAAGGAGCAGCTGCCAATGTGAGTCACCTTGCATTTGTGACCATTAGGCAAGTGAACAAACTGAAGGGCAGAGTCAATAGCTCTCAAATTATGCAACCAATTCACTTCATGAGTAATGTGATTGGTGGCTCCTGAATCAGTGATCCAAGACATAGAAGAAGATGTCATACCTTCCATGTGAGCTTGCACTTGATTAACCTCCTCAAAACAAGGAGGATCAAAATCATCTTGAGCAGCAACATGTTGCACCCTCTTGTCTAAACCAGAGTGAACAATTATATTCTCACAAGTACCATGGAAGACCCTTTTATCACCAGCTGCCACATGTTCAACCAAATTGGAATTAGCCCCATCATCAATACTAGCATTGGCTGAATTCCATTGGCGTTTGAGAGCTCCAGGGGGTCCATACTTCTTCCAACAAATATCCACCTTGTGACCAAACTTGCCACAAAAAGTGCATTGCCAATTGGACTTGTCAATCTTGTTACTCTTACCACCATTACCTGAGCCACTAGAAGCCCCATTTGAACCACCATAGCCACCATTGGACTGACCAGAGTTGAAATTTCTTGCACCACCATTAGAATTCATTGGATTGCCATAAGAATTCCTCATAGAATACAAGGTAGTTGACTCACCAACATAACCAATAGAACCAGAAATGGCACGTTGACTCTCTTCTTGCACCAAAACAGAGAAGGCCACACTGAGAGATGGAAGAGGCTGACTCATCAACAAACCACTTCTAACATGAGCAAAAGACTCATTCAATCCCAAAAGAAAAGCCATGAGCTTCTGTTTCTGTTTCTCCTTGTGCTCCTTGACAATGTGTATATCATTAGCACACTCTAACATGATATTATCAATAGAACCAAGAGCATCCCAAAGTTGCTTCATCTTGGCAAAGTACTCTGTGATAGAAAGAGCACCCTGAGAAGTTTGATAGATCTCCCTGGTTAGTTGGAAAATTTGTGTGCCATCCACCTTATCAAACATTTCCTTCAAGTCATTCCAAATAGACAAAGCAGTTGTATTGTAGACCAATCCAGTCACTAACTCCTTGGCCACTGTGTTCCTCAACTAAGCCTTGACAATGGCATTAGCCTATCCCATTTAACTCTCTGGTCCATAGGAACACCAGAACGATTGAGGAACCATCAATGAACCCCAATTTATTCTTAACCAACAATCCTTCCTTAATGGAAGTGCTCCATGCATGATAATTGGAAGAACCTTGAAGTTGGAAGGGAATGAGGAGATGGCCAGTGGTGTCAGATGGATGAATGTATAGAGGATCATCAATGGAACCATCAGTAGCCATAGCTAATTCAAAAACTCAGCAATAAGACAAACGAGCTCACAAGAAGACAATCAACAAGCTGGCAAGCAGCAAGCTGGCAACAGCTAGTAACAGCTATCAACAAGGACAAGGCAATCCCAATCCAAAAGCAACAGACGATCCAAAATCCAGCAAATCCAAGTCCAAAAACAATCAGCGAAATCAAATCCAGCTAATCTCCAAGCAGAAACTCAAAAGAAGCCATAGTAAGCAAGATCAAGCTATCACAACAAGTGATTGAGCTCAATTCAGCTCAGATCGAAGCAGTTGAGCTGTGAAACTACTAGATCAGATCCTCAAAAATTACAATCAGTTGTTCTTTGATAAGAAAACAACAAATCGAAGACGCGATCCAACTTGCAAGTGAAGAATCGAAGCTAGAAACCAGAAGCTTGACGAAGAAGCAATGACGAAGACGAAGCTTGATCCTCAAGCAAACTGTGGAAATGCTATGATACCATATAAAGCTATAGAGAGGGAAATGGAATGTGAAATATTGAACATTGTATTCATCAATCCAAATCAATCAGTACAATGTAAACTAAGTCCTATTTATACTAATTTAGACATATGTACAAAACAGAGGAATACATCGAGTATGCATCATGGTATAGGGCCAGGCAACATGCTAAGTACACACTCGATGTAGATATCATATCTTATATTTACAGTATTCTCTCATATTCCATTACTGGCTTAAGCTTCGAAGTGGAATCAGGGGCAAATCTCCACCCCCTTTTCAAGTTATCGCCTACACAACACTCAAAATGAAACTAAGCACCTAGTGAGGTCGAGATAGACACCTAAAAGAGTTAATCAAAGGCGAGGCCTCGAAGTCCACTACCAGAAGCTGCGTGTCGTGATTTTCTTTTTCTAAAAAATGTATCTTTGAGACGATCCCGACTTTTATCGAGTGCTCGAGACGCGTCGTGATTTTCCTTGCCCCCTGTTTAGAGAAGCTTGATACATATACGATAATGATTTTATTAGTTTAAGCAGATTTACGTCATATATAGATATTATATGAGGGTAAGAATTACGAGCCTTGGTCTCGTTTTACTTAGCCTTTAGACTGAGTCCCTTTATTTGGGTCTCCGTTTGGGGGAGTGTGAGTGTGTCCCTTTAGCCTTAGCCTTCAATCCACTCTATTTAGATGGAGGTGAGAATGATTAAAATTCATATATTTACTTTCGTAACTTGACTTTGGGATTTCCCAGGTGGTGGCTTTGCCTTCGTGGCTTAATGCCGAGGTTACTTCTTGTGGTACACATATCCTGTACCTACATAGATGGGGGCTTGGCCCTCGTGCTACTCATGCTCTGTGACATGTGCATATAGAGTTGTATGTATATGGTTGTCATCTATAGTGGACGCGTTTGGCGTCTTGTACATGGGGGGTTTTCCCTCGAAATGGCTACACTTGGCAGCTCATGTATGCATCATTACTCCCGTAGTGAGTATCTGATATCTTTATATCTGGGGGTTTACCTTTGTGTTGATTAAACTTGGTAACTGATGGATATATAAATGTCCCCATGGTGGACATGCCGTTGTATGCAAAGGGATATTCCTTGTATTGGCTACGTTTGGTAGCTCATACATAAGGCTGCTCCCGTAGTGAGCGTGCTTTGCATCTCGAGTGTGTGAGTGGGGGTGGTACGTATTGGCTTGTAAGTCAGAATGTTGTCCTTGTGAGGGTGGATGGGATCCTTCCTTGGGGGATGTTGATAGTCGATAGTCTACTTTCTTTTTTCTTTTGTTTCATCTTGACGGCGGAGTCGGGCATGTCTTCAAAGAGAGTCGTCACTTGGTCGTTCCTTCCGTGTCACTAGTTGGTACATAGCTTGATTCTTCCATTGATTACCCTAGATAGCCTTGGTTTTACTTCGTTTGCACCCCTCTTGTGAGCGTTTGTGGTGTTTGCATATGCGTTATAGACTTTCTCCTTATGAGTGTTTTATCAGTCTTTGCCCCCGAAGTAAGCATTTGATCTCCATGCATTTTGGGATGCACTCTTGGGTAGGTTCTCTTGATGGCTTGCATAACACCTTATGGGGTGGTTGATGGTTTCTGATGTGTCATTTCCCCCTTTCCTGGGGTACTTGTTTGCTATGTGCTTCGTCTCCCTGGTTTGCTGGTGTGGTTTTGTTTAATCGGACGAGTATCCCGCCTTGCCCCCGAGCAAAGCGGTGAATTTATTCATTGCTTAGCTCTGTGAGGGTTGAGTAAGCATCCGATTATCCTAAGATGTCTCTTTGATCTTTATACTGTTGTTGTAGGGTTTTGTAGAATAGGGGGTGTCTTGATTAGGGAGGGTAAATCTATAGGGATGTAAAGGAGTTCAAAGATCCTTAGTTGATTGAGTGAAAGAGATATGGCTTCCAATGATTTTTTAAATAGAGTTGATTTTCTTCGTAGTGATGTCCTGGTTTCTTTTGGAGGAGGCATTATTGCGAAGGCGTTACTCACCAATTTGCTTTTCTTTGAGAAACTTATAGAATGCCTTAGATTTGCTTCTGGGCGAGCTGAGTGAATGTGTAGAATGGGAGCGAGGACCAAGTTTGTTGTTAGGAGTATGTTTGATGGGAAGGCTCCGAAGGTGAAGGTGGTAGTCCCTTTTGATGTTACCATGTCTTCGCATGATTTTTTGCAAAGAAGATAATCATCCCCTTGTGAAGGGTGGTTGAGATGATGTTCTTTCTTGTTGATATTTTTGTTTGGACATGTGGATGTCTCTTTCTCTTGTCGTGGTGGTCTTTTTCTTTCCTTTTTTTGATAGAGTGGTCTTGTGGATCTTATGTCTCTTTATCGGAGGTTGGGTTGCTTATGCTTGTAAGGCTTACGTCCCTTCCATTCTTTTGATTGGGTGGCCCTGCGGGTCTTATGTCCTTTTATCGGAGGTTTGGTTGCTTATGCTTGTAAGGCTTACGTCCCTTCTATTCTTTTGATAGGGTGGCCCTGCGGGTCTTATGTCCTTTTATCGGAGGTTGGGTTGTTTATGCTTGTAAGGCTTACGTCCCTTCCATTATTTTGATAGGGTGGCCCTGCGGTCTTATGTCCCTTTATCGGAGGTTGGGCTGCTTATGCTTGTAAGACGTACGTCCCTTCCATTCTTTGATAGGGTGGCCCTGCGGGTCTTATGTCTCTTTATCGGAGGTTTGGTTGCTTATGCTTGTAAGGCTTACGTCCCTTCCATTCTTTTGATAGGGTGGCCCTGCGGGTCTTATGTCCATTTATCGGAGGTTGGGTTGCTTATGCTTGTAAGGCTTACATCTCTTCCATTCTTTTGAAAGGGTGGCCCTGCGTGTCTTATGTCCCTTTTTATTTGAAGGGTTGATCTTATGGATCTTCCCATTTTCATATGTAAGGGTTGTCTTTATGGATCTTCCCCTTTTCGGTTGGATGGGTTGTCTTTTTGGATCTTCCCCTTTTCGGTTGGAAGGGTTGTCCTTATGGATATCCCCCTTTTCATATGTAAGGGTTGTCCTTATGGATCTTCCCATTTTCATATGTAAGGGTTGTCCTTATGGATCTTCCCATTTTCGGTTGGAAGGGTTGTCTTTATGGATCTTCCCCTTTTCATATGTAAGGGTTGTCCTTATGGATCTTCCCATGTCATTATGAATCTTCCCCTTTTTGGTTGGAAGGGTTGTCCTTATGGATCTTACCCTTTTCATATGTAAGGATTGTCCTTATGGATCTTACCCTTTTTGTTTGGAGATGACACATTCTCTTTTATGAGTAATGGTGCTTTTCTTCTTTCCTCATGTGCCCTGAAAAACGTCTAATTCATTTAGTCATATTGCCAGAACTTACATGAGAAAAGTCTATATGGAGTCTGAGGATCTTCTTTTGGTAATAATAAACATAGTAAATGAAAGTGGATACTCCATTTTTCTTCAAGTGTAAAATTTCTTCAGGTGTTCTTCGTTGAAGGTGTTGGTTGACATTTGCCCTTCCGCATCATCCATGTGGTATGCCTTTATTGCTGGAATGGATGCTATCTTATATGGGCCTTCCCATTTTGTAGACATCTTGTTTATCGTGTCCAAATGTATGAACTCATTCCTTCTTAGGACCATTTCTCCCACATGGACCTGACGCACCTTTACTTGCCTATTGTAGTAATGAGTTGTTGCCAATTGCATTTTTTCTTGTGCATCTTCCACCTTCCAACTCCTTTCTTCTGCCATATCTAGCTCTAGGCGTCTTTCTTCGTTATTGCGTTCTCCATCATAGTGTGTCGTTCTATGAGAGGAGATGGCTTTCTCTATGGGTGCCACTGCCTCGGATCCATAGACCAAGCTGAAGGGTGTTTCCCATGTCGTTCTCTTTGGAGTTGTGCGCAGTGCCCACAAAACATTGTCCAATTCATCCACCAAATTTCCCCCAAATGCCTCGATTCTTATTTTTAGACCTTCCAAGATTATTTTGTTTGCGGACTCCACCTGGCCGTTTGTTTAGGCGTGTTTCACTGACCCAAAACGGTGATCAATGGCCAATGTTTTGCAATATGATCCCACCTGACGCCCTTTGAACTGTGGCCCATTGTCACTTATTAGCACTTTTGGAACTCCATATCTTGAGACTATTCTTGTTTGGAGGAACTTGACCACTTGGAATTCTGTTGTTTTTGCTAAGGTCTTGGCTTCAATCCACTTCGAGAAGTAGTCTATAGCTACTAGAATGTACCTCATTTGGCTTTTCGACATTGCAAATGGACCGATCAATCGATGCCCCACTGGGCGAAGGGCCATGCACTTATTAATGGTTGGATGCTGGTGCGGTTATATTCTTCTAGTACCTTTGGCATGCATAACATTTTTGTACCACTTCAGAGGTCTCTTTGTTCATTGTTGGCCAGTAGTACCCCTGGTTGAGGGCCTTCTTCACTATTGTCATTGCTCCCTAGTGGCAGGCTGCCTGTCCTTCATGTAATTCTCTTAGTATTCTACATGTATTAAGCTCTGCTACACATCTCATGTAGGGCGCGGAATATCCTCATTTGTATAGTAGGTCATTAATGATGAGGTAGTTGACTGCTAGCCTTTCCACCATTGCTACCTCAATTTCCCCTTCCGGTAGTTCTCCCTTGCTCAGGTATCGGTGTCATCCAATTGGGTGCCTCATCAATTTCTATTGCATCTATCGTCATTACTTCGTGCCTATCATAGGCTGGTAGTAATACTTGTTCCGCAAAATGTACTTCTTTTTCTTGTGGGATTTCTAAGGCGAATTTGCATAATGAACCAGCGTCTCCATTTTTCGTCTCTTGGTATGGCTGTGATTTTGAAGGTTTCAAAACCTCCAATTGTTGCTTGTACTTCTTGCAAGTATTGTTGCATATTTGGAGATTTCGCGTTGTAATCTCCTTTTACTTGATTCAACACCAGTTGGGAGTCACACTTTGCCTCTAAGTGTCTTACTCCCATGCCTCTTGCTATTCGTAGACCTGTAAGTAAGGCTTCATACTTTGCCTCATTGTTTGTCGCACGAAATTTCAGAGCCATAGCATAGCGCAACGGGGTTCCTTCTTGTGGTGGGATTATGACGAGCCCTGCCCCCGCCCCCTCTTGGTTGGAGGATCCATCAGTGTACATTGTCCATACATCCTCATTGTTTTCCTCCCCTTCTTTTTTCTTTGGTGGGTTTTCTTCTATTGTACTCGGCTGTGTGCCTGTGAATTCTGCTATGAAATTGGCTATGGCCTGACTCTTGATGGCAGTTCTTGGGGCGAAGTGTATTCTGAATTCGCTCAGCTCTACTGCCCATTTGGCTATCCTCACTGACACATCTGGTCTTTGGAGTAGGTGTTTCAAAGGCTGATTTGTAAGCACCACTATTTCGTGTGCATGGAAGTATGACCTGAGCTTTCTTGTTGTGACTATTAAGGCAAATAGATATTTCTCTATTGGCACGTAGTTTGCCTCATACTTTGCGATGGTCTTTCTTACAAAGTATATTGGCAGTTGGACGTTATTCTCCTCTCTTATTAGTGCTGAGCTGACTGTCGTTTCGCTTACCGAGATGTATAAATATAGCTTCTCTCCCAGGACCGGATGTGCTAGGGACAACAGTGTTCTTATATGTTGTTTAAGTTGTTGAAATGCTTCCTCGCATCTAGGCTTCCATTCGGACCTCTTGTTTTCTCGCAATATTTCGAAAATGGGTAGTGCCTTGTCTCCTATCTTTGGGAGGAAACGATTTAAGGATGCCAGCCTCCCGTTGAGTTGTTGTACTTCCTTGGGCTTGGTGGGGGATTTCATTTGTTCGATTGCGAGTAGTTTTTCTGGGTTTGCTTCAATTCCTCTTTAACTTACCATGAAGCCGAGGAACTTTCCCGATTGTACTCCAAACACGCATTTTTGCGGGTTTAATCGGACCTGGTGGATGCGCATCCTTTCAAATACTATTCGCAGGTCTGCTCCGTGGTTTGCCTTTGTTTTGGACTTGACGATCATGTCGTCTACGTATGCCTTCATCGTTTTTCCTATCATATCCCCAAATAGCTTGTTGACCATCCTTTGGTATGTTGCTCCCGCATTTATCAAACCAAACGGCATCACCTTGTAGTGGTAGACCTCAATGTCTGCATAGAAAGCTGTGTGTGGTGCATCTTCTGGGCACATCTTGATTTTATTGTACCCTGAGTATGCATCCATGAGGCTTATTGCCTCGTGTTCTGCAGTGGCGTCCACTAGCTGGTCTATCCGTGGAGGTGGGTACGCATCCTTTGGGCATGCATTATTTAAGTCACGATAGTCAATGCACATTCTCCATCTTCCATTGGTCTTTCTTACAAGTACTGGGTTTGTCACCCATGTCTGGAATCTTATTTCTTGTATGAACTTGGCTTCTAGTAGTTTGCCCACGTCCTCTCAAATTGCAATATTTTTGGGTTCTCCTAGTGTCGTCTTTTTTGTGTTATTGGTCGTACTGACTCACTGATGTTTAGCTTATGTGAGATTACTTCTTCACTTATCCATGACATATGCTTGGTGACCATGCGAATAGCTCCTTATACTCCTTGAGGAGTGTTATTAATTCTTCTTCGTCTCCTTTGGAGATTGTTGTCCCCGTCGTATTTTCCTATCTGGCTCTTCTATTAACACTTCTTTGATGTCCTCTGCGGGGTTGCTCATCCATACTATTCCCTTGGATCCGTGTCAATCAAGAGCACATCTGGTGGTGGCTTGTTGATCTCCTCCTTCCATGTGTTATTCACACATACTCTTGCGACCTATTGGTCTCCTTTAACCTCCCCTACTCTTTTTCTTCCTGGGAACTTCAACTTGAAATGCTGTTGACGGGATCATACCATACTTGTTCATTGAGGTACGTCCTAGCATTCCATTGTAGCCATGCAATTTTTCCATTATGACGAAGTCAGCGTCGAAAGTGAGGTTTGCCTCCCCATCCTCCAATGTCACTGGCAACGTGATTTTTCACATTGGGTATGACGCTGCTCCTTGAAAATCTGTCAATGGGCAATATAGAGGCTTCAAATATCTTTTCTTCATTCCAAGCTTTGTCAATGCGTCAAATGCAAGGATATTCATTGAAATCCCCTCATTGACTAAAATCCTCCTAACTTGGTAGTCTTTGATGCTGATGGTCACTTCTAGTGCCTCGTTATTGGGTAGGTTCACACTCTCTATGTCTTTTCCACTGAAATAGATTCCCCCCATACGATGCTTCCCCTCATGTGACTTCAGACTCTCCCATGATTGGGTAACATATACATCTTTTGCGTAGTCCATTTCTCCTCTTGAGGCAAGGCCTCCATGGATTGTATTGATCGTTGCTCCGATTAACAACTTGTCTGCCTTTGGGGGTGGTGGAGGTAGCCCTTGGGGGGTGTTTGGATGGATGTAATGTGGGATGTAATATCACATTACGTCCCACATTACATCCACATTACGTTGTTTGGTTTGCCAAACGATGTAATGTGCATTGTAATGTAATGTACATTGTAATTTGAGATTACGTCCAAACTTCATTCGGCGTAATGTGAGATTACATCCAAAAACGGATGTAATGTGAAATTACGTCCAACATACGGAGTGTTATTATTTTATTATTATTTGTTAAATATATGAAATATTTTGTATTATATTTATGGTTTATTATGATATTATTATTATTCTAATTTATAACTTATTATTATAATAAATAATAATGCATGTGATATTCGTATAAATTGAGTACAATATTTGTGTGCCATTTTTTTATGAAAATTATATTATAAAACTATTTAAAATGTTTTAATTAATAAAATTTTAATAGTTATGCGTATTGAGATAAAATATATACTTTTTAGAATTCATAAATGACTATATTATTAACCACAATATTTTTAAGGAAATTAGATGTTGTCAAAATATATTCTTTAAATCTTTTTATATTAAGAGATATAATACATTTATATATATATATATATATATATATATATATAAAAAGTCACATTACAATGCACATTACAGCACATACCAAACACTGTAATCTAACATTACACTCTACATTACAGCACAACCAAACACTGTAATCTAACATTACATTACGTAGCTCACATTACTTGTAATCTCACTTTCAAGTAATCTCACATTACGTCCATCCAAACGCCCCATTGGTTCATCACCAATTGTGTTGTTTTTTAGCTTGATGGAGTGCTATCTAGGGGCTGTTGATCCCTCTTAGGAGGCATTTGCTCTACCATCCTTTCATGTTGCCCCTGAATAATAGGCTATTGAAAACCCATCATTGGTGTTTTGTTACTACATCCCCCTTCGCTTTCCGCTTGTATTTTATTTGTTGTCATCGAGCACTGGTAGTATGCTACGTGCTTGTTGCTCGGATCCGCAGACGGTGCCAATGTTTGCACACGCAGTTTTCTTCGTGGGCTTCTCCTTTAGTTCTCTCATTCTTTTCTGGCTTCTTCTTCTCGTATTCCCAGTTTTTCTCCTTGGATACCTACAAATGGCCACCGTTGGGGGGGGGGGGGGGGGGTTCCCGGTAAACCCACTATGATGCTTAAGAAAGTATAAGCTTTAAAGAGATAAACGGGCTTAGAGAGAGAGAGAGTGATGGATTACCTTTAAATGAGGAGAAAATGTCTCTATTTATAGAGTTCCTATTGAATCGCCCCGGTTCCAGTGATTTCCTGGTCCAGTTGTGGCAGTTTCGTAATATAAGTTAGCATTTGCCATAAATATGGTGCATTTGACCTCGGTTTGTCTGTGAATGAGCTTAATATGCTTAATTGTTGTGAAATGTCCTACGAGAGCGAGCCCCGGGCGATACATCGTCCGGGGATAGGGGGTTCGGACGAGTGGAACTCTTCCGGACGGAGGAGGGATACCCGGATGGGTATCCCCTAAGGTCCCCCTCGGGTTACCCGAGCGGGAGGACCTCGCTCGGGTCACCCCCGAGGGACTTTTTCCCTCGGGGCCTTCTGAGTGGGTTTTGCCACTCGTGTTGTTTTCGGTCCTAAGTGATGGGCCTCGGGTGTCCGTTTTCCAAGTTTCGAATTATAATCGATTGTGGCCCAATTACCGGGTCCAATTTATAATATCTTGAACGTATATCCAACAGACAATAAGACATCCTGGGGTTTTACAAAAAAAAAAAAGAGAGCCACAGTTCTGTAGAACAGTGGATAGAAATGAAGGATGAGAAATTCACATATGTCAAATCTTAAAATTGCAGGAGAAATTTGTATATCAGGTTCAGTTTTCAAAAGGATTGGGCAATGGTCAGACCCTACAATCTCAGAGTGGGTGATGCTAGCTAAGGGAAAATTCAAACGTCAATCAGTTGTGGATAGGGCCCTATCAAGTCTTTCTCTAATAGTTGCATGACCAGTATGTCCATTTGACCCGGTAAAGGGGGTCCATGAAAGCCTAGGTCTAAGAGGTCCAGACTATCCATTCAAAGATGTGACTGAATAATACGACTTGCAGAGACATGATTACTTCCCTTTTTTTCAGTAGTAGACGGTAGACCAGATGTCATTAAAGTCGCCAATAAGAAGCCATTGAGAAGACAAAGTATTTGAGAAATTCTGCATACTAGCCTAAAAAGGATGTCATTTGAAGGGGCCATAGACAAAAGTTGCATACCAAGGCTGAGAAGTAGGATCTTGGTAATAAGACGGTGGAAATAGTTATCAGATTGATGAATTATATCTAGTGCCTGAATTCGTTCCCAAGCTAAAAGCAAGCCACCTCTAGACTGAGTAGGCTCCTGAGTAGATATATTGTTAAAGCCTAATATCTGGATTACAGATATAAAGCGGGTATGATTGGAATTGAACTTAGAAAGATGATATGAGGTTTCCAAATGCCTACAAAAATTGTAGGTGGCTAATTGTCAAGGCTCGCCTAACACATTGACAATTCCAACTAAGACGATTCATAATAAAAACAGATTATTTCCAAAGGACATTTATGCAGACATTGTGAGGAACTGTATATCTAAATCCAGAGAAATTGGTATATTATCAACCAGAGGAATCATGACACATTCAGACTCCCAAGGATATAATTTATGAGCACTAAACTTGACTATTCCATAGTAATATAAACTATGCCAGCATTTGAACAAAACTAATACCTGGTCAAAAGTAGGGGATCTAGAGAAATTCTCAGATATTCTGATAGGTCTCCTTGGTCTTATAGGACGCCTTGGAGCAGCAGGGACCTGTAATGTCACAGAAGTAACTGGAGTGGTAACAGTAGGTTCTTCAATTGTAAAGTTGATCTTTCTTCGCTTCCGAGGACGTTCCTCAACATCATCCTCCTCCATAAGCTCCTTACCAGGGCGGTGGAGTCTATTATCCTGGGCTGAGAAATTTGAAGGGCCTGTCTCTAAAAGTTTAATAGCTTTTTCCAGATCCTCTTGAGATTTCATGAGAATGTAATACTGCTCATTTAAAACCAATTGATCCGCCAATTCCTGGTCCCTGATCACCCTGTCATGTGGGGCACCTGGGTCAAAACCAACTGCTACTGAAAGAACTTCCAAATCATCAGTACTTTGTGAAAAAGTAGAGACTGAAATAACTTGGGGGGAGACGCAACATGAGGAATTGTTTCTGGGATTAGAGAAGAATCCCATTGGTGTGTATGATCAGAAAGCACAATTTAATCAATACTTGAGTCCCAGCAAGAACAACGAGTTCAGGGCTTTCAGAATGTTGGACTCTAGATGAATAATTTGTGCCGACATGTTGCGGATACAGAGAATGATTCAAATGAGGATGACCCTGATACTGGGCACCCATGACGAGTACCAAATAGGCACGTAGACAGGAAAATGGGTCGGTGGCACCACTTGGAAACCAAAGTCAGCAAAGGGCCTCACCGAGTGTTGAATGTCCGATTGGTAAGAGTATATTGGGTGAGGAAATCCCAGGGGTGAAACAGACTGTAGGATTGGATGCCCCTACAAAGTGTGGCGGGTAGTGTGAATAGGTGTGGGGGGGGGGTGGAATCACAGAAATTGGGTCCACGGATACATCCATATCTGCACTAGACAGAAAGGGGCCCTCTGACATCGCATTTAGTAAAGTGTCTCCGACAAGAACATTCTCCCCCCGGTGATCTCTCAAATAAGAATTCTGATGTTCTCTCCTTAGATGACTCGTCGACTGTGTTGCCACAGGATTTGCATGCCCGTTCTCAAGATAATTCCTTCTTAGGCGGGGAGCATTCACTCCAGATGGTTTGTTGAGAGTATGATCATCAAAATAAGGTATCCAACGAATTAGTACACCACTACCGCAGTTTCCAAATGTAAAAAGATTACTATTTGGATTTTGACGTGGTACCAACTTGGGGTGTTGTGTAGCCTCATGATGACGTGATCATCAGTAAGCCAGCATTCAGATATAAGTTATGGCCAAAGCATCCACAACGGCAGCATCCGTAGCTGATAAGGACTTCATGCGAATCCAATCCGTCCAGCAAACCAATCGAAGGAAGAACAGGCCTCTGGAGGTTCAGATAAACCAGAACTCGAGGGAACGCCATTTCAAGAGCAAACTCCTCATCAAAATCTACTTCATTGATTGGCCCCCACTCGTTTAGCCACCAATCGAATATTTTTCAAATTCATCAGTCTGGGTAGGATACCCCGGCCTCAGCTCAATCCAAACCGGTGTGAAGTCGATGTTAACTTCGTGAGTGATAGGGTCAGGCTCAACACGAGGACTAGAACATCGACCAAGAAAGGTCCGTTTTGTTGGACTTCAAGGGCTTGTCTCTCATCCAGAAATTGATAAACCCACATCCCTCTTCTCTTAAATTACCATGGATGACCTGAGGAAGGCTCTAGTTAGTCACCGTAAAGCGCCTAACTTGGTCAATTCGTTCCTGTCGAAAACCAAAGCAGCACCCAAACAAAACTCTCTCCCAAGGAACCATCGGAGCTGAGCTTGATTGTTCGCCAATAGCTTCAACCACAGTGAAAATTCGATCAAGGAGTAGAGAGGAAGAATGAGAATTTGAAGTTTTAAACAATGGCCTTGTGAGTCTTGGGAAGGGGGATCTCTGTCATCATTAGTAATCATGAAGGGATCAGGACATGAGAGAGAGCCACATTGAATCGTAGTTAGAAAAAAACACAGAGAGAGATGTTTGAGAGACGAGAAGTGCGTCAACAAGCAAAGAGATAAAGGGTTGCACGCGACGAAAAGCAACAATCATTCAAGGGAGGGAGATAAACATCAAGAAGCTAGGGTTAGGATTTTGAGAAGACAAAAACGTTTACTCCTTTTTTTTTCTTTGCTTGCATAGAATTCTATGTTATCTCAGTAGTGAAATCCACAATCATAATTTTTTTCCACACTCGTTCATAAATTTTAAATTGTCAAATAATCAGCAAATTGATAAATATAAAGAATTACTACACTAATAATCTCTTTCACTTTCAGTTATATATATATACTAGATGTATCGCACTCAATAATAATCTCTTTCACTTTCAATTATATATATAATAGATGTATCGCACTCAACAAATACGATACTTGCCGACATTACAGCAAGTGTTTCAGATGATAGAAGTCGATGTCAATACATATCTACACTACACACAAAGAAAATGAATACTTTCTCTACAATTCTCAGCTTATAAGAAGCTAATTAACTAATCATCTTGTTGTATAAATCGCAATCTATCTGGGATTCATCTGAAGAACCCTATTGTACCAAACAGAATGAAGAATCATATGAAAAATGTCATACTTTACAGGTTTAGTATGCCAAAGAAAATGCTGCTGAACCTTCTTCACCCCAATTTGCATCTCCCTGTACCTCTTCTTCGATATCGAGCTCAGTATTTTCTTCAGGTTCGGTATATCCTTCTGCAACACAAAAACAGCAAAAGACTTCCAATCCAAAACCTCAAAGAACGGCGGTACATAGTTATCTGAAATAATCACTGGTACACATTCGTAAAATATAGCCTCAACAACACGAGGACTATTAACCTCGAAACCCCTCGGGCAGATGCAGTATTTACTGCTCTTCATGTGCTGGGAATAACTCATTTTACCCTTAATTCTGGGCAGTGGACCGTATATTTTCATGTCAGGATCGTCCTTCCAGTACTGCAATAGAACGGGTCGAACATATCCGTGCATATTTCCTGCGAAGAAGGCTAGAATTGACCTTTTGGAAGGAGGGTTGCCTCCTAGTCCTTTCAGAGGGTCTTTAGGATTATGTATGTAAGTTGTTGGAATGGACACATCTTTGCCAAAATGAAAATTTTTCGCAAGGGCAGTACAGAGGGCTCTTATGCAACTAGCCATTATTTCCTTCGTCTCCTTTGGGGCCTGGATATTTGATCAATCACAGTGTTAAAAGATGAAATTTTGATAGATTATAAGGCAGTTGATAGTTCATACTCACCCAATCATGGCAGCCGACCAAGAAATGATCGGCTCCTCCAGTTCTGTTCCAAAAAGGATACTTTGCACCGATCAAACCCAAATACTCATCCAGATACTGCACAAGATTTGTACGGCTATGAGATTTGGGGACATAAAGAGTTTCCTCAAGCATCCGAGCACTGAAGGGCAAGTAAAAGAGGTGTGCTTTCAACGCGTTTACTGTAACAAATTCTTTGTTTTCCTCTAGCTGCTTCATGAACCATCCCTCAGTAGCGTATATCCCTTGAAGAACACCGCTGGGCTGATGAAAAACTGGTTTTTCTCCTTCTTTGTAAATGTATACTTGGAGCTTTTCTTCCATCAGTTCATAGCTCCTGCAATTTTTCACAACTCGGGACTTTAAGGATAAAGTAGAAAAAGGTACTAATAGTAAGTTGAATATTCTACTACCTTTTGAACATTGACGCATTTTGATAAAGATGAGGATAAAGGCTTTCATCCTTTGACTGTATAGGAGGAGCATTCTCTATTTTTAACTTGGCATCAAGTAGTTCTTGATCAACTTCTGATGACCATTGTGGTTTCTGCAATATCAACCCAATGGCTGGCCAATTAAGTACCTTTTACTTTCATAATATCCCACCAAGAATAATCTCAAATATTTATTTACCCTCTTACCGTAGGGTGATAAGAAGATCGACTTCGGGTCAGTAAATCATCCATGTCTTCAATTGTTAAAACATCTGATGCTCGTGGGTTAAGCTTCTTATTATCAACACTCTGAGTGGCAGATTTTTCATCAATCCCTGGACTTGGTGCCAATTCTTTGTCCATAGGAGATGCATTTGGTTCAATTGATACACTGTAAATCCCAGTAGTCTTGTCCCGAAACATTAATGGAGTTATTGGGGCAAGTGCAGGTGTCGGGGATGACATAAGATCTTTGATGGAGCTTCCATTGTCAGTGCCTCTCGGTGGCAGTGAAGGTGCAAGTGCAGGTGAAGGACGGTTATCAATGGAGCTACCATTATGGAGCACCATAGCTTCATTTGGTGCATATCCACCTTTTGATGGATCGATGGTACTCTCCTTCACCACTAACAAATCTCCAGATGCAGATCTGTCTGAGCTCGAATTACTTTCTTTTACAGTTCCATTTTTTGGAATCAAGTCATTAGAGAGTGTTATGTTATCAACTATTTCAGATGGTGGAGACTTGCTTGGGAGGAACATAAACGATAGCAGATTCCCGAATGGGATTTCGGAGAACTGAACAAGCAAAACTACCACAAAAGATATTCCTAAGAGCCATAACAACTTTCTAACATCCCCTCTCAACATAAACTGATAAATGTTATGATCCATAGAATAAACCAACTAGTCCTCAGATTTAATCTCGTTGTAATATATGAATCCTGCACAATTCGGAACACGAACCTCTATTCAGAAACTCACACACTAGAACTAAGAGCAAGATTTACATTAATTCAAAACCATGTTAAAGAGCCTCCTAAATCGAAAATAGATTTCAAATATGGTCAATTTCAATAAAAGAGTCTAGCAAACGATGATTCCAGACATAAAGCATGATTGGTCACTAAGACATCATTATCATGATTCACTGAAGAAGATTGAATTGAAGGGCAATGACATTCCTTAAAAGATTAGGCCATCCGCAAGCAGATTTTGTTTCTAAATCAAGGTTAGCCGATCTATAGAAATCGAGAAGTTACAGAATTTGCAGCTGGAATCGCATGGCGTTGAATCAAAGAGAGTAATAAGAAGATTCAGACGAAATCCCACTCCTACTATGTAATGACAGACGTGAATATCAAAAGGCTGATGCCATAGTCCACGAATTCAGTATTTCTCCATCATTGATCCAGCGGTAAATGAACTTCGAAGGGACGTACCTCCGAACAGCTGATCTTTTCCGCTGATTCTCCTTCTTGAATTCGGTGCTATTGAAGTGAGTAAGTGAAGAACTTGATGATGGAGATAGGTGCTGATCTGATCTCCGACATGGGAAGCTTCCTCTATCCACCCACGCGCTTGAGCTTCCAGATGTCATTGCCGCCGCAATCTCAGTTGCTTTTAGAGGGGGAAACTTGGTGTTAGAGCACTTCCAATAGGAAGTGCCTAGTGCCTCCACATCAGCAGCCACGTCACTGCCAACTCATTAAAGTGGCACTGCTGCAGTATTTGCTACAGTAAATGGCACTGTAAAATTGGCACTCTCTCCAGTAGTGGAGGCCAAGTTCCACTTCTACATTGGGACCCACATAATTTCATAATTCAAATATATTTTTTGCATTATATATTCATATTTTTTTACAAATACGTACATGAATAAATAATGAGATTCATGTATTAGATGTTTTAATTAAAAAAAATAGGGAAAAATATATACAAAATTATAAAAATGTAATTGAATTTTTTTAATAAAATTTTACATTCTATAGGGATAAGAAAATAACCGGTCCGGTCGGTTCGGAACTGGTATAGACTGGACCGGTTCCAAACAGACCAATTATGCGAGAGGAGAACCAGACCAAAAACCAGAAATATACTTCTCAAAAAATTGATTTTTGACTGGACCAGACTGTTTTGAACTGGTTTTTAACTGGATCAGTTTTGTCGGAGGATCGATTTTTCGTTTTTTTTAATTAGGATAAATTTGTATAGGAAAATGGGTCGGACCAGTTTTGAACCGAACCAGACTTTTTTTACAGTTCCAGTCCAAAATCGGTCCAGAATTTTTAGTGCTAATTTCAAATTCAGTCCAGACCGGACCATACTGTTTTAATTAGTACCAATCCAGTTCGGAACATATTCGGGCCCGACCGGTTCGTGCATATCCATAGTTCTCTATTGTCAATTCATTGCAATAATTATACGTTACTTGACCAAGGTAAAATTACTATTAGGTGCAGTCCCCATGCGGCATGCAGAATGATTGATAAGTATAATTGTTGATATAATAACATTGATCAATCAAATTCATTGAATCTATTATTTCACCATAATCAGTGTATATCTGTTATACGTTGATTGACATATATTAATTCAACATCATCAACATATTCACGTTTATGTACATCCATGATCATATTAGTAAATTGATTATTGCATTAATCATGTGTTTTTATATATGATTTTCAATATATGTAGATTAGAAATATATTATATATACATCATTCTAAAATATAATTTTTATAATAATTTATCGTAAAAGATATATTCTTTCATATAATAATATAATATAATATAATATAATATAATACGTAAAATATATAAAAATATTTATGCATTAAAATAATATAATATTTTGTAGTAATTATTTTCCATATTTAATAATTTGAAATGTTATACTATTTCAAAATTTAGAATTAACGGTTATTCAACATGGTAACATATAAACAAATTAGATATGGAAATTTCGAAATTGATTCAAAGTTAAAAAGTAGTAATTTTGGTTCGTGTCGTTATTTATGTTACATAATATTCAAAATGACTGATTACGGCTCTTGTCTATCTGACTTAGCGTAACCGAATATATATACAATCAAAGAGATGAGCAACACAATCGAATAAAATAATATTAAAAAGTTGGCACCGACATGAACAGTAACTTGGGAGTTCCTACTAGTAGGCACTGTCCCACTTCACTATTCACTCAATAATGGCAAAACAGTAATATTAG
Organism: Clarkia xantiana subsp. parviflora; assembly: GCA_036873135.1. Taxonomy (NCBI): domain Eukaryota; kingdom Viridiplantae; phylum Streptophyta; class Magnoliopsida; order Myrtales; family Onagraceae; genus Clarkia; species Clarkia xantiana. The sequence goes on from JAPTYO010000011.1 coordinate 10,076,917, forward strand.
TAATCCTAGTCACGCCTAGTGGCGCCTAGTCAGCGTCCAGTGGCAAAAATTGGAACTAGGCACTCCCATTTTGGAACAAGGCACTCCTATTGAAAATGCAAGTGCCTATTTAATCATTACCAGTAGGGACCAACAGTAAATTGCACTAGGCACTAGGCATTCTCTACAATAATAAATTTACAACATGGAACTAGGAACTAGGCACTAGGCACTACTATTGGAAGTGCTCTTAAGACACACTTAACTCACTACGATTTGGGACCATGTTATATATAACTAACTTGGTGTTAATACTTTTTTACAGTCAAATAACGAATTTCTTTTACATAAAAGCAAAACACAGAAAAAGCATACCTGAAAAATTATTTACCAAAGTAGCAACTGCCAGTAGAACCAATACTCTTTTTTGCAAAAAAAATTTAAAATTTTGCACAATTGTTTTTTATTTAGTTTTTAGATTTTTGTCAATGTTTTATTATATTGTTTTAGTGTATAGGGTGTAGGATTTATTATAATTTTTTTAACCTATTGAATTTGACGAACAATTTAATTTGTTAACTCAGTTAATAAAACTATTTACACCATTTTTCATTTAAAAGTAACCGTCAAACTATTCGTCCATCGAAATTAATTTTTAGAAAAAAATCATAAAAAAAAAACAAACATTTAACATTAAAACCTAAAATTACCTAAACATATATAAAACCAAGAAAAAAAAATCTAAAAGATGAAAATAAAATGTTGCTATTAACAACAGCGGCGTAAAACTTAAAACACCCGCAAAAAAATATTAAAAAAATTCAACATCGCTATTGCCAACACCGGCGTGTGCTATTTTGGTAAATATTTTCCAACTCCTGCTATTTTTGTATTGTCTTTATAATAAGGATATTTTGGTAAAAAAAATCTCAAATAACCTAATCACTTTGAAAAAAAAAACTAATTTAATAAATAATTATGCCTGGCTAAAATATGGTCGACTACATTTGTAATTGGAATTTGCAACGTTTAGATCATGAGCTAGAAAACATAAAAATGAAGGAGAGAAACTTAATGAGATCTTAATTGTTGCATATATCTCGATGTGCTTGATATAACAGCTGAAAATTTCGACTACATTAGCAATCAGTTGTACTTTAGCCAACTCTTAAAGAATTATAATTCTACTTGATTGCTTTATTAGTTAAGTTTAAAAATTATATGTGACAAAACTAGTGAATTAATTTTAAGATTTAAAATGTACTAAAATCCACCTCAGTTTCCATGTCATTAAATAACTAGATGGATGACTCGTGCGTTGCGTACTGATTAATTTGTTTGTAGGATTGTTAGATATTACTAAAATTCAATTTTTGTATTGATAATTAATTTTATTAGTCTTTTCTATTTGAAATGATTTATTCAAGGTAAATGAATCACTAATATATACATTTATGTTGTATATATAATACTCTTATAATTCTATCTTAATGTGTGTGGACATAGATTCTATTTGTTAATTAATATACGTTTACGCATATGATATTAAGATTTTTCGAGTATACCCATTACAAAATATAAAAATATTAAATGAAGTAAATACTTACTAATATTAATGTCAATGATCCAAGACGTAGCTCAGCCAAGATTTCGGCCCAAGAAATTTCCCATTGAACGGGGCGAGATCAATAACATAGTCTTGGAAAGGAGAAATTATTCTTTGAATCAAATATACCATGTGGCATTGACATGGTATCTAACCAATAATTTTGTGCCAAGTGGAACGTAAAAGAGTGACACAAATTTATTGTTATGGACACTCTCTCATAATTTTTTATTGGAACGAAGCGCGGTTGCCAATTCTGCTCTCTATTTTTAATGAGATTGCTTTTAAAAATATTATTCTTTTTTAAAACAAAAGAGATTTTTTTTCTTCTGAAAAGTCATAAAAATAAAGAGTAATTCCTTAAAGTGTGAAAAAAAGAGTGAAAAAACCATAGAAAGTTAACAACTGCCACATGTCAGTTAACAATTTGACATAAATTGGAAAGAGAATCATGCAATGCATTGCCATGTGGCATGTGGTAGCTTTCTATGGTTTTTTCACACTTTGTTTCACACTTTCTAGCAAAACCCAAAAATAAATCTACACTGCATACATGCATGCAAGTGCAACAAAATTAGTGAATTGAAAGGACCTTGAGAACAATATCGAACCCAGTGAGAATCTGCCACACAAACAAGGCCACGTTCAAGGCACTGAGCCCAATATGCAGATTCCTCGCGGTTTCATTCCCCTTCTGCATCGCCGGCACTAGCGCCGCCGCCGCCGCCCACAGCACCGTGATGGCGGCTCCGGCAAACAGATGCGGTCCCGGGAAGAGCTTCCCTGTCCGTATCCAACTGTTGAGTCCACCTCCCACGGACTCCAACACCCCGAACCCTAACAGCATCGATCCCGCATTAAAATGCCTGTCTTTGTACGATCCTTTGACCAGCTTCTTCCTCTCCTACATCCACCAATTTAGCTTTAATTAGGGTTTATATACGACTCGATTTAGGTTTTTCTATTCGATCCAGAGCGTTAATTACCTCGGAAAGGTTTTGAATCTTGAGCTCAACCGCGGAAAGCGGTGTTGGAACCGCTTCCGCCGCCGGAGACCTTGAACCGACGGAGGAAACGCCGACCGCCACCGGAGCGTTGATTGGCGGCTTAACCGTCTTCTTGAGATCGTTGATCTCGTTCTGGACTATTCTCACGCGCCGCCACTGCCATCCTAAATAACCCGCCCATAAAGTGTACAGAAATAAGCCTCCCATGACTGTTGGATGTATCAGCGCGAATGTCTTCCCTTCCAAGATTCCAAATTTTCCGGCGACCGCCATGGCTTCCTGATAATGTTGAAAAAGTCAGATGAAATCTATTGGAGGTCAGGTGGTGATGGTTTCTGTACTTATTACCTTTGTGTCCAGTAGGAATGGCACTGCTGTTGATGCAGCGATGAGTCCGGGGAAGGAGGCGGATCGGAGATGTAGCGAAGTTTCATGGAGGAAGTGGTGGAGATCGAACTTGGTGCTAGCCCTAGCAGTGGTGGTGAGTTTGAGAGGAAGCTTGGAGTTGGAGCTGGGAATGGGAGATGATTTGTTAGGGAGCCTTAGAAACCTTAGTGTAACAGCCATGCTTCACTATATATTCTGCTACTCCTGATACGAAGAAGAGATACTATATATTAGTACCGAGTCGAGTAAGTTCACTTGTATTGCCTAGAGAGCCATGCGAGTCTATTCAAGCTTTACCTATTAAAGTCGAGTTTGTGCTCAATTTTTTTTATTTTTTTTTTAGCTTTATGTATATATCTATTCAGTCAAGTCGACTCGAGCCAAAAGTCTAATCAAGTGGAGTTTGAACTCGAATTAATGTGCACCATTTATGATTTTATATAACAATTGTAAACTTAACGAGTTAAGCTAAGCTCGAACTCATCGAGTATAAGACCGAATTAAGCTCGATCTTAATAAATAAGCTTAGTCATATTCGAATTCGAGTAAAATGAGTTCAGTAAAATTTAACAAATACTCAGCTCATCTCGACATGCTGAATTACACCGATAGTTGTGCTATGGACTATTGATTGGTGAATCAATCGAGTTTTTGACCAAAATAGGGCTACATGGACAACCAAATATCAATATAGGCTGAAAAACAACCAATTACAAATATAGGGCTGGCCGGGTTCCCCCAACCCGGCCAACCAGTTAAAAAAAAAAAAAACTACTTGGCTGGGTTGTGGGGACCCGTCCAAGTGAGTTCGAAATTCGAACTCACTTGGCCGGGTCCCCACAACCTGGCCAAGTGGTTTTTTTTTTAATTTCAGACAAATTCGAATTTTTTTTAGGGTTAATAATTAAAAAACTGTCCAATGTTTACCCTATGTTAAAATTAGGTGTCTAAAGTTTGAAATGTTAAAATGGAATGTCTTAATTTTCATTTTTGTTGAAATTTGGTGTCTCGGTGTGATTACTTTAGAGAAGTCAATTCCGACGAAACGGTATGTCAAATTCGAGCTTTCATACACACTCCCTTCTCGTCATCTTGCCGGGACCGTCACCTAAAAAGTTGGTAACATCCGGGCAAGTAAATCTCGCTCTATTGTCCTTGGAAAGTGGTTCCACACCACTCTTTTAGAAACTTTTTTTTTTTAATGTTCAATTTTTAGGTGAAATTTGACGATTTTGTGAAAAGTAAAGAGTGATGGATTATGAGTGGGTTGGTGGGTTGATGAAAATGATTGAATGGAGATGAAAAGACGCACAGAGACACCAAATTTCAACAAAAATGAAACTTGGGACAGTCCATTTTAACAGTTCAAACTTCAGACACCTAATTTTAACATAGGGTAAACCTTGGACAGTTTTTTAGTTATTAACCCTTTTTTTTAACTCATTATTTCTTTCTCTATATATACATACAACCTTAACTATCTAACTCGAAACCCGTCGGAGACGCCGCCTTGGGGAGGGCTTAACATTAACGCTCCCGCCCGAAATTGCGAAAGCAATGTAAATATATAAAAAAAAACTCATGGCCAATACGGGTGGTCAAGGCTCATGGGCCAATACGGGTGGTGATGCAGGCGGAATCGATTAGAGTTTGAAGATTTTTTGCCGTGAATAGTTTTTTTCGGGCGGGCGTTCGGATTTTGGCACGTGAATAGTGATTTTCGATCGGAAACGGGGTTCCGGTTCAAACTCACGACCATGCCGTGTTATATGCTGCTTTCTGGCCAAATTCTATCATATGAAGCCTCGAAATCGCGTTTTATATTATTTCAAGTCGTTTTTGCAGTTTTCAATTTATTCAGGACTTGTTCGTTATTTTTGGTTATTTCATAGATTAGGGTTTTCTATTTAAGATATTGTTGGCCGAATTTTACTGTCAGTTTATTGATAAATCAGAAAATCGAGGTTTTTCCTCAACCCTGCGTTCGATTTCGTATTGCTTTCGATTTTTGCGCATCTATCCCACAATCACGCTGCATCAGGTGGTCAAGGTCAATGGTAGAGTTGAAATATTATGATTTCCTCCTTTCAAATGTAATATGTATTAATAAGTTAAGACTATTCGTAACATTTATTTACTTCAAATTGTTCGTCGTTTCTAATATTCGAAATGCCCCAAAAAAAAGTTCATAAACCATGTGACCGTAAAAACGTAAATTTAGAGTAATAAATTCTACGATACTTCAATTTCGTCGCCGTTGCGAAGTTAGATAGTTAAGGTTGTATGTATATATAGAGAAATAAATAACGTGTTAAAAAAAATTGAATTTGTCTGAAATTTAATTTTTTTTTTTTTTACTGCTTGGCCGGATTCCTCCAACCCGGCCAGCCCTATATTTGTAATTGGTTTTTTTTTTTTTTTACAATCTATATTGGTATTTAGTTGTCCATGTAGCTTTATTTTGGTCAAACTTAAGTGGGCAAAGTCTTGAGTACCCACCGACAATATTGTCTGTCTGGTGAAACAAATTTATTTATTTTTCCAAGGTTATCTTTCATCCATCCAACAAACACACATGAGTAGTGCAGATATTAAAAAATATTATTGCAAAAACAATGTTTAATACTTTTGAAATAGAGGTCGACAGATTTTTCAATCAAATAATAAGTCATTGGATGAAAATCTCGAGATTAGTGCACCAACTTCACCTCTACTCTCACCCAGTGTTATCAGAGCCGGACCGGACCGGCGGTCAGACCGGATCAGACCGGGAACCGGACCCCTTACCGGTCCGGTTTGGTTAAAAGACCGAAGCGCAAGCGAACCTGGTCTGATGTCCGGTTTTTTAGCGAACCGGCCGGTTTTTGGAGAACCACCCGGTCCATCGGTTCGCCGGTTCAGTTGTAAAACAGAGGAAAAGCAAAAAAAAAAAAAAAACTCAAACCCTAGATGTACTCAGCCGCCACTGCACTATTTATTCTTCAATTCCTTAAATCTAATCACTAAGCTCCTCATTCCTCAACTACCTTCGACAGCAAGTTGATCGACACCATCATAGAGGCTTAGAGAAGGAAGTTGATCTAGTTTTTCCTTTTGGAGTTAGATTTTGCCACGGCAAAGAATCATCCAGGAGGAAATTTTCAGAAACTCAGGGATTTGGGGCAAATTTCCTTTCTGAGACTGCTACTGTTTCTTCTTCAAGTCAATATGCTGCTGATTGACATTATTCCAATGAACATGATGAAACCAAGATGAATACTACAACACAATTTCTACTAAAAATAACCTGATTAGTCGATATTTAGTGGGTCTAGGAAAATGAAGCAGATTTATTTGTTTTGGTCTGTAAAGGAGGAGAGATTGAGACCTAGGGAGGAGAGACATTTAATACATAGTCTGACTTTAACATGCCTTGGTCTTTTACGAAAAAGACTTGAAAGTTGAACCCTCCCATTCTTAGTCAAAAATATTATTTTGTAGTTTAATAAGAAGGCACCCGGTCTGACCGGGTTCGAACCGGGTCAGACCGCTTGAACTGTGAACCGGACCTCTCACCGGTTCGGTGCCCACTCCGGTTCTGATAACACTGCTCTCACCATTAGCCGTTAGAGTATAGGTATTAAATATTATTAATTAGATCAAGTCCGCCCTGTAGAAAGTGAACCAATTAATAAAAATATGACAACTTCCTAATTGTATGTTAGACATAAATATCATAAAGTAGAAGATAATATGATTCTGTAAATTTCCATGTCTCAACATTAATTACCACATGAATTATCTTTAATAAATATACATAATAGGTAGATCTAATAAGAGATTTTGCATGTTATATAAAAATAAATAAAAAATAATTTGTTCATAAACGTACGATTGTTACTAGCTTTCTGATTTTTTTTCTTCTAAAAACCTATTCAACGTGGTGAACCCTAGAGGGCAATTGACATTTGTCCTCTAAAGTTCACCACGTTCAATTGATTTTTAGAAAAAAAATCACGAAACTAGTAACAATTGTATTAGAACATACAATGCATAATAGGTTTTTTTTTTTTTAAATAACGATAAATAAAAATAATTTTATATACAAATATAATTCAAGTGTTACTATTTTTTTTTTGTTTTACCCTAAAAATCGATTGAACGTGGTGAACCCTAGAGGACAAGTGTCAGCTGCACTCTAGGGTTGACCACGTTCAATAGATTTTTAGAAGAAAAAAATCACATAGCTGGTAACAATTCTACTATATATTATTATAACATGTAATATTTATTATTAGATTTACCTATTATGTATATTTATTAATGATAAATAAAAATAACTCATTTTGCAATTAATGTTGAGATAGGAATCATATATTATACCATGCATTATGATATTTATGTCTAACATATAATTAATGAATTGTCACGTTTTTATTGGTCAGATCCACATCCTACGTGACGGACTTGGTTTAAGTAATAATTTCTCGAAGGACAAACTCACAAACACTATAAGCTCCTAAAAGAAAACATACGTGATATATGTTTATCACCTCCTACTTGGAAAAATCACCGATCTAACCAATTTGTGGAACTCAAACACAAAAATAAGGAAAAACGAGTTTCTGGTCTGAAAATCACAATCAGCGCATTAGCCAAATGCGCCAGTTTCATGGCGCATCTGCCAAATGCGCCCATTTTCGAATTTTATTTGGTGCATCTGGCACATGCGCCACGAACCATGCCAGATGCGCCAAAATCACCTATATAAGGTGAGTTGCGCCGGACTTCATAATTTGTTGAGGATCCGAAAAATCAGTCCAGAAATTGCACCACCACATCTATATTAATCTAATATATCTGAATTGCAGTTTATATTTTAGTTAGTTGTACATAGTTATTTCAATGATGACATATAATAGTATTGCAGGTTAAAGAAATATAGATTTTTATGTTTGCCTATATATATAGTGTAAGTATGTATGTGTAGTGATGTGCTAATATACTTTGTAATAATATTGTAGGACAAACTGTAGATCTGATTTTTTGTTGTTGTTTTGAAGAGTTGAAAAACTAGTCCACCAATTGCACCACCACATCTATACTAAGGTAATATATCTGATTTGCAGTTCATATTTTAGTTAGTTGTACATAGTTATTTCAATGATGACATAGAATAGTATTGCCTGTTAAAAAAATTTAGATTTTTATGCTTGCCTATATATATAGTGTAAGTATGTATGTGTAGTGATGTGCTAATATACTTTGTAATAATATTGAAGGACAAACTGTAGATCTGATTTTGTTTTTGTTTTTGTTTTTGTTTTTGTTTTTGTTTTGAAGAGTTGAAAAATCAGTCCACCAATTGCACCATCACATCTATACTAAGGTAATATATCTGATTTGCAGTTCATATTTTAGTTAGTTGTACATAGTTATTTCAATGATGACATAGAATAGAATTGCCTGTTAAAAAAATTTAGATTTTTATGCTTGCCTATATATATAGTGTAAGTATGTATGTGTAGTGATTTGCTAATATACTTTGTAATAATATTGTAGGAAAAAATGGTGACCATATGGTTTTGATACGATGGAATGTTCGATGTTCACGGCGTTGTGGTTAGATATCGCAATGACAAATCGATTTTTTATGAAACTCACAGAGGCATTATACTTGATGATGTGATATTGGTGGCTAAGAACCTGACCCGGTGCCGAGCACCAGATGTTGAATTTATTTGGATGTTCGATCAACAATTTTACAAAGTCACAGATCAAAGTTATTGGGAGCAGCACTTTTTGGCGATAGGCACCGAGCAAATTGAACTGGTTATCGTGCCAAATTGGGGTGGTACGAAGGTTGAAGACGATGACGATTACGAACAAGACGTAATAGTCAATTACGTGCACCCTGATTTCTATGACCTCACATATCAGATGCGCGGTTTAGGGCTATATGGAGGCAATCCTGAAGGGGAGAGCAGCAATGCGAATGCGGATGACGGTGAATGCAGCAACGCAGAACAGTTTGATACGACTCTACCAGATGTTGTAGAGAGAGACGAGTTGTATTCATCTGACTCTGGAGCAGAGCCTTACGAGGAGTTGGTGAACCGGGAAAACCGGGATGGAGACTATCAGTTCCCAGAACAGTGGGTCTCAGGTGAATGGCAAGAAGGGTTAGAGTGCAGAGAGTTGGAAATACATGCTGCTTCATCTTAAAATACGATAGAGTACTTTAAGAAGGAGAAAAGCTTTCCTAACAAGAAGAAACTGCAGAAGTATGTTAAAGATTGGCATATCGAGAATTCCCGTCAATATAGGACCCCAAGATCAAGCACAAGTGAAATTCTTTTTAAATGCACGGATGAAGATTGCTCGTGGGACCTTCGTGCAACATCAGGGTTTTGCGGAGAGTGGACGATTGTGAGAGTTGGGCCTATGCACACATGTGTTAATCATGAGCCAATCAAACATCACAAAAACCTTGACTCTAAGATGATTGAAGATGTGATTTTCCAGATGGTGTAATATAACTTCGGCGTGGAGATAAAAGTATTGCAGAATCTAGTTAAGGACTCCGATTATCATGAGTATCCAAGTTATCGTAAGGTGTGGTATGCGAAATGTAATGTCATTGAGCACATGTTCGGTACTCATGAATCTGCATTTGGGAGACTTCCACAACATTTACAGGCCATCCAGCATTTCAATCCTGGATCTGTTTTCGATTTTCAGTTTAGAAACCCCGTTATTGGGCAGATTGCGATGTTTGATAAATGCTTTTGGGCTTTCGCTCCTTCAATTCACGGGTTTCAGCACTGTCGACCGTTGATCAGCACTGACGAAACACATCTCTATGGAAAGTACACAGGAAAATTTCTTCTTGCCGTTGCATACGATGCTGATGATAAAATTTTCTCGCTGGCGTTTTGTTTGTGTGATAGGGAGAGCACGGATACGTGGACATGATTTTTGTCTCATCTAAAGGAGCATGTGACTAAGAACCGTCTTTTCTGCATCATTTCTGACCGTCACGCCGGTATATTGCGTGCTCTCAGCGAATTGTATCCATATCCGCACGCACACAGGTCTTGTGCCCGATATCTTGCAAGCAACTTCAACACTCATTTCAAGAATAAACAGCTAAAAGAGAGATTCTCGAAGATGATTTATGAGGTAAACAAGCAGAAGTTCCGGGATGACGTTTCAATGTGGATGGTTGCTAGTGGTGCCAAGTACGCAGGTTTCATAAACCGTTGTGGTGACTTCAAAGTTTGGTCATTAGCTTTCGATGGAGGTTTGAGGTATGGCGTAATGAAGACAAATCATTCGGAGTGTTTCAATAATGTCCTAAAAGATGCTCGCCTGTTACCGGTTACCGCAGTAGTCGATGAGACGTTCTCGAAGATGGTCACTTATTGGGTTGAAAGGAAGAACAAAACAGAAAAAGAGGTGAATGCGAAGCATAAGTTTTCTCTGAAAATGCGAGTGCACCTTACTAAGGTTGCGGATGATGCGAAGGTATGTAGGGTTAGAACTTATCGGCATGGCGAAGTTTACTATGTTTCGGCTCCTGGATTAGATTATGACTACACCGTCAACTTGACTGATAGGGATTGTGACTGCAACCGATGGAGAGTATTTGACCTACCATGTTGTCACGCTGTTGCAGCCATCAGTCATTCTAATAGGCGTGTTCGTGATTTTGTTAGTCCATTATTCACCAACAAAGCGTGTATTGATACTTATAGCCTGTCGTTCCAAACATTGCGTCGGAAATCCGATTGGCCAACATGGGAAAGGCCATCGGTAATTGCTGATCCAAAGATGATGATTGTTGTTAGGGGTCAAAAAAAAAAAAAGAATTCGCAATGAAATGGACACAAGCAAAGAACCCAAGAGGAGTAGATGCACTAGATTTCGTCAAGAAGGTCACAACGCAAGAAGTTGTAAAACTCAGCCCCATGAGGAGTAGTATTCGTTGTATTAGTTTTATTTAGTACTAATTGTAACTGAACTGTTTGCGACTTTCTATTTATATGTTCATGATGTATGTATTATGTTTTTTTTTTTTTTTTTTTTTTTTTTTTTTTTTTTTTTTTTTTTTCAGATTTTTCTAAACAGTTTAAAAAAGTGATGTTTTTTCAAATCATGCTTGTTAGGTACCCCGAAATCAATTTTTTTGGAAAAATCCAAAAAATTCGACATACTAAAAAAATATGAAAATTTTTATATAGTTTCCAAACATGTATTTAAGACTGACACTTAAGTTTCACGACATTTAGACAAGTAAAGAATTTTATATCGCATGTTAAAAATCGACGCCTAACCGCGCCTCGACCGGACGTTCCTACTCCCACTGGGATCTTGATGAGATGGGTGTTGGATTACGGGGACGTAATACTACGGAATGCTATACGTGTACTAGCAAGAAATCTAATCTACGCAGCGGAATTAGTACACATACCTTTTAGCTTTCCTGCCCAAGAACGATGTGGAGGGAGTTCTGATCCTCCGGTCAGAACCACGTGCAAGTTCTTCGTTAGAAGAAATCCCACGCGATGTAGCTCCACAACAAGACCTCTGATCGATTCTTCAACGGAGATGGAACCTCAGACCAGATGTGATGGTGTCGAAATTTAACTAAGGGAAACAAGTGTTCTCAATGGAGATCCTTGTTATTATTAATGAGTGAATAAACCCTTAGCAGACACCCCTATATATAGTATTGGTGGAGTTGCCAAAAGGCAACTCCAACCAATGTGGTATAAAGGGGGCGGTCGAACCATGCATGTTAAGGGGGAGGCCCATTTTGGGCCTCCCTTGTCAATTACTAATTGGGTTTGGCCCAATTAGCCCAAATTGACAATTACCTAATTAACTTAGGTAATTCCCTTAATTAACGGGCTCTTATTACGGCGCCACGTCACCATATGCTAACAGCTCCCACTCACCGGAATGGGAGGGTGCTCGTTAATCTATACGGTTACGCAATAGTATCAACATCTCAGTCTTCAGTCTTCGTCTCCGTCTCCGAATAGTTCATACGAGGCTTGCCGTGCGACCGGCGGATACAACGAGCATCGTGCTACTCATCTGTTAGGAGTATTGTAGCTCCCGCAGAACGTTGATTCTCTTTCATGAACCAAACCTGTTTGAAATAAAACTATGTACCGCATTGTATCCTTGGTCAACTGTTAATTCTCCAATTGCCCAGTTTTCCACAAAGGAATACTTCTCCAGGGCATCCGTACAAGTGTTCACAACCTTCAACTAATATCCGGTTGGCGGCCACCTAGTGTACACGAGATTCGGTGAATTAAAGGTGAACTTGACCATCGCCATCGCTTATACCCTTAGTCTGACTCAACCGGTTTCCAAGACGTGGTCACTTGGCCGTTTTCTTTGGCACTACGCTCGTACGCCGGGAAGCGAGCATTGAGCCAGACCTTAGGTATAAGTTCTGAGTCCATGATGATACTTTGGATGCATCTTCATAAGACATCCGGGATCAATCACACGCTCTAGGTGAAGAAGTATGCGCCCTTTGAATCACAAGGATTCTAGCTAGCACAACCGAGCATGACCCCGTGGTCGTATATGGCACACGCAGTATGAAGTACGCGTCGATAGCACACCTGGTAAAGCCAGGGATGGGATATGTCAATAATGCTATCGCAGAATCTCTCATCTGGCCTTGAATGTGATATAGTGATGGATAAAGTCCAACTCGGCGATTTACAAAACGAAGATTAAGTCATGCTGTTAAGCGTGACAATGTTATCATTTTACTTAATCAGATTTACCCCCCTGATTCTTAGCCAATCTTGTTATGGTAGAGGTCCCTCTCTCCTTACAAGATGACCTTGCCTGTGTGACGAGGCAAGGTTCACATTCGACATAATTTTTGTGGAAGAATTTGACTTCTTCCTACGAATTAGTTTATAGACCGTAAAATCCGATGTTGTTAATCATTATGACGTCGATAAATCATAAAATCAAATTGAAATTCTTTTATTCAATTGAAAAATAATTTCAAATGTCAAAATGTTATCACTTTTACAATCCACACAGCTTAAGCCCTACGTAATACAAGCAGGTTTACGTGCTTTTCAAAAATCTCCCTACATAACGGCTTAGTTAAAGGGTCTGCGTCCATATTGTCTGTAGGCAAGTATTCTAAAGCGATTATGTTGTCTTCCAGAACAAATTTAGCATAATTTGTATTTCACATCAATGTGCTTTGTCCTACTATGGTACTTTGGATTCTTAACGAACGCAATAGCCGCCTGACTGTCGGAGTACACCTTCACAGGTTTACTCTTCTTGTCGGTGCCAATTAATGCAGTAAGAAGCCTTTTCAGCCAGACTGCTTCTTGTGCTTTTTGGAGAGGGCAACGAATTCCGATTCTATAGTGGAAAGCGCGACACACGATTTCTTCTTGCTTACCCATGATATGGCAGCATTAGCAAGGAGGAAAACTCCTCCTATGGTGGACTTACGATCATCCGGATCGCCACCGTGGTCGGCGTCACTATAACCGGTCAATTCGAGCCGATCGCCCTCATAGCACAGAACGTAGTCGGCAGTACCTTTCAGATATTTGATGATTCATTTTACGGCCTTTAGATGTTGATAACTAGGATCTGATTGGAATCTTGCTACTAGGCCCACAACGTAACAGATGTCTGGCCGAGTACAGAGCATGGCGTACATTAGACTCCCTACCATGCTTAGATACTCTGCATTCTTCATCTGTTCACGCTCCTGCTGGTTTTTCGGGCCATCACGCTTCGATAGCGCGCACCCGAACACAACCGGCGTATCCACGGGTTTAGCATCCAGCATTCTGAATTTTTTCAACAGTTTGTTGATATATGATTCCTGAGATAGACATAATCTCCTGGTGGCACGATCTCGGGCAATTTTGATGCCTAAGATGTACGTGGCCTCTCCCATGTCTTTCATCTCAAATGCTGATGCTAACCAGGACTTTGATTTATTCATAAAACTCACGTCGTTCGCGGCAATGAGTATGTCATCCACGTATAGTGTTATGATGATATACTTAGACATGGAGGTCTTGGTGTATACGCAGGGATCCTCGTGAAGATTCACGAATCTGTATCCGACGATTTCCTCGTGGAATCTGCGATACCATTGGAGAGACGATTGTTTAAGACCGTATATAGATCTTTGGAGTTTGCAAACTCTGCGTTCTTTGCCAGGAGTAATGAAACTCTCCGGCTGCTCCATGTAGATCTCTTTCTCCAGTTTTACTTGGAGAGGTTTGGTCTTAATGTCCATTTGACGCATGCTCGAGTTCGAGACTTGCAGTCATGGGCAATGACGGCCCTGACTATGGTGTAACGCATAGTCGGTGAGTCCGTCTTTATCAAAGTTCACTCCGTGAATTTGGGTATATCCTTTCGCAATTATTCGAGTTTTGCACCACTCGAAATTTCCACCAGAAGTGAATTATAAGATTTCACTTTCTAGTTCTGTGGTTAACAAGTAAATCAAGTAAAGACTAAAAATGAATTAGTTCTTATTTAGGCAATTTCATCCTCCATTGTTTTCCTCTATTCCCTCGTTTTGAGGTCCTTCCTTTGCTTGATGAACCGTTACTGGTTCAAGAACGGATACCAAGATGTGTAACACATCTTATTTGATGGGACACTTCTCGAGAGAAGTTCGTTGCCTTTGACTATGTCTAGGCACGTTAATCCCATGTTTTAGTCTGATCATTACTCCCACTCGGAATAATGCTTCTTATCGGGGCATTACTCCCACTGGGAACAATGGTGGTGGTTGAACTTACTTGGAATATCCACTCGGTCTCGGGTTTTTACCTCCGAGATGTATTCCTCGATCACTAGGATCTGGAACCAAGCTGGTTATTCCACTCCCACTAGGAAAAATGGGTAGTTGAAATAGTTCATTATCATGATTATCAGGTCCGACTTGATTCACATTTTGAAATTTAGTGATGATTATGTGTGAGGGGGAGTGAGCCCTCTCACTGGATTTATTATGAAGACGTTTCCATCATCATTTACCAAATCAATCACTTATGCTATATCAATTCTCCCACTCGAAGTAAGTGGGACCTGAGAATCTCCATCAACCATCTGTTAACTCAATCAGTACTAGCTTGTTTCGTTCTGCAAAGCGTTGGAAATTCATCCTCAAACCTTTATAATGTGTCATGTTTATCCACGAAACCATTGTTCCAAGCTAATTTTTAAACTCATATTCTTCGCGAGTAGTGCGAACTCTTAATGAATACTCGTTTTAATGCGCAAATTAATGCGTCTTTGTGATAAGGTTTTACCCGAATCATTCATTAGCTTTTATGGTAACGTGTTAACCGATTTTGTCAGAACATAGTGTTTTACATTAATGTGAGTTAAATTAATCTCATCCCGCAGGAACAATTAATGTGTAACTCTAAAATTATGTAATTCTAAGCTATGTTTATTGAAGTGTCTTAATGAATGCTTTTTAACCAAACTCTTCGTTCAAGGCTAAGGGTGGGAGAGTCGTTTTACCGACTACTTCTTTTTGTTTATTTAACTCATCCATAGATTTATCTATCTTATGGACCATGCATTTAAGCTGTCGCTTTTAATGCCATGGTTGATATTCTAATTAGATTGTAGTAGCTGGAAGGCTTACATAAAATCTAAGTAGTTATCAATGAGTTATATCTGAAGAATTACAAACGAAAATTCCGCATTCATAAAAATACTTGATCATTAAATTCGTATTCTAAAATGATGTGTCCTGTCTTTCAATGTGACGTGCGCCTCGTGCATACCCGGTTAAAAACCGTGGTTTTGAGAATCGTTTTAGTCTCCAAATTTAAAAGAAAGATCGGTTTTAAACATGCACATTATTTGGGATACAAACTATAATGGAGTACTTTAACAAATAAGGATGCTTGAGCAATGTGTTGAATAGCGTGAATAGGATAAAAACGAACGATGATAAATTCAATACTCAATTCAAGTATTAGTAAATACTCGGAAAATAATGTGTTCCACCATGAAACTTATTTTTTATGAAAACCAAATTTTGATGTTCATGAACACCATGAAGAATTTGAATTTTTTAAGTAGATTTCATGTGTTTGATCTTTAAGAACTTAAAATTTTTCGAATTTACATATTTTTCTAGATCAAAACCGAATTTTTAATGATCAATTTAAGTTTGATGTTCATGATATTCAAGAACACCATGAGTTTTATCAAGAACATGTTTTGGATTCATGATCAAGTTAGAGTTTGATCTTAAAATTCGACAACTTTTCTAATTTTCTTGTTAGTGCCGAAAATTCCTTGGGGTGTTTTAGGTAAAAATTTTAATTTTCTTGGCCACCAAGCAATTAAAAAATCGGCACAATCTATAATAGATATAGGTTGCCATTTTTAAATTTTATAAATAGGTAACTATATCTAGAAGTTGGAAATAAGGATATGTTCTAATATAATATTGTAAAAGATATTAACTATCAATATATATGGATTAAAATAAGGTTAATATATATATTGATAGATTTAGTTACTATTAAACAATTAAGAAGATATATTGTCTACATATTTTAATCCCTAAGAGATATATTCAACAATATATATATATATATATATATATATATAAAAATATATTAATATATATATATATATATATATTTATATTGTTGATTGACTTATATCTTAAAGATAGAATATTGACAATATTTATATATATATAAATATATATATAAGTATCGAATATATATATATATAATTCGACCAAAATTGTATATTAATATATATTTATATTGTTGATTGATTTACATCTCAAAGATAGAATTTTGACAATATTTAAATAAATATATACACATATGCCGAATTTTTATATATATATATATATAAGCATTATTGGAAATTATTTTATATAATTAATAATTATTGATGGCTAAGTTAAGTTTTATGGTGGATTTTGAAACCCTACTTAGCCTATAGAACTATTTCGGCCGAACCTTAGGGTCCATGGGCCGGTGCAATTGCTAAACCGGATCGGGATAAACCTATCCGGGTTTTCTTAATCGGGTCGGGTCGGACCATAGTAACTAAATTGAACCTAACCGGTTTTGAGTGATAAACCGAACCACTATCTTATTTTATTGAACCGTTTCGGACCAAACAGGAATTTTTAAAAAACAGACCGAGTTTAACCAGATTTTAAAATTTGGACTGAACGTCTTTAAAATTTTCGAAAATTTTAAATTGTTCAATAAAATAGGATGTCAAATTTTAAATCTAAAATGTTTTTGAACTTTAAAATTAGCCTAAACAGTGCTCTTAGGGTTTGTGTTTTAATACACGGTTTCAATCAAAACCATAATGCCTGGTTTCGATTATGGGGATGGATCTCGGACTTACATGTTTTTGGGACTGCATTAAATTAGTGGGCTGATTTGCAATTGTTTACTTTCTGCATCATATATTTTGATATAATTAAAACTGTCATCTTGACTTAGTCAAGCTAGCTGGATATTATATTGCGAGCATTGAGCTCTGGGATTTAAATATATGGTTTGCGCAATAGGATAGACATGCTATGCTGATTGAAAGTGCCTAGAATCCATGTCTAGAAATTCGCATGATTGATTGTAAGCATGAATTGCAAAACAGCCCCTAATATTTTCAAAGTGTTTTATAAAACCGAAAATTTCAGTCGCCAATTATGCATGATGTGTGCGGATATTGCATGTTTTGATGCGTATGCTAGGATGTTCGCAATAGAACGCATGTGATAATTTACTTTACGTAGAATTATGTATGCTAGGAACATTAGACGCATGACGCGTAAGCATGTTGTGTTCGATATTTATGGCATGGTATGATGATTTGCTAGATGTAGTATAATTAGAAATATGCATGCGTAAATTATCGGATAATTTTACAAAATCATAAGGGCCTTGGGAAAGCCAAGATTGGGTATGCTTATTTGAAAATTCCCGTTCCGGTAATTTGCAATAGAATAACCGTTTTCAAAAGACTGATCTATTAGATTGAAAACAACAACAGTGTGAATTCTTTCACGACACCCCCTTCCTCGGTTTACTGAAGGTTGGTTTGGTTTAGGGACTGAAGAATCAGTATTCGTCGTATTCCATCATAATAGATAATCCGATGTTTGCAATTCTGTCAAAATGTTGTTCTCTTCCTAAACTTTGCATGATTGTCAATGTGTTAATATAGATGGCTGCAACTAGCAATGTCATTTCCCAGTTGAACAAGGGAATAAAATTGAATAGCGGTAATTATAAATATGAAATAAACGAGTTAAGATGATAATCTCTGAAATAAGAGGTTTGGAGCATTTGACCACAAAACGAACTAGGCCTGAGGGAGACCTCACAGATGAGCAAAATACGTTCTATGATGAATGGGATGTCAAGTATCCTGATGTTCGTTCTACCTTGCTCTCTATGCTGGAAGACGAGATTCTCTATAGGTTTGACCATTTGGGGACTGCCAAGGACCTATGGGATGGTCTTAAGGCAACAATTGGTGTCTACACCATTGCCCAAAAGAGAGCGTTAAACATCGCTCTTGACACCTATAAGAAGAATCCCAAGCATAAGGAGAGAGGGACCTCTACCATAAAAAGATTGGCTAAGAATCAGGGGGGGTAAACCTGATTAAGCAAAACGATAACATTGTCACGCTTAACAGCATGACTTAATCTTCGTTTTGTAAATCGCCGAGTTGGACTTTGTCCATCACTATATCTCATTCAAGGCCAGATGAGAGATTATGCGATATCATTATTGACATATCCCATCCCTGGCTTTACCAAGTGTGCTATCGACGCGTGCTTCATACTGTGCGTGCCATATACGACCACGGGGTCATGCTCGGTTGTGCTAGCTAGAATCCTTGTGATTCAAAGGGCACATACTTCTTCACCTTGAGCGTGTGATTGATCCCGGATGTCTTATAAAGAGGCATCCAAAGTATCCTCATGGACTCAGAACTTATACCTAAGGTTTGGCTAAATGCTCGCTTCCTGGCGTACGAGCGTAGTGCCAAAGAAAACGGCCAAGTGACCACGTCTTGGAAACCGGTTGAGTCAGACTAAGGTTATAAGCGATGGGGATGGTCAAGTTCACCTTTAATTCACCAACTCTCGTGTTCACTAGGTGGCCACCAACCAGACATTAGTTGAAGGTTGTGAACACCTGTACGGATGCCTTGGAGAAGTATTCCTTTGTGGAAAACTGGGAAATTGGAGAACTAACAGTTGACCAAGGATACAGTGCGGTACATAGTTTTATTTCAAACAGGTTTGGTTCATGAAAGGGAATCAACGTTCTGCGGGCGCTGCAATACTCCTAACAGATGAGTAGCACGATGCCCGTCGTATCCGCCGGTCGCACGGCAAGCCTCGTATGAACTATTAGGAGACGGAGACTGAAGACTGAGATGTTGATACTATTGCGTAACCGTATAGATTAACGAGCACCCTCCCATTCCGACGAGTGGGAGCTGTTAGCATATGGTAACGTGGCGCCGTAATAGGAGCCCGTTAATTAAGGGAATTACCTAAGTTAATTAGGTAATTGTCAATCTGGGCTAATTGGGCCAAATCCAATTAGTAATTGACAAGGGAGGCCCAAAATTGGGCCTCCTCCTTATACATGCAATTCGGCCGGCCACCCTATACCACATTGGTTGGAGTTGCCTTTTGGCAACTCCACCTATACTATTTATAGAGATGTCTGCTAAGGGTTTATTCACTCATTCATAATAACAAGGATCTCCATTGAGAACACTTGTTTCCCTTAGTATAAAATTCGGCACCATCACATCTGGTCTGTGGTACCATCTCCGTTGAAGAATCGATCAGAGGTCTTGTTGTGGAGCTACATCGCGTGGGACTTCTTCTAACAAAGAACTTGCACGTGGTTCCGACCGGAGGATCAGAACTCCCTCCACTTCGTTCTTGGGCAGGAAAGCTAAAAGGTATGTGTACTTATTACGTTGCGTAGATTAGATTTCTTGCTAGTACACGTTTAGCATTCCGTAGTATTACGTCCCCGTAATCCAACACATGGATTGAATACGCGATCTTCAAATCAAGAAACCTACCATTGTCATTTATCTTTCGTTTGAGTTACTAAAATTTTGGTTATTTCGAGATTCGGATTTATTGAATAAAGTAGTTTCCGTTCGATTCGAAATGTGATATACTTGTCAAAATTAATCGACCCGTTAAGAGGGATCAATCCGAAAAGAAATTTCGGCCAGGTAAAAGTGGTCGAATAAAACGAAACGATTCACGTACTCCGTCATCTCAGTCGGGATAACCGAGCTGAACATACACATCGATTGCATAGCTAGATCGAAAGATTTAGTATTTCTTTAATTATTAGTACTCTATTGAATGAAATAATTAGTAATGATGATTATGTGCAAAACCGATTGGATTAAATTAAATTAAATTCAGAAGTGAAACGATTTAACCAAGTGTTAAAACTTCGGTGAAAAGCGCTACATGCAAGTGAACCTCGATAAACATAACACATCGTTTTCATAAAATGAATTTAACAATGAAGTGTTTGAATAATGATGTGCTATATTTTCGTTTGCATTCCTTCGGAAACAACTTATTGATAACATTTACATCGGTAAGAAGTAAGCTTCGGAAACTACCACGACCTTGTAAAAGTATCAACTGACGCATAAGGTGAAAACCTAAAACGCTCAGTTCAGAGATGGGATAAAATCTCTGAAATAAGTTAGCAAACGAAGAAGGATGAAGTTGGTTAAACAATTTTCCTTCCGTAAGCCTTGAACGATAAGTCAGGCTAGGCATTCAAGTTAAAAGTCTCACTTCAAGAAGCACAGTTTGTATATATATAATGTTGAAGTCATCCTATCAAAGGTTCCCTATGGGATGATGAAGATGATTCACATAAATGTAAAACTGTGTTCCATTAATATCGGTAAGGTACGTCACCATTATAGCTGAAAGGTGATAATGAGTTAAATCATATCACCATGCGACATTAATTTGCGCAATGAACACGTATTTAGGACAAGAGTGCGTCGATTACTCTTAGAAAATACCTGTTTACAACTTGATTATAAAATGGTGTCGAGGTCGAACATGAGACGTTACATCACTAAGAGGACGAATTTTCCAAATGCATGAACATTTTTAATCAGGGAAGTCATGATCAAAACGGAGCAGAATAACAATGAAAACCAGGTCCCACTTAATTCGAGTTGGAGAGATTTGAACCCAGCAACTCAAGTGAATGACATGGAAAATGAGAATGAGAACATTTTCATAGTAAATCTAGTGAGAGGAATAAACCCTACCACACGTAAACACTGTTGCTGATGAGACGAATCAAGTTGAACCTGATGGTCATATAGCTAAACCAGGAATGAAACAACTACCTAAAATACCCATTGTTTCCAGTGGGAGTGATCCAACCATACTTGGTTCCAGATCCTAGTGATCAACGAATGCATCTCCGAAGTAAAACCCAGAGACCAAGAGGTTGCCATAGGAAAGTTGAAAGTCAAGGTCCTAGCACTGCTCTTGTTCCCAATAGAGACAATGCTCCGATAAGAAGAATTGTTCTGAGTGGGAGGATCGTTCCCAACAGAAATGATGCTACGATAAGAAGCATTATTCCGAATGGGAGAAAATATCAGACTAATAAATGGGACTCGCAATGCCTAGACGAAAGTCAAAGGCAAGTATCCTATTAAGTTAGGTATAAAATCGTTGACAAGCATTGGAAAGACCTCAAGTGGAGAAATTGAAGGAAATAATAAATGAGAGAGATCGCCTAAATGAAAGCCATTATAGTCTATAGTTGATTTACCTGTTAACCACGTGAGAGCAAGGATAAGGTGAGCCCTGAAGTAAGGCTCACCACTGATGGAAAAAGGTCGAACAAATCGACTTATTGCGAAAGGACTTACCCAATTCACGGAGTGGACTTTGATAAGAGAAACTCACTGATTGTACGTAAAACCACGGTTAGGACCATTAATGGTCCTGGTCGCAAGCCTCGATCCCGAGCTGCACCAAATCGATGTTAGGACCGCATTCCTCCACGGAAACTTGGAGGAAGAGATCTACATGGAGAAACCGGAGGGTTTCATTACTCCTGGTAACGAACGTAAAGTTTGTAAACTCCATAGGTCCATCTACGGCTTAAACATTCATCTCGGAAATGGTACCGCAGATTCCACGAGGAAATCGTAGGAAACGGATTCGTGAATCTTCACGAGGATCCGTGCGTGTGCTAAAAGACCTCTGGGTCCAAGTATGTTATCTTAACCTTATACGTGGACGACATACTCATTTCTGCAAACGACATGAGTTTCATGAATAAGTCAAAGTCCTGGTTAGCATCTGTATTTGAGATGAAAGACATGGGAGAGGCCACGTATATCTTAGGCATTAAAATTGCTAGAGATCGGGCTACCCGGAAATTGTGTCTGTCTCAAGAAGCCTATGTCAACAAGCTGTTAAAAAGGTTCAAATTATAGGATGCCAAACCCGTGGATACGCCGGTGGTATTTGGGTGCGCACTGTCAAAACGTGACGGCCACAAGAACCTGGCAGAGAGCGAACAGATGAAGGGTGCAGAATATTGAAGCATGGTTGGTAGTTTGATGTACGCCATGCAATACACCCGTCCGGATATCTGTTATGCCGTGGGCCTAGTAGCACGTTTCCAATCAGATCCTGGCTATCAACATTTAAAGGCTGTAAAACGAATAATTTGTTATCTGAAAGGTACTGCCGACTATGCTCTGTGCTATAAGTGCGGGAAGTTAGAATTGACAGGTTACAGTGACGCCGACCATGGTGGCGATCCAGATGATCCTAAGTCCACCATAGGGGAAGTGTTCCTCCTTACTAAAGCCGTCATTTCATGGACGAACAAGAAGCAAACCTGTGTCGTGCTGTCAACGATGGAATCGAAATTCGTAGCTCTCTTGAAGAATGCACAGGAAACAGTCTGGCTGAAAAGGTTTCTTACTGCGCTGCTTAATGGTGACGTCGAGAGTAAACCTGTGAAGGTGTTCTCTGACAGTCAGGCAGCCATTGCGGCAGTTAAGAATCTGAAGTACCATAGTTGGACCAAACACATTGATGTGAAATATTTTTATGCTAAATATATGGTAGAAGACAATATAATCACTATGGAATACTTGCCCACTGATAATATGATTGCGGGCCCATTAACTAAACCACTACGCAGGGAGATATTCGAAAAGCATGTAAAACTGCTTGGATTGCGTAGGGTTTAGAAATGGCATGTATCTGTGATAGCATTTTGATATTAGAAAGTTACATTTTGTAAGCGAAAGAATTACAACCGAGTTTATGATCAATCGACGTCATAATGTTTTGATTACATCAGATTTACGGTCTATAAACTAAGTCGTAGGAGGACGCAATCCTCTGCCAAACTATGTCGAATGTGGGCCTTACCTAATCATAAAGGCACGGTCGTCTTGTGATGGAGGGAGGCCTCTACCAAACAAGACTGGCTAAGAGTCAGGGGGATAAACCTGATTAAGATAGACGATTATCTAGTTTCGAAGTAACTCGACGTGATCTTCGTCTCGCATATCGCCGTGATGAACTTCGTTCGTCATTTAACCACATTCTGGGCTTGATGAGAATCTGTGATAGCATGATTAACATATCCTTTTCCTGTCAATCCAAAAGGTTCAGGTATGTTATCATCGCGTGCTTCATACTACGCGTGCCACGTCCGACACGGGGTCATAGCTCGGTTGTGCTAGGAAGGAATCCTTGTGATTTTGGTGGGCGCAAACTTCTTCACCTCGAGCGTGTGATTGATCCCGGGAGCCTTATGAAGTGGCACCCGAAGTATCCTCATGGACTCAGAACTCATACCTAAGGTCAGGCTCAATACTCGCTTCCCGACGTACGAGCGTAGTGCTGAACAAAAAGGCCCAGTGACCACGTCTTGGAAACAGGTTGGGTTTGACTAAGGGTATGAGCAATGGGGATGGTCAAGTTCACCTGTAATTCACCGATTCTTGTATTCACTAGGTGGCCACCAGCCGGATATTAGTTGAAGGTTGTGAATACTTGTACGGATGCCTTGGAGAAGTGTTCCTATGTGGAAACTAGGCAAATGGAGAATTATCAGTTGACCTAGGAAACAACGCGGTACAATATATAAATGTTGTTTATAACAGGTTGATCAAAGAAAAGGGAATCAACGTTCCGCGGGCGCTACAATACTCCTAACAGATGAGTAGCACGATGCCCGTCGAATCCGCTGGTCGCACGGCAAACCTCGTTTGAACTATTTGGAAGCATGGAGCAGATCAAAGGGGAGAAGTGTTGATGCGGATTTAGACAACAATACATTAACAGACACCTTCCCATTCCGGCGAGTGGGAGCTGTTAGCATATGGTAATGTGCGTCGTAATTGGTAGCCCATAATATGTATAGTTTACCTAATGAACTTGGGTAAATGTCACATTAGGGTAATTGGGCTAGGCCCAAATCCCAATTGACATGGGAGGCCCAAAATTGGGCCTCCCCAAATACATAGGCCGACCGAATGTTATGGTTGGGGTAAAGTAGACTTTTGTCCACTTTACTCCTCCTATAAATAAGAGGTGTTAGGGAAATTTTAGGGTTAATCATAATTCCCTCACAAGAGAATTTTAGAGAGAAAAACCCTCCTTTCACACACAAGGTTCGGCCGAACCACATAAGTCACAAGGGTGTGCCAGATTGCTTTTTGAGCAAACTCTCCAGAGATCTGTCCCCGTGCCGAGAATCGATCAGAGGCTTTGCTATGGAGCTGCACCACATAGGGCTTCTCTAACAAGAATCTCTACGGGTCCCACCCGGAGGATCGCGAACTCCCTCAAGAAAGGAGTTACTCTTGAGGTATGTGTAAACTTTCCGCTGCGTAATTTATATTACTAGCACATACCATGTTTAAGTTTTCGTTGTGATTACTCCCCATAATCTAACAAAAGAACCATTGATAAAGTGCGTCTCGGTACGCCTCGTTTGTCATGTAAAAAGCTATAGAATGTTTTATTAAAACACAGATCATCTGATGTTATTCACTTGTGAATTTTTTCAGGTGTGGTGCTCAGCATGGCTCGGAGTTCTCAACTACCTTCTCTCTCAGATCATTGCTGCATTCTGATCAAAACCTTCTTATTCATTTGAATTAAAGATTTGGTTGTTTATGTTTTAGAATATTGAATAAAGTGATTGTCATTAAGAATGAATGAAATTCGATTCGATGTTCAATTTACTTATCAATCCATCGACCCGGTCAAAGGGATCGATCCGAACAAAATCCACTTATGTGGAGTAACACCTAAATTTGAGCCAGGACAAGAGGTCGAATGAAAGAAACGACTGCACATGCTATCATCGTTATTTACCCATCGATTGCGTAACTAGATCGAATGATTTAAATTTCTTATTTGTTAGTACTCCATAAATTTAATTGATATCGCAACGACGAACATGTATGAAACCGATAATTAAATAGTGAAAAAAATGATTAAACTTAGGGTAATGCCTGTGTGTCACGCGCATAGCGTATGTGTCCGCGTAAAATCGGAACACATCAATTCAAAGTACAAATTTAACATAAAGATGTATGATTTGAAGCTCGAATTAACTATCATTGATAAATTTACCTGTTATGGGTTTACTCATCTGATAACTCGTAAACCCGAGATTATTGAGTGCTTTATGAGCTATCTCAATCTCGTGGAGAATCAGCTGGAGTGAAAGGTGAAAACCTTGCGCATTGACAAATGTGGAGAATACCGCTCGAATGAGTTTGATAAGTTATGCAATGAAAGAGGAATTGTCCGTCAAACGACGATCCCTTATATGCCACAACAGAACAGTGTGGCAGAGCGACGCAATCGTACACTCTTGGACTTGGTAGGAACCATGATGTCGCAAGCTCAACTTCCGATCTCCTTTTGGGGAGATGCACTGTTGACTGCTACTCATGTAGTAAACAGTGTTCATACAAAATTGGTGGACACAAAACCATATGAGTTGTGGACTGGTAAAGAGGTGGATCTTACCAGGCTGCGACCTTGGGGTTGCGCAACATACTCGTACCAGAATGACAGCCGATTCGGCAAGTTTGGGACCTAGAGGATTGAAAAGTGTCTTTATAGATACTCGAAAAAATCTAAGGGATACCAGTTTGTGGCGGCTCAAGAAAATGGTGGCGTGGTCGAACATGAGTCCAGGGACGTTACATTTATTGATGATCAATTTCCTAAGCTTGGTGATATCAAAACGAAAGAAGTCTTAGAAGAGCTATAGTAGGACGAGGATAATCAGGTCCCACTTACTTCGAGTGGGAGATTTGAGGGAGCAACAAGTGTGAATGAATTGTTAAATGAGAATGGAAACATTTTCATAATAAATCAAGTGGGAGGAGTTAATACAACCACATAGATCACAGTTGCTCCTTTTGCGAATTAAGTAGGACATGATAATCCAGTTGATGAACCGTTGGATGCGAATCCTATAATTCCTCAACTACCTACTGGTAAAAATGGGAGCGGAACAACCAACTTGGTTCCTGGTCCAAGTGACCGTGGAATTCATCTCGGAGGTAGATACCCAAACCAAGAGGTCGTCCAATAAAGGTTGCAGGAGAAGGTTCCAGTAACACCCTGGTTCCAAGTGGGAGCATTATTCCTAGTGGGAGAATTGTTCCTAGTTGGAGCGTAGTTCAAGATGGGAATAATGAGCCTAGATGTAGTCAAAGGCAGAGAACTTCTCCTAAGAAGTATCCCATCGAAAAGGGTGAGTTATTCACAATGACTTCGGTTGATGAACCGGTCATGGTTAAAAAAGCCCTTGAAGGTCCCCAGTTCAAGGAATGGAGGAAAGCAATGGATGAAGAGATCGCCTCAATGGAAGCCAATTTGGTTAGCACGTTAGTTGATTTTCCTGCTAACCGCAGAGCAATTGGGGCTAAGTGGGTTCTGATATTGAAACTCATTGTTGGTGGAAACGTTGAGCGGTACAAAGCTCGACTTGTCGCGAAAAGATATGCCAAACTCCACGGAGTGGACTTTGATGAGACTTACTCATCGACTGTGCGTTACACCACAGTCCGGGCCATTTTGGCTTTTGTTGCTAGCCTCGATCTCGAGCTCCACCAGATGAATTTTAAGACTGCCTTTCTTAATGGAAACTTTGAGTAAGAGATCTACATGGAGCAACAAGAGGGTTTCTTATCCCTTGGAATGAACGTAATGTTTGTTAGCTCCAAAGATCAATATATGGTCTTAAACAATCATCCCGACAATGGTACAGCAGGTTCCAAGAGGAAATCGTGGGCAACAGATTCGTGAATTTTCACGAGGATCCATGCGTGTACATGAAGACCTCTGGGTCAAAGTATGTTATCTTGAAGTTATACGTCGATGACATCCTTACTGTCGCGAACGATGTATGTTATTTGAAGCAGTCAAAGTCCTGGTTATCATCAATATTTGAGATGAAGGACATGAGCGAGGCCACTTACATCCTAGACATTAAGATTTCTATAGATCGTTGTGCTTAGAGATTATGTCTTTCTCAGGAAGCCTATATTAACAAATTGTTGAGAAGGTTCAATCTCTATGATGCTAAACCCGTGGAAATGCCGGTTGTATATGGGTGAGCGTTGTAGAAGCGTGATGGCCCAAAGAACCGGGCAGAGCGTGAATATATGGAAAGTGCTGAGTACCTCAGTATGGTAGGAAGTATGATGTACACGATGCAATGCACTCTTCCGGATATCTATTACGCTGTGGGCTTAGTAGCGCGTTTTCAATCGAACCCCGGTTATCAACATTTACGAGGTGTCAAACGAATTATGAGATATCTGAAAGGTACGGTAGACTACAGACTGCAATGAGGGAAGCAAGCTAGAATTGATAGGATATAGTGACGCCGACCATGGTGGCGATCTAGACGATAGTAAGTCAACCTCAGGAGGAGTGTTACTCATTGCTAATGCCGCCATCTCATGGATGAGCAAGAAGCAATCATGTGTCGCACTGTCTACTATCGAATCTAAATTTGTAGCTCTCTCAATGAATGCACATGAAGCTTTCTGACTAAGGAGACGGATGACCTCCATGCTTGACGTCAAGGACGGAAGTAAACCTTTGTGTATTTGCTCTGACAGTCAAGCAGTAATAGGAACAGTCAAGAATCTGAAGTACCATAGTAGGACAAACCACATTGATATAAAATACAACTATGCGAAGAGTGTGGTAGAGGACAAGCTGATCAAAGTTGAATTCATGCCTTCGGAGAACATGGTTGCGAATCCATTGACTAAACCCTTACGTAAGGATGTTTTCGAAAAGCACGTAAAACTGCTCGGATTGCGTAGTATTTAGAATGCTTGGAATGTGGCAGTAAAATTTTAGAATTTGAAGTACTATTTTAATAAAATAATTGTTATTTGAGTTTATGATATTTACGACGTCATAATGACAAAATTACATCGAATGTACGATCTATAAACTACTCGTTGGAGCATAAAACCTCCTAATAAAATATGTCGAATGTGGACCCTTTCTCGTCACACAGACACGGTCGTCTTGATGGTGTTGGCATTTGGTGTATATGGGCCGCCGTAATTGGGAGCCAATTAATATAAGCCCAACATAATAAGCATAACTGGGGTTAGGCACATAAGGGATTTCAGGTAAGGCCAAATTCCCTATGAACCTTAATTGGCCAAAAATTTGGCCGTCCTAATTCCTTGATGTTTCGATCGAAATTAATATGGAAGCCCTAGGTGGGCTTTTCTCACCTCCTCTTATAAATAGGAGGTGTTAGGGGATTTCTTGGGGTTAATCACTATTTCCCTTTAGTTGACAATATAAGAAATCCCTCTCCCTAATTTCCTAAGGGTTCGGCCGAACCTGTGCTTGCATAAGGAGGTGCCGAAATTGTGTCAACAATTTACCCCAGAGATCCATCCTGTCACCAAATTGAAGAGGCTTTGCTGTGAAGACCATTTCCTATGAATTTCTCTTCAACAAGGGTTCCCACAGGACACCGTCCGGGAGACCATGAACTCCCCCGTGAGGATCTTGGGCTACGGAAAGATAAACTGGTATGTGCCTTATGTTCCTTTGTGTAATTAGTTTACCTAGCATGTACACGTGTTATATTCTGTAATTATATACCCTAAATCCATAAGTGTTATCAGAGCCTGTGTAGGGTGTTAATGAGTTTTTCTAAAACCGTGTTCATGAATATTAATGAAAACGTGTTTTTTTTTTTCAAAATCGATGTTTGAATTTTTAATCGGGGTAAAATTTGACCTTAAAATAGCCCACCAAACCCTGGGGCCACGGCACGGCCGGCTATGGCCAAGCCACAGCGAAGCTGTGGCATTATAAAAAATATATATATTTTGACGCCACCTGCTGTGGTTCTTGTGGTGGCCAGCGAATGTGGCCCTAGAGTTTAGTAAATGTAAAATATTGACATTAATTACCGATATATTCTTTCCATGATTTTAGGGATATAGATATATTTGTTATTAATTATTGCATAATAGATTGAGAAAGTATATTGTTGATAGATTAATATTCTTAATATAGAATCTAATCAATTAAGCAGATATATATATATTTGTTTGCATATGGAGATTGAACCGCCGTAATTAGGTGTTAGCATATGGTGACGTGGCGTCGTAATTGGTGGCCCGTTAATGCTAAGGAAATTACCTAAGTTAATTAGGTAATTGTCACATTAGGGAAATTGGGCCAAACACAATTACTAATTGACATGGTTCGGCCGAAACTTGTCCCGCATTGGTTGGAGTGGACTTTTGTCCACTCCACCAATCTATATATAGGGGACTCACCTAAGGGGTTTAATCCATCAATCTAATAAGAAGTACCTCCATTGAGGAACTTGAGAGAAACCCTCTCACACCCTTAGTTGAGATTTTCGGCACATCTTAGTCCGAGGTTCTGTCCCCGTTGAAGAATCGATCAGAGGCTTTGTTGTTGAGCTTACACCGCGTAGGAATTCTTCTTACGAAGAACTTGTACGTGGTTCCGACCGGAGGATCAGAACTCCCTCCACGACGTTCTTGGGCAGGAAAGCTAAAAGGCATGTATACACTATTCCGCTGCGTAGTTAGATTATTTGCAAGTACACGTTTAGCTTTCCGTAGTATTAAGTCCCGGTAATCCAACAATGTTATCAGAGCTTGGTTAGGAGTTCTTAAATTTTTGATAAACTGATGTTCTTGAGTTTTGAAAAATCCGAAATTTTCATGTTCATGAACACCATGAGTAATCCGAAATTTTTAAGTAAATTTCATGTGTTTGATCTCTTTAAAAACTTAAAATTTTCGAAATTTACATGTTTTTATAGATCAAAACCGATTTTTTTGTTCGAATTTAAGTTTGATGTTCATGATCTTCAAGAACACCATGAGTTTTATCAAGAACACCTTTTAAATTCATGATCAAGTTAGGGTTTGATCTTAAAATTTGACAACTTTTCCAACTTTGCATGTTACTGCCGAAAACCCTAGGGGTATTTTAGGTAAAATTTAATTTTCTTGGCTTCCAAGTAATTAAAAATTCGGCACCAATTATAATAGATATAGGTTGCCATTTTTAAATTTTATTAATAGGTAACTATATATCTATAAGTTGGAAATAATGATAGGTTCATAATATAATACTGTAAAAGATATTAACTATCAATATATATAGTTAAAGATATGGTTAATATATATTGATAGATTTAGTTGCTATAAAAGATTAAGAAAAAATATTGTCTACATATTTTATTCCCTAAAGATATATTTGACAATAATAAATAAATATATATAGGAGCCAAATATTTTATATATATACATATATTGTTGATTGATTTACATCTTAAACATAAAATCTTGACAATATATATATATATATTAGCAATATTGGAAATTATTTTAAATAATTAATATTTCTCGGTGGCTAAGTTAAGTTTTTAGTGGACTTTAAAACCCTACTTAGCCCACAAGACATATTTCTGCCGAACCCTAGGGTTTATGGGCCGGTCAAATTGCTAAACCGGAATGAATAAAGCCAATCCGGGATTTCTTAATCGGGTCGACCTAGTCGGGTCGGGTCGAACCGTAGTAACTAAATTGAACCTAACCTAACCGGTTTTGAGTGATAAACCGAACCACACTCTTATTTTATTGAACCGCTTCAGACCAAACCGGATTTTTAAAATCAGACCGACTTGAACCGAATTTTAAATTGGACCGGACCAGAATTTTTTAAATTTCTCGGAAATTTGAAAATCTTCAATAAAATAGGATGTCAAATTTTAAATACAGAATGTTTTCGAACTTTAAATTTAGCCTAAACAGTGCTCTTAGGGTTTGCGTTTTAACACGTTTTTCGGTTAAAACCCTAATACCTAGTTTTGAATATGGGGATGGATCTCAGATATGCATGTTTTTGGGACTGGATTAAATTAGTGGGATGAATTGCAATTGTTTACTTTATGCTACATATATATTAGAACTGTCGTCTTGACTCAGTTAAGCTAGCTGAATATTAATTGCGAGCATTGAGCTCTGAGATTTAAATATATGTATTGCACAATAGGATAGACATGCTATGCTAATTGAAAGTGCCTAGAATCCATGTCTAGAAATGTCGCATGATTGATTGTAAGCATTAATTGCAAAACAACCCCTAATATTTCAAACATTTTTAAAACTGAAAATTCCAGTCACCAATTATGCATGATTTGTGCGGATATTGCATGTTTTGACACGTATGCTAGGATGTTCAAGAACAGAAAGCATGTGATAATTTACTTTCCGTAGAATTATATATGCTAGGAACATTAGACGCATGGCGCGTAAGCATGTTTTGGTTTGTTCGATTTTTATAGCATAATATGGCATTATGCATGCGTAAATTATCGGATAATTCCTTTTAAAATTATAAGGGCCTTGGGAAAAGCCAAGATCGGGTATACTTATTATTTGAAAATTCCCGTTCCGGTAATTTGCAATAAAATAACCGTTTTCAAAATACTAATCTATTGGAATTAACACGACGATAGTGTAAATTCTTTCACGACACTTCCCTCGGTTTACTGACGGTCGGTTTGGTTTAGTGACTGAAGGATCACTATTTGTCGTGTTCCATCCTAATAGATAATCCGATGTTTGCAATTCTGTCAAAATGCTGTTGTCTTCCTAACTTGCATGAAACATATGTGTTAGTTTTGATGGCTGGGTCTGTACGCTTTTATAAATCGTGCAATCTGGATGGTATGGA
This sequence comes from Clarkia xantiana subsp. parviflora, assembly GCA_036873135.1. Classification (NCBI taxonomy): domain Eukaryota; kingdom Viridiplantae; phylum Streptophyta; class Magnoliopsida; order Myrtales; family Onagraceae; genus Clarkia; species Clarkia xantiana. Next base: position 10,109,273 of record JAPTYO010000011.1, read on the forward strand.
TTACGAGGCATGGAGTGAGATGGTGAGAGAACGTCTTATAGCATGTGACACACATATGTGTATCATGCATATAACAAACAAGATGTTGGTACCGCCGGACAGCAACCTAATTCCCAGAATTGGGAATATAGGTTTGGGAGATAAGAAAGTATGCGAGGTGATACTGGCAGCCTTGGATAAAGAGGTTGCGGAGGACTTCAGACTCAATTATCCAGCTGCTCAGCTTTATGCTGCCCTTAAACTCCGTTTCGGAAGGAAAAGCAGCTGAAGCAAGACAAGTAATCATGGAGTATGATGACTTTCAAACGACACCAGCGTAAAACCTGGGTCTAACCAGAGGATCGAAAGGTCTAATTAATATCGCACAGGGATATCCTATGTCATGGTTTGCTGATGATTTTGGACTAGAATACTTAATAACGACAATTAAGTACTCTATGTACTTATTCAGGGAAAGCAACCAAAAGAGACTGACATATTCCCTGGTGCACTATCGCAAGAGGACAAAGGAAATAACAGAGGAAACATGATCAACTTGGTCCTCAAACAAGGTCCGTATTATGACAAATGCTACTGATTTCGTACCGTAAAAGGTACGCCTCGTTTGCCACATATATGAAACCGTAACGTTTTATATCACTAAGTCTACTGATATGATACACACTTGTGAATTCCTTTCAGGAGTTCTTGGTGAAGATGGATGGAGTTTTCCTTTTCAACTTTATTTTCCTTTACCTCTAAGAGCTTTATTCTGTATCTCATTACTAGGGATGGCAACGGGTCTCGGGGCCCCGCTGACCCGCGGGGCCCCGACCCGGTTTTGACCCGCCGACCCGCCGACCCGCGGGTCACGGGTCGGGTCCGGGGCGGGTCGGGCTCGGGTCGGGGCGGGTCCGGGTCTAGAGACCCGGGGCCCCGTAGACCCGCCCCGAAATCCATATGTATATAATTTTTTTTTTTTTTAAAATTTTTTTATGTTAATATGATCTAACATTTAATAAAAAAATATGGTTAATATAGTACCTATATAAATAACATGGACAAAATAGATTTATATTTAGATTATTAGGATTTGTTAATTTGGTGTTTGGATTTAAATTTGTATTTGTAATGAATTTGATGTGTTTGTTGTTTATATTTGATTGATGTTAGATTTATGTTTTGAATTTATATATAATGTAATATTTTGACAAAAAAAAATTGTATTTAATATTGAAAAGTTTTTTTTAAAAAAAAAAAAATTGTTCATATGACGGGGCGGGTCGGGGCCCCGCGGGATTGTTGACCCGACCCGACCCGACCCGAAAGGCCCATTTGGCCGGGGCCGGGTCAGCCAGGCCGACCCGCGGGGCGGGTCCGGGGCTGCAAAAACCCGCCCCGACCCGCCCCGTTGCCATCCCTACTCATTACCGTACCAATGTCTATAAATTCTCTTACTATCAATAAATGTTTGACATTATTTAATTATATTCGGAATTATTAAGTAAAGTTGTAACCATTCACTCCATGATATGGTCTACTTATACAAAATAATCGGCCCAGTTAAATGGGCCTGATCCGAAACGAACATCTAATTTGAGATTCTTCCAATAAAACGGTTGAACCAAAGAACATTCACTTACCTAAACAACCATACATCGATTACATAGTTCCAAAAGAGACCGACCAGAAAATTACATCCTTATTTGTTAAGTATTCCATTAAAATGATAAGTATCTTGTAATAATATGCATGATAAAAACCGATTTTAAAATCCGAAGACTAAAACGATTACGTAACCATGGTTTAAACCTGGTATGCGCGTGGCGCATGTCACCTCGAGAGACGGGACACGTCGTTTTAAAGTCCGAATTTAATGCTGAAGTATTTTAATGAATGCTAAATTTTCGTTTGTAATCCTTTGAATATAACTCATTGATAACTACTAAGATTATAAGTATGCTTCAAAGCTCCTAGAATCTAGTAAGAACATCAACTATAGAATTAAAGCGAACGCTTAAATGCATAGCCCTTGAGGTGAATAAGTCTCTGGGTGAGTTAAACAAACGAAAGGAAGAAGTCAGTAAAACGACTCTCCCACTATAAGCCTTGAACGAAAAGTTTGGCGAAAGCAATCATTTTATCAAATACTTCAAGCAACATAGTTCAAAGTTACATAATGATGAACTTCAACATTAATTACTCCTTCGGATGAAATTAAGTTGATTCACATTGATGTAACTCTATGTTCCAATAAAATCGGTTGACACATCACCATAGCTAAAAGGATGATACGGGTAAAACCTTGTCATTAGCAGCATTACATTGCGCATTAAACAAGTATTTATTAAGAGTACGGTCTACTCTTAAAGGAATACAAGTTTAAAATTAGCTAAGATTGATGGTATTGTGGTCAAACATGACATATTATAAAGATTTGAGGATAAATTTCTAATGTTTTGCGGAATGAACAGACATAGTGCTGATCGAATCAATGAATGGTTAACGAAGATTATCAGGTTCCACTTACTTCGAGTGGGATAATTGATACATCATAAGTGATTGATATGGTATATGATGATATTAAAGTCTTCATAATAAATCCAGTGAGAGGGCTTACTCCCCCTCACATATAATCATCACTAAATACAAATGCGAATCAAGTCGGAATCTGACAATCAATAACACTGAATTAATACAACTGCCCATTATTCCTAGTGGGAGGGAAAAACGTCCAACTTGGTTCCTGATCCTAGTAATCAAGGAATACATCTCGGAGGTAAAATTCCGAGACCGAAAGGTCATCCTGAAAAAGTTGTTGATCAGAGTTCAAGCACTACCATTCTTCCCAGTGGGAGTGATGCTCCGATAAGAAGCATTATTTTGAGTGGGAGTTACAATCAGACTAGAGATGGGATTAACGAGCCTAGACATAGTCAAAGGCAACGAACTTCTCTCGAGAATTTTCCCATCGAATAAGATGTGTTAAACATCTTAACATTCGTTCTCGAATCAGTGACGATTCAGCAAAGCAAGGGAAGGATCTCAAAACGAGGGAATGGAGGAAAACATTGGAGAATGAAATATGCCTAAGTAAGAGCAAATTCGGTTATGGTCCTTAGTTGATTGATCTGCTAATTGCATAACTAGAAAGTGAAGATTTAGAATTCACTACTGATGAAAAGTTTAGTGGTTCAAAACTCAAATGATTGGGAAAGGATATACCCAAATTCACGGAATGGACTTTGATGAAACATACTCACCAACTGTGCGTTACACCACAGTAAGGGCCATTCTTGCCCTCGTTGTATGTCTTGATCTAGAGCTGCACTAAATGGATATTAAGACCACACCTCTCCACGTAACCTGGAGGAAGAGATCTATATGGAGCAGCCAGAGGGTTTTATTACTCCTGGAAAAGAACGTAAAGTTTGAAAACTCCAACGATCTATTTACAGTCTTAAATAATCGTCTCGGCAATGGTATCGCAGATTCCACGATGAAATCGTTGGAAACAGATTTGTGAATCCACGAGGATCCTTGCCTATACACTAAGACTTATGGGTCTAAGTATGTAATCATAACACTATACGTAGATGACATACTCATTGCTGCGAATGACGTGAGTTTCATGAACAAATCAAAGTCCTGGTTAGCGTCAGCATTTGAGATGAAAGACATGGGAGAGGCCACGTACATCTTAGGCATTAAGATTTCCCGAGATCGTGCCGCCCGGACATTGTGTCTGTCTCAAGAATCTTATATCAACAAACTGTTGAAAAGATTCAGAATGCTCGATGCTAAACCCATGGATACGCCGGTTGTGTTCGGGTGCGCGCTGTCAAAGCGTGATGGACCGAAAAACCAGCAGTAGCGTGAACAGATTAAGGGGGGTAGAGTATCTAAGCATGGTAGGAAGTTTAATGTACGCTATGCTGTGTACTAAGCCAGACATCTGTTACGCTGTGGGCCTAGTAGCAAGATTCCAATCAGATCCTGGGTATCAAAATTTAAAGGTTGTAAAAATGAATTATAAGATATCTGAAAGGTACTGCCGACTATGTTCTGTGCTATAAGGGCAGGCAATTCGAATTGACTTGTTATAGTGACGCTGACCACGGTGGCGATCCGAACTATCGTAAGTCCACCACATGGGGAGTTTTCCTCCTTGCTGATGCTGCCATATCATGGGTAAGCAAGAAGCAATCATGTGTCGCGCTTTCCACTATGGAATCAGAATTCGTTGCCCTTTCTAAAAACACACAAGAAGCAGTCTGGCTAAAAAGGCTTCTTACTGAATTGATTGGCACTGGCAAAGAGAGTAATCCCGTCAAGCTATACTCCGACAGTCAGGCAGCCATTACAGCAGTTAAGAATCCAAAGTACCATAGTAGGACCAAACATATTGAGTGAAATATAGCTATGCTAAATCTGTTTTGGAAGACAACATAATCGCTTTAGAATACTTGTCAACGGATAAAACGGTTGCAGATCCATTAACTAAGCCATTACGTAGAGAGATTTTCGAAAAGCACGTAAAACTGCTTGGACTGCGTAGGGCTTAAATAAGTGACTTGTATAAGCGATAACATTTTGACATTTGAAATAATATTATTTCAATTGAATAAAAGAATTGCAAACTGAGTATATGATCTATCGACGTCATAATGAAATATAACATCGGATTTTACGGTCTATAAACTAAGCCGTAGGAAGAGGTAAAAATTTTCCACCAAAATTATGTCGAATGTGAACCATGCACCGTCACACATGCACGATTATCTTGTAAGGAGAGGGAGATCTCTACCACAACAAGATTGGCTAAGAACAAGGGGGATAAACATGGTTAAACGAAACGATAACCTTGTCACGCTTAATGCATGACGTAATCTTCGTTTTGTACATCGCCGTATTGGACCCAGTCCATCATTAAAACCACATTCAGGGCCAGATGAAAGATTCTGCGATAGCATGATTGACATATCCCAATCCTGGCTAGTCCAGGTGTGCTATCGATGCGTGCTTCATACTGCGCGTGCCATGTTCGACCCCGAGGTCATGCTCGGTTGTGCTAGCTAAAATCCTAGTGATTCAAAGCATACTTCTTCACCTTGAGTGTGTGATTAATCCCGGATGTCTTATGAAGAGGCATCCAAAGTATCCTCACGGACTTAGAACTTATACCTAAGGTCTAGCTCAATGTTCGCTTCCCGTCCTACGAGCGTAGAGCCAAAGAAAACGGCCAAGTGACCACGTATTGGAAACCGGCTGAGTTAGACCAAGGGTATAAGCGATGGGGATGGTCAAGTTCACCTATAATTCACCGACTCTTTCGTTTACTAGGTGGCCGCCAACAGGATATTAGTTGGAGGTTGTGAACACTTGTAACGGATGCCTGGATAAGTATTCCTATGTGGAAAACTGGGCAATTGGAGAATTATTAGTTGACCAAGGATACAGTGTGGTACATACTTTATTTTTAACATGATTGATTTACGAAAGGGAATCAACGTTCTGCGGGCGCTACAATACTCCTGACAGATGAGTAGCACGATGCCCGTCGTATCCGCCGGTCGCACGGAAAATATCGTATGAAATATTCGGAGACGGAGACAAAGACTGAAGACAGAGATGTTTATGCTATTGGATAACTATATATTAACAGGCACCCTCCCATTCCGGCGAGTGGGAGCTGCTAGCATATGGTGACGTGGCGCCGTAATTGGTAGCCCGTTAATGCTAAGGAAATTACCTAAGTTAATTAGGTAATTGTCACATTAGGGTAATTTTGCCAAACCCAATTACTAATTGACATGGGAGGCCCAAAATTGGGCCTGCCCCTTTAATAGCATGGTTCGGCCGAAACTTGTCCCACATTGGTTGGAGTGGGCTGTTGTCCACTCCACCAATCCTATATATAGGGGACTCAATTAAGGGTTTTAATCCATCAATCTAATAAGAAGTACCTCTATTGAGGAACTTGAGAGAAACCCTCTCACCCCCTTAGTTGAGATTTTCGGCACATCTTAGTCCGAGGTTCTGTCCCCGTTGAAGAATCGACCAGAGGCTTTGTTGTGGAGCTTACACCGTGTAGGACTTCTTCTTACGAAGAAATTGTACGTGGTTCCGACCGGAGGATCAGAACTCCCTCCACGACATTCTTGGGCAGGAAAGCTAAAAGGTATATGTACACTATTCCGCTGCGTAGTTAGATTACTTGCATGTACACGTTTAGCATTCCGTAGTATTACGTCCCCGTAATCCAACATTAGGAGCCCATTAATAAAAGCCTTTAACCTAAGTAAATTGGGTTATGTCACATTAGGGATTTTGGGCTAGGCCTAAAATCCCAATTGACATGAGAGGCCCAAAATTGGGCCTCTCTAGCTTACATGGCCGGCTGAAACTTATAGAGGGCAAAGTGGGCTTTTGTCCACTTTGCTCCTCTTATAAATAGGCAGTGCTATGGAATTTATTTAGAGCTAATTTTATATTCCTTTATGGTGAGATTAAAAGAAATCCCTCCTCCATATAAACTTAGTGGTTCGGCCGAAACTATTCCCAACCTAAGAGGTGCCAAATTGTGTCAAACAATTTACTCCGGTGATCCATTCCACTAAAGAATCGACATAGGCTTTTCTATGGAGTATAATCCGCGTAGGGCTTCCTTAAGAAGAACCTCTACGGGAACCAACTGGCGGATCGAGAACTCCCTCAGTGATCTTGGGACTAGAGGTTTAGGGTTTTAGGGTTTAGGTGCCCTATATCATTGTAGGTATGTGCAATATCTTCCGCTGCATATTAGTTACCATGCACGTATCTAGGGTTTTGTTTCCGTAGTATTTAACCCCGTAATCCTTTAGTGGTATCAGAGCTTGTGTTAGGAGTTCATGATTTTGATAAAATTGGTATTCTTGAATTGCAATATTCGGCCGAAACTTTTAAAATTGAGTTTTAAAATTTTCGATTTTTAAATCATTTGGCAGAAATTTTCATGATGTTCATAATAAAATTTGATGTTCATGATCTTCGTGAAAACCATAACTTTTATCAAGATTAAACATTGGATTCTTGATCTTTGCAAGATTTGATCTTGAAATTTGACCACTAGCCCTAATCTTGGTGTTTTTTGGTCGAACCACTTTAGGTGTTCAAAGTGAAATTTTTTAATTTCTTAGTCCAAAAAGTAACCCTAAAGTGACCGAAATTTTTCAAAAAATTTTAAATATATATTTCGGCCGAAAATTATACCTAATAGAATATGTCAAAATTAGGGATATATTCACAAGATAATTGTGGATAGAAACTATCAATATATATATATTTAGCACAATTTTAGGAATATAGATAATATTGTCTATTGATAGATATTAGTTGCCTAAAAATTGAGAACTATATATATATATTGTTGATTGATTTATTCTCTAAATATAGAATCATGACAGTAAATATATATATATATTGTTAGATTACGGGGAGTAATCACTACGGAAACTAAATCATGGTAATGCTAGTAATCGAAATTACGCAGCGGAAGATTCGCACATACCTCTAGAGTTGTCTGTAGACCCAAGATCCTCCGGTCGGCACCCGTAGGGGTTCTTGTGAAGGAAGCCCTACGTGGTATATTCTCCACAGCAAAGCCTCTGATCGATTCTTGGCAAGGGACAGATCTCTGGAGTGTTTGCTAGAAAGCAAATTGGCACACCCTTGGTGAATGCTATGTTCAGCCGATGTAAGTGTTTCTGGGGGAAGGGTTTTCTCTCAAAACATTACTTAAAGAGAATTGTGATTAACCCTAATAAAACCCCCAACTCCCCATATATATAGAAGGAGTAAAGTGGACAAAAGTCCACTTTACCCCCTCCTTAAATTCGGACGGCCATGTTGTATAGGGAGGCCCAAATTTGGGCCTCTCATGCAAATTGGGATTTGGTTCTGGCCCAATGTCCTAATGTGACATATACCCAATATACTTAGGTAACCTATACATATAATGGGCTACCATTTACGACGCCCATCACCATATCCTTACAGCTCCCACTCGCCGGAATGGGAGAGTGCCTGTTAATGTATTGTCGTCCAAATATGCATCAAAATTTCACTCCTTCGATCTCGTCATTTGCTTCCGATTGTTCATACGAGGTTTAGCGTGTGACAGGCGGACACGACGGGCATCGTGTTACTCATCTGTTAGGAGTGTTGTAGCACCCGCCGAACGTTGATTCCCTTTTCTCCAATCAACCTGTTATAAACAACATTTATATAGTGTCGCGCTGTATCCTAGGTCAACTGATAATTCTCAATTTGCCTAGTTTCCTCTTAGGATCCCTTGGCATCCGTACAAGTATTCACAACCTTCAACTAATATCCGGTTGGTGGCCACCTTAGTGAATACAAGAGTCGGTGATTAACATGTGAACTTGACCATCCCCATCGCTCATACCCTTAGTCAAACCCAACTGGTTTCCAAAGACGTGGTCACTGGGTCTTTTTGTTCAGCACTACGCTCGTACGCCGGGAAGCGAGCATTGAGCCTGACCTTAGGTATGAGTTCTGAGTCCATGAGGATACTTCGGGTGCCTCTTCATAAGGCTCCCGGGATCAATCATACGCTCGAGGTGAAGAAGTTTGCGCCCGCCAGATTCACGAGGATTCTATCCTAGGACAACCGAGTTGTGACCCCGTGGTCGATCGTGGCACGCGTAGTATGAAGCACGCGTCGATAGCATACCTGAACGTTTAAGTTCAAAGGAATGGGATATGTCAAATCATGCTACCGCAGATTCTCATCTGGCCCAGAATGTGGATTAATAACGAACGAAGTTCATCACGGCGATCTGCAAAATGAAGATCATGTCGAGTTACTTCGACACTAGATGATCATTTTGCGTAATCAGGTTTATCCCCCTGATTTTTAGCCAGCCTTGCTTAGTAGAGGTCTCCCTCCACCACAAGACGACCGTACCTGTGTGACGAGGTAAGGCCCATATTCTACATAGTTTTGGGAGAGGAATGCGTCCTCCTACGACTTAGTTTATAAACCGAAAATTTGATGTAATCAAAATATTATGACGTCGATAGATCATAAACACAATTACAATTCTTTCATTTAAAAAATGTAACTTCCAATTATTAAAATGTTATCACAGATAGATGCCATATCTAAACCCTACACAATCCAAGCAGTTTTACATGCTTTTCGAATATCTCCCTGCGTAGTGGTTTAGTTAATGGGTCCGCAATCATATTATCAGTGGACAAGTACTCTATAGTAATTATATTGTCTTCTACCATAGATTTAGCATAAAAGTATTTCACATCAATGTGTTTGGTCCTACTATGGTACTTCGGATTCTTCACTGCCGCAATGGCTGCTTGACTGTCAGAGAACACCTTCACAGCTTTACTCCCGACGTCACCATCTAGTAGCGCAGTAAGAAGCCTTTTCAGCCAGACCGCCTCCTGTGCATTCTTAGAAAGAGCTACGAATTCTGATTCCATCGTTGACAGCGCGACACAAGTTTGCTTCTTGCTCGTCCATGAAATGGCGGCATTAGCAAGGAGAAACACTCCTCTTGTGGTGGACTTACGGTCATCTGGATCGCCACCATGGTCGGCGTCACTATAACCGGTCAATTCTAACTTCCCGCCCTCATAGCACAATGCATAGTTGGCAGCACCTTTCAGATAATGAATTATTCGCTTTACATCCTTTAAATGTTGATAGCCAGGATCTGATTGGAAACGTGCTACTAGGCCCACGACGTAACAGATATCCGGATGGGTGCATTGCATAACGTACATCAAACTACCAGTTTAAGTACTCTGCACCCTTCATCTGTTCACGCTCTGCCAGTTTCTTGGGGGCCGTCACGTTTTGACAGTGTGCACCCAAACACCACCGGCGTATCCACGGGTTTGGTATCCTGTAATCGGAACCTTTTCAACAGCTTGTTGATATAGGCTTCTTGAGACAGACACAATTTTCGGGTGGCCCGATATCTAGCAATCTTAATGCCTAAGATATACGTGGCCTCTCCCATGTCTTTCATCTCAAATACAGATGCTAACCATGATTTTGACTTATTCATGAAACTCACGTCGTTTGCAGCAATGAGTATGTCGTCCACGTATAAGGTTAAGATGACATACTTAGACCCAGAGGTCTTATAATACACGCACGAGTCCTCGTGAAGATTCACGAATCTGTTTCCTACGATTTCCTCGTGGATTCTACGGTACCATTGTCGTGACGACTGCTTAAGACCGTAGATGGACCTTTGGAGTTTACAAACTTTACGTTCGTTACCAGGAGTAATGAAACCCTCCTGCTGCTCCTTGTAGATCTCTTCCTCCAGGTTTCCGTGGAGGAATGCGGTCTTAACACCCATTTGGTGCAGCTCGAGATCGAGACTTGCGACCAGGACCATAAATGGCCCTAACCATGGTTTTACTCACAGTCAGTGAGTTTGTCTTGTCAAAGTCCACTCCGTGAAATTGGGTAAGTCCTTTCGCAATAAGTCGGTTTATCCGACCTTTTCCATCAGTGGTGAGCCTTCTTTCAGGGCTCACCTTATCCTTGTGCCCCTGTGGTTAGTAGGTAAATCAACTATAGACTATAATGGCTTTCATTCTATTTCTCAATCTTAAGGCGATCTCTCTCTTTTATTTTTTTTCCTCCATTTCTCCACTTGAGGTCTTTCCAATGCTTGTCAACAGTTATTAGAGTTAGGTTCTCACCCTACTCGATGGGATACTTCCTGGAGAAGTTCGATGCCTTTGACTTTCGACTAGACTTCTTTATCCCATCTTGAGTCTGAACGTTTCTCCCACTCGGAATAATGCCTCTCATCGGAGCATCACTTCCATTAGGAACTATTCTCCCACTCAGAATGCTTCTTATTGAAGCATTGTTTCTATTGGGAACAACAGCAGTGCTAGAGCCTTGATCTACAACTTTCCTTTGACAACTTCTTGGTCTCGGGGTTTCACTTCTGAGATGAATTCCTTGATCACTAGGATTTGGAACCAAGTTTGGTCGGTTCACTCCCACAGGAAACAATGGGTAGTTTAGGTAGTTGTGTCATTCCTGGTTCAACAATTTGACCATCAGATTCAACTTGATTCGTCTCTACAACAACGGTGATTACGTGTGGTAGGGTTTATTCCTCCCACTGGATTTATTATGAAAATGTTCCCATTCTCATTTACCATGTCATTCACTTGAGTTGCTGGTTATAATCTCTCTCCCACTCGAATTAAGTGGGACCTGATTGTTAGTGATATCCTACTCCGTTTTGATCAAGACTACGTTATTTTGAAACTATTCATGCATCGGAAAATTCGTCCTCAAGTATGTAATGTCTCATGTTCAACCACGACACCATTTTACCTCAAGCTTTAAACATGTATTTTCTAAGAGTAGGAATCGAAATCTTGTCCTTAATACGTGTTTAGTGCGCATTTTAATGTCGCATGATGATATGATTTAACTCATCATCATCCTTTAGCTTCTATGCGGCGTGTCTTACCGATTCATTGGAACACATTTTACATACATGTGAGTCATATTCTTTCATCCCATAGGGAACGCTTGATAGATTGATTCCAACATTATGTCTCCGAACTGTGTCTTTGAAGTGTGCGTCACTTGATTTGAATGCCTTGCCTGACTTATCGTTAAAGGCGTTTGGAAGAAAAATCGTTTAACCGAATTCATCCTTTTTCGTTTGCAAACTTATCTCAGAGGTTTTATCCCATCTCTGAACTGAGTATCTTAGGTTTTCACCTTATGCGTCAGTTGATACTTTTACAAGGTCGTGGTGGCTTTTCAAGCCTACTTCGTACCATTGTAAATGTTATCAATAAGTTATTTCCGAAGGAATGCAAAAAAAAAAAAATTTATCACTTCATTATTCAAACACTTCATCATTAAATTCGTATTTTGAAACGATGTGTTCCGTCTTTCGAGGTCCACTTGTGCGAGGCGCAATTTACTCTAGTTTTAACCCTTGGTTAAATTGTTTCATTTCTGAATTTAATTTTAATTTAATCCATTCGGTTTCAAACATGATCATTATTACAGTTTATTTCATTCAATGGAGTATTAATAATAAAATAAGATTTATAACCGGTTCATTCCTAGGTCTACGCAATCAATGGATTTTAATGGCATTTTGATTTTACTCAAAGAATTAGCTGTATGAGAAAAATGCATGGAGTTGTTTGATTTAGCTATTTCCAATAGCCTTATTGCTTCGGTTTACATACTTTTCGGATCGATCTCGTTTCTATCCGAGTCGATTAATCTTGATAAGCAGAACTCATTTCAAATCGAATGGTAACTACTTTATTCAATAATTCCGAAACAATAATAACCAGAATTCAAACAAAATGAACAGTAGGAAAAAAAAACCAACATAAATAATACTGGGGTCTCATATCTCAAACTCGAAGCAGTCACAGAGAAGAATGATGGACAGGTCGTCTTAAACGAGTTGTACCGTGAAGGTACAGTTCATTGTTTAGACCTTTAATTGCTGGGGGTTGCCAAGCTTTTTAGCTACCAATGAATCTTTCATCGAATTCCTCGGGTTCTTTTGGAAAGTTTCCTTCTTTATCATCTGCTTCGAATAGGTCTATTGTCGTCTTAATCGATTTTATCAGACGCGTGAGAGCTTTTTCGTCAACAAACCATGAAAGAGGAAACATCCTCATAACTTTCCTAGCCCTTGTCCATACATCTAACTCATCATCGGGATCATGACAGGCTATTACACCGTCATCACTGCATAGAACACTATTCTGCCATTAAGGCTCTGGCTTCAGTAGCCTTACCCTTACCGAAGCGAAGGTATATGACATACCAAAGATGCAATGCGTGATTTGTATAAACTATCCTTCTACTTCTGTTGTCAGCTGCGAGAGGATCAACTCTCGTGCATTACGATCCTTCCTCAACCTTTTCTTGCTGTTGCTCTCATGGAGATTTCCGTATTCGTCTAGGCTTATCCTTTTCGCTGTCGGATTGACTTGATCGTAAAGATCCGCTGCGATCAGGAGATCCATAACATTGTCTCTCCAAGCATCATAATCCATGCCGTCTAGGTTGCGAGGTTCGTAGAACTGTATCGGTTTAGCCATGAAAACTAACACATTGATAATCACGCATAATCAGGGAGACCATAACATTTTGAGAAAGAATTGCATACATCAAATATCTATTAAGATGAAATCCGACAAATAATGATTCCTCAGTCATCTAAACCAACCGACCACCAGTAAACCAATGGAAGATGGCTGTGAAAGAGTTCACATTACCTTCGTTTTCTGTCCGATAGATCAGTTTTTCAAAACGGTTTTAATCGCAAATTACCGGAACAGGAATTTTAAAACAAGCATACCTGATCTTGGCTTTCCTAAGGCCCTTTTTGTTTTGGAAAAATATTCTGATGAATTCACTCATGCATATATAATTCTACCATCCATGTAAATTATCATACGCCGGTAGCATTCATCATACAAACCACACTCATGCTTACGCGTCATGCGTCTAATGTTCCGAGGAACTCATGTTTGCATATATAATTCTACTTCCAAGTAAATTATCAAATGCGGCTACATCCTCAACATTCTAGCATACGTGTCAAACATGCATCATTCACATCCATCATACTAATTTGGCGACTGGTTTTCGATTTTAAAATAATTTTAAACCTTAGGGGCTGATTTGCAATTCATGCTTATATTCAATCATGCAACATTCTAGACATGAATGCTAGGCATTTCCAACTATCACATCATGTCTGTCCTAGTGCGCATTCCATATATTTAACCAGGGCTCCGCCCACAATATGCAATATCCAGCTAGCTTGACTCAGTTAAGACAACATTTCTAATCATGCATAAATATATATTGAATAATAAACAATTGCAATTCAGCCCACTAATTTAACCAGTCCCAAAACATGTATCTCCGGGATCCATCCCCATAATCGAAACATGACATTAAGGTTAGCAAACCTTGAGCACTGTGTATGCTATTAATGTTCAAAACATTTGGATTTTAAAACTTGACCTCCCTATTTTAATTGAATTGAATTCTATTTAAAAAATAAGGTTCGGTTCAGTCAATTTCGGTCCTGTTCGGTTCGGTCCAGAAAACCCGGTTCGGTACCGGTCCAAAAATACGGTTCGGTCCGGTAAAATCCGGTTCGGTTCGGTCTGGAAATCCGGTTCGGTTCAGTATGGTAAAATTTGGTTCGGTTCAGTCCGGTTTTAATTTTAAAACTGGTTCGGTCCGAACCGGTCCAATAAAAATAGGGTTCAATTCGGTTCAACACACAAAACCGGTTCGATTAGATCCACTTAGTTACCCCGGTCCGGCTCGACCTTATTAGGTCGAACCGATTGAGAAAATCCGGTTCAATTTAAATTCATCCCGGTTTGACATATTGGACCGGTCCAATAATTAAAATTTAAAAGGTTTGGCCGAAATGTTTACTTGTGGCTCAAGTAGGGTTTTAAAGTCCAAAAAAAATATATATATATATATTCAACTTAGCCACCAAGTAACATTAACTATATAAAATAATTTCTAATATTAAATATTATATATATATATATATATATTTCGGCCATAACTATAACATATATATATATTTATTGCCAAGATTCTATCTATAAGATTAAATCAACCAACAATATATATATATATATATATGTAAATTTCGGCTACCCACATATAAATTTATATTTTATTTATTGTCAATATCTTAAATAGGGAAACATATATTAACAATATATTTTCTCAATCTTTTAGGTAACTAAAATCTATCAATAATATCTTTACCCTATTTAAATATTTAGATATATTGATAGTTATATATATTTCTATATATTAATGTGAATCTATCCATATGTTCCCAATTATAGATATATTGTTACCTAAAATAAAATTAAAATATGGTAAACAATATTATTTAAAAAGTTTCGGCCGAAATTTCTTACTTGGTGACCAAGAAATTAAAAAATTTACCTTGCAAATTAATAGGGTTTTCGGCCAAAAACACAAAATTGGGAACAAGCGGTCAAATTTTAAGATCAAATTTTAATAAGATCTACAATCCTATGTTTGACTTTGATAAATATCATCTTTTTCTTGAAGATCATGAACATCAAATTACCTAAGAACATCATGAAAATTTCGGACCATCAAAAACCCTAACATTAAAATTTTAAAATCATTTTTTAAAAAATTTCGGTCCAGAATTAAAAAAAATTCAAGAACACAAATTTATCAAAGTCATGAACTCCTAACACAGGCTCCGATACCACTGTTAGATTACGGGGAGTAATCACTACGGAAACCAAATCATGGTACATGCTAGTAATCGAAATTACGCAGTGGAAGATTCGCACATACCTTTAGAGTTGTCCATAGACCCAAGATTCTTGCAGGAGGGAGTTCACGATCCTCCGGTCGGCTCCCGTAAGGGTTCTTGTGAAGGAAGCCCTACGTGGTATATTCTCCACAGCAAAGCCTCTGATCGATTTTTGGCAAGGGACAGATCTCTGGAGTGTTTGCTAGAAAGAAAATTGGCACACCCTTGGTGAATGCTAGGTTCGGCCGATGTAGGTGTTTCTGGGGGAAGGGTTTTCTCTCAAATCACCACTTAAATGGAATTGTGATTAACCCTAATAAAACCCCTAACTCCCCATATATATAGGAGGAGTAGTCCACTTTACCCCCTCCGTAAATTCGGCCGGCCATGTTTTATAGGGAGACCCAATTTTGGGACACTCATGTCAATTGGGATTTGGGTCTGGCCCAATGTCTTAACGTGACATATACCCAATTTATTTAGGTAACCTATACATATAATCGGCTACCATTTACAGCGCCCATCACCATATGCTTATATATATATATATATATGTATCTGTGTGTGTGTAAATATTGGAAACTATATCTATAGTTATTATCATTTGGAGGCTAAGTTATGTTTTTGGTGGACTTTAAAACCCTACTTAGCCCACAAGTAACAATTTCGGCCGCACCTAATGGGTAAGAGACCGGTCCAATTTTGCACAGCCGGGTTGGGTCAACCAACCCGAAAGACCAATGGAACCGGGTTAACCGAACCGAATAGGGCCGGGTTCACGGGTTCAAAATTGGTGCTGGTCAACCAAACCGGGTTTTCTCAATCGGTCCAACCTATACGGGCCAGGTCGGACCGGGGCAACTAAAATGGGTCGAACAATCAGGTTTGAGTGAAGGATCGAACCGAATTCTTATTTTAAAACTGAACCGGTCCGAACGAACCTTATTGGACCGAAGTGGAATGAACCGAACTGGAATTTGACTGAATCAGACCTTTAAAACCGGACTGAACCATGTCAATTTAAAATAGGATTGTCAAATTTTAAAATCCAAATGTTTTCGATCTTTTTAATTACCTACACAGTGCTTATAGATTTTTTCCTGATGCCTAGTTTCAATTATGGGGGTGGATCTCGGAAATGCATGATTTTCGGACTGAGTCATTTAGTGGACTGAATTGAAATTGCTATTTAATTGATATGATTGCATTATTAGAACCTTTGTCTTAACTAAGTCAAGCTAGCAGGATAATACATGTTGTGGGCGGAGCCCTGGTTTTCAATTAATGAGTTGCGCACTAGGATAGACATGTTATGATGGTTGTAAATTCCTAGGATTCATATCTATAAGTAAGCATGTATGATTGATAGCATGAATTGCAAGTCAGCCCCAAATGTTTTAAAACCGGAAATCAGGCGCCAAATATGCATGTTTGTTATGGAATGATCACGTGTGGTACGTATGCATGAATGTGGAGGATGCACAAGCATGTGATAATTTACTTAAGAAGTAGAATTATACATGCTAGCATGAGTTCCTCGGATCATTAGACGCATGACGCGTATGCATGATGTGTGGTTTGTTTCGTGGATGTGACCTGCGCATGATGATTTACTCGTGTGGTAGAATTGTACGTGCAAACTTGAAATCCCCGAAAAGTTTTAAAAAGGGCCTTGGGGAAGCCAAGATCGGGTGTTTTCAAAACCTCTAGTTTTGGTGAAAGCGATTAAACCGTTTTAATTGACTGATCTATTTGAAAGAAGACGTCGGTAATGTGAACTCTTTCACGACCCCCTTCCCTCGGTTTACTGTCAGCCGGTTGGGTTAGATGTATGATGAATCATTATTTGTCGCCTTCTATCTCATAGATATCCGGTGTAAGCAATTTTTTTTTCAAAATGTTATTGTCTCCATGCTTATGCATGATTGTCGATGTGTTAGTTTCAGTGGTTGCGATTAGAAATGTTATCTCCAAAATGAACAAAGGGGTGAGATTGAATGGTAAGAACTATATAATCTGGAATAAGCGAGCAAATATGGTGATTAGTGAATTGAAAGGTTTGGACAGCTTAACCACGAAGCATATTAGGCCAGAGGGAAACCTCACTGATGAACAAATGGCATTCCATGACGAATGGAATGCTAAGGACCTGGAAATTCGTTCCGCCTTTATGTCGTTGCTGGAGGATGACATACTCTATGAGTGTGATCACCTTGAGTCTGCCAAGGACCTGTGGGATGGTCTAAAAGCAGGGTTTGGTGTCTACACCATAGCCCAGAAACGATCGTTAAACATCGCTTTAGACTCATATATGATGAATCCAAAGCATACGATGCAGGAGAATATTAGACAAACGTCTAACATGCTTGCTGAACTCAAGGAGGCAGGTGAAACCCTGTCTGAGGAACAGAAATTCCAGTGCGTCATCCGCTCTTTACCGGACTCTTGGAACAGCATGAAAATGCACCTTACTCATGCCACCCATCTCGATACCATCGAAAATGTGCGAGCTCTTCTCGAGCGGGAAGAGGATCGACTCAAGGCTAAAAATCCTAAAGCTGATATGCATGTTGTGTCATCCTCCCTAGCTGTGCAAAAGGGTAAGCACAAGAGAAAGGGTAGAGATCTTCAAAAGAAGGTTAACAAAAATCTTTGGTCCAAACACACAAAGAAAATTCAAACCTAAGCAATCTGGTGGTAAGAACATGAAGAAAAGGCGTACAAGTAGAGAGGAATCTCGAACGTGTTTTAGGTGCGGTGTGAAAGGCCACCTAGGTGCCGCCTGTACCAATCCTCCTAAGGTACGTTCCGAGAATTAATGATGAAAGTCATAGATTCTCATCAAATTCCTACTTTCTCGAGAGTAATTCAATTTCATCTTTTTGCATTACAGAACTGAGAATATGAAGGAGCGTAGATATGGAGAGGATGCCCCAGAACAAATAAGGATTAGATATAGAAACCATCCTTTTTGCTTGAACTTTTCTAATTTTCATTTCATTTATGAATACTCTTGGATTTGGGTTTCCTCGTGGAAATCGAGAACCTTTTATTCATGCGGCTCGAGGTGTACTATAAGATGTTGTTAAACGACTATCCATTTATACGAGTCTAACAATAAAGATTGGTGGAGCATTGTTTCTAAATATACACTTCGAGGACATAGTATGAAACATGAGTCTTTAGTTCAACTTTCGATCACCTTCAAGGATGATGTGATGTTGACTTTCACTCATGTAGAGCTTTGTTCCTACAATATCGGTTATCACAACACCACGTGAGTTATTAAATGGTAATGAGACGGATCTTACCATAATGCGACATTTCGATTGCAAAACAAACACACATTGTACCAACAACTGCGAAAGCAAAGTTGGAACCCTAAAGTACTGAAAAGTAACTCTACATCATGCATGTGTGTGGTAGCTTGGGAGATTGTTGGCGTGGTCGAACATGAGACGTTACATTACTTGAGAACGAATTTTCCATTGCTTCGCAACATCAAAACGAACGAAGTCTTGATTGAACTAGAGCACGATGATGATGATCAGGTCCCACTTACTTCGAGTGGGAGATTTGAGGCAGCAACGCAAGTGAACGACATGGTAAATGAGAATGGAGACATCTTAATAACAAATCCAGTTGGAGGAGTCAATCCAACCACTCAGATCACTGTTGCTGCAGGTTCGAATCAAGTCGAACCTGATAATCACATTCCTGAACCGATGGATGAAAATCCAATAATACCTCAGCTAACTACTGGTAACAGTGGGACTGATACTACCAACTTGGTTCCTGGTCCTAGTGAGCGTGGAATCCATATCAGAGGTGGAATCCCGAGACCAAGAGGTCTTCCAAGAAAAGTTATTGGTGAAGGTTCAAGCAACGCTCTTGTTCCTAGTGGATGTATTGCCCCGATAACGAGCATTATTCCTAGTGGGAGCGTTGTTCTAGTTCAACATGGGATTCACGAACCTATACGTAGTCAAAGGCATCGAACTTCTCCTAAGAAGTATCCCATCGAAAAAGATGAATTATTCACTTTGACTTGGTTGATAAACCGGTAACGGTTAAGCAAGCTATGGATGGACCTCAAGTGAAGGAATGGAGGAAAGAAATGCAAGATGAGACCGCCTCTATGAAAGCTAATTCAGTGTAGTCTTTAGTTGATTTGCCTACTGACCGCAGAGCAATAGGGCCAAAGTGGGTTCTGAAATTGAAACTCACTACGGATGGATCCGTAGAGCGGTATAAATCTCGACTCGTTGCGAAATGATATACCCAAATTCACGGAGTGGACTTTGATGAAGCATACTTACCGACTGTGCGTTACACCACAGTCCGGGCCATTTTGGCTTTGGTTGCAAGCCTCGATCTAGAGCTGCACCAAATGGGTGTTAAGACTGCATTCCTCCGCGGAAATCTGGAAGAAGAGATCTATATGGACCAACCAGAGGGTTTCATTACTCCTGGTAACGAACGTAAGTTTTGTAAACTCCAAAGATCGATTTACGGTCTTAAACAATCGTCTCAGCAATATTAACGCAATCTCCACGAGGAAACCGTTGGAAACGGATTCGTGAATCTTCACGAGGACCCATGCGTATACACTATGACCTCTGAGTCGAAGTACGCCATCCTGACATTATATGTGGATGACATATTAATTGCGCGAATGATGTGAGTTACATGAATTAATCAAAGTCCTGGCTGGCATCTGTATTCGAGATGAAGGAAATGGGAGAAGCCACGTACATCCTAGGCATTAAAATGGCTAGGGATCGGGCTGCTCGCAAGCTATGTCTCTCTCAAGAATCCTATATCAACAAACTGTTGAAAAGGTTCAGATTGCAAGATGCCAAACATGTGGATACGCCGGTTGTGTTTGGGTGCGCGTTGTCGAAACTGACGGCCCGAAAAACCTGGCGGAGCGTGAACAGATAGAAAGTGTAGAATACCTTAGTATGGTTGGCAGCTTGATGTATGCCATGCGATGCACTCGTCCAGACATCTGTTATGTTGTGGGCCTAGTAGCACGATTCCAATCAGACCCCAGACATCAACATCTAAAGGTCGTGAAATGAATTATTTGATACCTGAAAGGCACTGCCGACTACGGACTGTGCTATGAGGGTGGGAAACTAGAATTAACTAGATTCAGTGACGCTGACCACGGTGGCGATCCGGATAATCGTAAGTCCACCTCAGGAAGAGTATTTCTCCTTGTTAATACCGCCGTTACATGGATGAGCAAGAAGCAATCCTGAGTCGCATTGTCTACGATGGAATCCGAATTCATGGCCCTATCTAAGAACGCATAGGAAGCAGTCTGGCTTAAAAGGCTCTTAACTGCGTTGCTTGGCGTCGATGATAGGAGTAAGCCTGTAAAGGTTTACTCTAACAGTCAAGTAGCAATTGCGGCAGTTAATAATCCAAAGTACCATAATAGGACGAAACACATTGATATAAAATACAATTATGCTAAGAATATGGTTGATGACAAATTAATCACATTAGAATACTACTACACTGAAAGTATGATGGCGGATCCATTAACCAAACCTTTACGCAGGGTTGTTTTCGATAAACATGTTAGAATGTTGGGACTGCGCATGGTTTAAGTGGCATGTATTATGATGATAATGTTTTTTAGATTTAAAGTAATATTTGAATAAAATGAAGTGCAATTTGAGTTTATGATTTTACGACGTCATAATGTTTGAATTACAACGGATTTTTAAGGTCTATAAGCTAGTCGTAGGAGGGACAACATCCCAATTAAAATAATGTCGAATGTGGACCAAGCCTTGTCACACAAGCTCGGTCGTCTTGACGGAGAGGAGGACCTCTACCATATCAAGAATGGCTAAGAACCACGGTGGAAAACCTGGTTAAGCAAAACGATCATTGGGTTTCGGGGTAACACGACGTGATCTAATGTTTTGCAAATCGTTGTAATGAACTTTGTTCGTCAGATAACCACATTCTGGGCCAGATGAAAAATCTGCAATAGCATATGACATTTCCTACTCATGATTAAATTCAACTTATGCTATCGATGTCCGCTTCATACTGCGCGTGCCATGTTCGACCATGGGGTTTGGCTATACAGAATCCACGAGATTCAGATGGGCACAAACTTTTTCACCTTGAGGGTGTGACTGATCCGGATGCTATATGAAGAAGCATCCAAAGTAACCTAACGGACTTAGAAGTCATACCTAAGGTCAAGCTCAATGTTCGCTTCCCGGCGTACGAGCGTAGTACAGAACAAAAAGACCAAGTGATCACATCTTTAGAAACTGCTTGAGCTTGACTAAGGGTATGAGCGACGGGGATGGTCAAGTACACCTGTAATTCTTCGACTCTTGTATTCACTAGGTGGCCACCAGCTTGATATTAGTTGAAGATTGTGAATACTTGACGGATGCCCTGAATGAGTATTCCTATGTGGAAACTGGGCAATAGGAGAATGATAGTTGACCTAGGATACAACGCGGTACAATATTGTTTTAATATGTTGATTAAAGATGAGAATCAACGTTCCCCGAGTTCTACAACACTCCTAACAGATGAGTAGCACGATGCCCGTCGTATTCGTCGGTTGCACGAAAAATCACGTATGAACTATTCCGAAGCAGGGCTGGATCGAAGAAAAATGTTGATGTGTTCGTCGACAACATAATAATTGGCACCCTCCCATTCCGACAAGTGGGAGCTGTTGGCATATGGATATTGGGCCGCCATAATTAGAAGCCCATTAATATAAGCCTGTAACCTAAGACAATTGGGTTATGTCACATTAGGGATTTTGGGCTAGGCCTAAAATCCCAATTGACATGAGAGGCCCAAAGTTGGGCCTCCCTAGCTTACATGGTGACCGAACTTTATAGAGGGCAAAGTGGACTTTTGTCCACTTTTCTTATAAATAGGGAGTGTTATGGGATTTATTAAGAGCTAATTCTCTATTCCTTTGTGGTGAGATTAAAAGAAATCCCTCCTCCCTACAAACCTAGTGGTTCGGCCGAAACTATTCCCAACCTAGGAGGTGCCAAATTGTGTCAAGCAATTTACTCCGGTGATCCATCCCGATGAAGAATCGACAAAGGCTTTGCGGTGGAGCATAATCCTCGTAGGGCTTCCTTATCAAGAACCTATACGAGAACCATCTGGCGGATCGAGAACTCCCTCAGTGATCTTGGGACTACAAGAAACATTGTAGGTATGTGCATTATCTTCCGCTGCGTATTAGTTACCATGCATGTTTTTAGGGTTTTATTTCCAGAGTGTTGTAATCCTTCAATATTTAATGTTATTGCTGATATATATATATATATATATTGTGCAATTTATTTAGAAATTATATCTATTATAGTTATTGTTACTTGATAGCTAAGTTAAGTTTTTAGTGGATTTTAAAACCTTACTTAGCCATCAAGAAATAAATTTCGGCCCAACCGTATGGGTTACTGGGCCGGATCTAAATGCACAACCGGGTCGGGTCGACCTACTTGGGGTTTTCAATTGGTCCAACATAGACGGGGTCAGGTCGGACTAGGTGGACTTATGGGTCAGGTTAAACCCATCTTGGTTCGATAAAATCAAACCGAAATCACCTAAACCGGATCAGACCGGTCGGAGCGGGTTATTCAGACCGGGTTGACCGATCCGGACTTGGTTCGGGTCAACAGAAAATTAGGTCGTTCAAATTTTAAATACAATTTTTTTTAACTTTAAAAATACCTACACAGCGCGAATTGGTTTGATATTTTAACGTTTTAGTCAAACCTAATACCTACTTTCAGCTATAGGGATGGATCTCGAAAAATGCATGATTATGGGACTGAATCATTTTGTGGGCCGTGATGGATATACGCCCAATTTGAACCCGTTGACTTCCGAACCGTTGTATTTTTATCGTCCCATTTATGATTGCAAATCGAAACTTCAACCCGGACACCTCGCGAGAACATCGACGGCTCGGACGGGGCCGAAGCGCCCGCCCGGCAAAGACGAACTCACCTAGGTGAGGTTGGGTGGCCACACCCGACCTCCCCTAGGGGAGATCGGGTGGACCAACCCGATCCCTCCTAGGAGGGATGGGGTTGGCCAACCCCACCCTCCCTAGGAGGGGTTGGGTGCCCTCACCCAACCCCTACCCTTGGAGGTCGGATTTCTCCCCCCCAAGGGCCCCGACACCACCTTCGGACTCCCATGCTCGGTCCACTCCGCCTACCTCCTCCGAATCCTAAGGTCTTAATTATGTGCTTAAAGGTTAATTAATTGTGTTTAAAGGCTAACGATGTCATTAAGCCACCTTAATGACACCGTTGCCTATAAATACCCCACCTTCACAACTCATTTGATCATCTTGGCCATTTGGACAATTTAGCTCTGACATCTCTCTAGCTTTATCTCTCTAGAGGAACACTGACTTAGGCATCGGAGAGGGTTTACCAGGCACCACCCCCCCCCTCCGTGTCTGGTATTGCCCCTTCTGCAGGGTAGAAGGGTAGAAGGAAGGAAGGAAGGAAGGAAGGAGATAGGCTAAGACAGGGCAACTCAGAGAACCGGATCATCCACATCTCCAGTGAGGAACGAGATTTGAGCCGACCATCCGTTGACCCAGATCCCGGAACCTAACACTTGGCGCCGTCAGTGGGCTTCGAACAGAAAGCCTGGCTATTACACGAGCTATGACGAACAGTAGGGTGTCCAGGCCCCAACACCCACCCGGGGGCAATGGGCGGAGAAGAGAACCCATACCCCCAGGGAGGCGGCCTAACCCTGGGAAGCAGCCAATGCATCCAGAGCCCCAAGAAATACCACAACCTCCTCAGCAACAGAACAACCAGGAGGGAGGACCTTCACGCCCAGCTGGGGCTGAGTCCTCCACAGCCTCCACCCCCCGGGCAAGAAGGCCACAGAGAGCAAGAGGACAACAGGGAGTGCCTTCCCACAACACGGCACCCCCTGAGGGATACTATTATGAGGAGCAACCCCAAAGGTACCCATATGGGATGCCGGCACAAAGAAATGATAACCGCGCCCACACAGCATATGCAAGGCCGGCATACACCCAAAGGACTTACACTGAAGCTCATGAGGAGGAGCAGATCCCGACAGAAGAGCACTACTCGCACCCTCGAGCAGGGCAGCGAGAGGAGCAAAGAAGATATTACCAGGAGCCACCCCCAGAGGGAAGGCAACAATTCGTGCCTCCTAGGCAACAGCAGAACAACAGGGCTTACACCCCGCTTGGGGAGGAAAGACAAGCAAGACCTCCAAGGAGGCATGACTTCTATGAAGCACCCCAGCAGGCGTATCAAGAGTACACCTACAGTCCATACCAGCAGGGACAAGGGAACCCAATAAGCCCAGTCTACAACTACAATGGATATCAGAGGGATTATACTCCGGCACAGGTGATGATCACCCCGGAGGAGATAGAAGCCATAATAACCCGGAAATTGAATGAGTCAAAGAAACCCAGCCTGCATGGTCTAAGTGACAAGACGAACCACCCTTTCACAAGGGAGCTGGAGATGAACAGGGTGCCAGACTCCCTGCACACTGTGCAAATTGCAAAGTACAATGGGAAGGGAGACCCCCTAGAGCATATCCAACAGCATGAGGCCTCTCTATTCGGGAGGACAATTGATGAAAGATACAAGGCACTCCTTTTCCCAAACACCCTATCAGGGGTGGCCTCACATTGGTTCTTCAGCCTGCCCTCTGAGAGCATCCACTCATGGGAGCAGCTAAAAGCTAAGTTTCTGCAGAGATACCTAGGGGAGAGGAAACTCCTCAAGGGAACAGGCTCCATTGATGACGTAAAACAAGAATACGATGAATCCCTGGCCAGCTACTATACTAGGTTCAACCAGAATATTGCAGACATCCAGGGAGACATCACTGAAGGGGAGATAATCCGAGCCTTTATCAGAAACTTAGGTCGCTTTGGGTCAACATTGGCTGAAAAGATGGCCAAAAAGCCAGCAAGCACCTTGGAGGAACTTGCAGGAAGAGTTAAAACGCATATTGACCTTGAGAGGCACAGGGCAAGCAAGAAGGCCAAAATCCAGGCAACCAAGGAGGATAACCAAAAACCAAACAAAGGCAAGCCACCCCAGGCACCGCAGCACGCAAGGCAGCAGGAATGGCGTCCGCCACAGCAAAGAAACCAAATGGGTGAACCCTTAAAGGCTAGAGAAATAAACGTCATTAAGTTCATCCCACTAAACGCCACTCCAGCCACCGTACTTAGAGAGATGCGGAACCAAAAGCTTTGGTCACCCCCTGCAAGGTGGAGAGCCCCAATGGTAGGAAATCACAAGGATAGATGGTGTGACAACCATGAGGCTTATGGTCACGACACAAATGAATGCTTTAGCCTAAAGCTAAGCATAAACAACATCGTCCAGAGGGGAGAACTGAAGCAGTTCGTAGACCATGGGGGCAATAGTATGCAACTGGGGCCACCACAGAAAGACAAGGGCAAGGGAAAGGTAGACTATAACCCTCCACCCAACAAAAGAGGAGTCATCAATATGATACATGGAGGAGCAGCATCAGGTGGCCCAACTGCTAATGCAAGAGAGGTCTATGCATCCAAGCTAAGCTCAGTGCCAAGGTGGAGAAAAAGACCAAGAGAAGGAGAAGAAGTGAAGATAGAGTTCTCGGAGAAGGACAAAAGCCACATCGTCTTTCCACATGACGATGCTCTAGTTATTACTTTAGATATTGATAATTTTGATGTAAAGAGAATTTTGGTGGATGGGGGCAGCTCAGCTGATCTCCTAAGCCTGAGAGTGTTGGAAGAGATAGGGAAAACCAAAGCAGACATCAAACCGGTCAACTTCCCTCTAGTTGGCTTCTCAGGGGCAACAAGTTACCCCCTGGGAATGATAACCCTACCAGTAACCATGGGCCAAGGATGGACCCAGCTGAAGGTAAATGTCAATTTCTTGGTGGTTGAAACCCTGGGAGCCTACAATGGGATCCTAGGAAGGACAACCATAAACCCATATGAAATAGTGCCATCCACTGTTCACCAGAAGTTGAAGTATATCACGGAGAACGGGGTTGGAGAGGTCCTGGGTGATCAACGCACCGCAAGGCAATGTTACGTCAACTCAATGAGACGTGGATCACACGGGACAGATACAGTGGCTGTAGTCATGGTAGGAGCCAACCAGGACAGAAGAAGGAGGGGAAGGAGACAAAGGCAAAAAAGGAGGAGGAGTGGAGTGACACTCCGTTTGAGCAGGCAGTTTTTTCAAACAGTGCCTACAAGGAGACACAGGAGCAAGGCTGTGAAGGTGACATCCATACCTTGGCAGCCAGACACCATAATAGGGAACAGGACAAGGAACTCCATCCTAAAAGGCTTCCGCTACATAGATGATATCAAGCAAATGCCGCAGGAGTCTATATCAAGCTATTTCCAGAGATTCTTTGATTACGGTGCCAACATGGACATCACAAGGGGAGAAGCAGTCAGAGCATTCATCAGAAACATGCATCCAAGTTCATTCGAGGCCTATGGAGGGCTCTATGAGATGGTCATGACGAGCACAATGAGAGAGCTCAAGGCGAAGCTGGACAGGGCATTTGAACAAGAGGCGGAACAGTTGGATGAAGTTCCAGAAAGAGGAAGAGAAACAGACACATTGGGAGGAGGTGTCAATTTCACATTCACACCCCTCACACTCAGCATAGAAGAAATTTTCCACAAGCACCTCAAGCAAGAGCTACCAACATGCAGGGAGGAAGGCAAGGCCTTCCTAGGAAGAGATGCACAGGGTTGGTGTGAATACCATGGGACCTGGGGGCATCAAACCAATGACTGCATGGTGTTGAAGGTGGAAGTGGAAGAAATAATTTACAATGGAGGCTTCAAGGAGTACGTGGCAACAGACACAATGGCCACCCCATATCCTTAGTTTCATATCTAGCATTTTGCATGTTTCACCTTTACAAGCTTTTCAAAAACAACTATTGAGAAGGAGAACTCACGAAGTTACTCCAACTCTACAACTATCTTTCATTCCTACAAAGGATGTCTTGGTGCACCAAGGCATCCCAAGTGTACAAAAACATGAATGCTCCTAAGGGAGTAGTAGTTACTCAAAAGTATTTTCAAGTGAATGCAGTGGTATAACCACGAAGTTATCCTTACACAGATACGACCTCAAGTCAACGACATTCGACGCCCCCAAGAGCGTATCTTGAGAGTAGTTTTCATACTACGACATTCGACGCCCCCAAGAGCGTATCTTGAGAGTAGTGTTCATACTACGACCTTCGACGCCCCCAAGAGCGTATCTTGAGAGTAGTTATTACACTACGACCTTCGACGCACCAAGAGCGTATCTTGAAAGTGGTTTCCAAAAACCACGAACTTCGACGCCCTCAGGAGCGTATCTTGAAAGTAGTGTTCATACTACGACCTTCGACGCCCCCAAGAGCGTATCTTGAGAGTAGTTATTACACTACGAATTCGACGCACCAAGAGCGTATCTTGAGAGTGGTTTCCAAAAACTACGATTTCGACGCCCCCAGGAGCGTATCTTGAGGTAGATTTGCAACCTACCAGATTCGACGCCCCCAAGAGCGTATCTTGAGGTAGAAAAAACACTACCAGTTCGACGCCCCCAAGAGCGTATCTTGAGGTAGATTTCAAACTACCAGTTCGACGCCTACCAGGAGCGTATCTTTGGTCTAACCTGAGCCCTCCGGGAGCCTATCCTGTGAAACGTTAAGTGCCGTCCGAGAGCCTGTCTCGTGAACAGATTTTAACACCCGTCAAGAACGTATCGGTGGACTAACCTGTGCCCTCCGGGAGCCTATCCTGTGAAACGTTAAGTGCCGTCCGAGAGCCTGTCTCGTGAACAGATTTCGACGCCCACCAAGAGCGTATCTTTGGTCTAACAGTACAACGTATACCGTGTAAGGGGTATCAGAAGAGATCATCACACCATTCTTAGAAGGATACCATGCTTAGAAGGATACCATGCTCAGAGGGATACCATGAGAAAGAAATTTCTAAGTAAAGTAATGTGAAGAACAAGTAATGTCTTTTCTTTATGAAATGGCAGGTAAGACATGAAGGAAAGCACGAAAGAAGGATAAGTAAAGGAAACACACCAAGGAAAGGGTCCATACCCAAAGAGCCATACACAAGGCATAGGGAGACATCATGAGAAGAGATATATACAAAAGCATGAGAAGCACTAATGTAAAGGCAAACGGACCACGTAGTCAACAACACAATGCGGCAAAAGAAAGTAACAACAAACACCATCACAATCTCAAAGGACACTCAACCCATACAAGGGGAGAAGGAGTGTAATTATATACAAGGATAGCATGAGATAAACACGTCAGTCAGAACCTTCGGGGGAGTCACCCTCACCCCCTGAAGCTGAACCGCCAGCGGAAATGGATGAAGAGGAGGAGTCTGAGGTACCAATCTCCACAGGTGTAGCATCCACCTGGGCAGGGGCAGGCTCGTCTGCAACGGCAGCCTGACCCATCAGAACAGTCGCGTAGCCAGTGGCGTATGGCCCAAAGTCACCAAGGTCACCAAACGGGAACTGAGGATCAATCCGGTAAATGTGATCAACCAGATACTCACCGAACTGGTTCATCTCCTGAGTGAGACGCGTGCTATAATCAGCGGTGAAAGCAGATGAGGCCTTGTACTCAGAAATCGCAACAGTCCTTTCTTCAGCACGACACTTAGCCTCCAACTTCCGTAACTCCTCAGAATGGAGCGACGCTGCAACCTCAGCTTCCCGACGCAAACTGCCCACAGTGGTCTCAAGCAAGGACACCTGGTCCTGGAGCTCCTGCATCCTCAAATCAGATAATCGCGCCTTCTCAGCAGCAGCAGCGACCTCCGCCTTGAGAGAGACCTGGCTGTCCTCAAGGGTCTTCCTCTCGTCAGATAACTCGAGCACGAGCGAGGACATGTTCACCATGTCAGATATACCCTAACAATTCAAACAAGGGATGAATAACCGAAAGATAGACATTATGAAAGAAATAAGAGGAAAGCAAAGAACAACTTACAGGTGCATAACGAGAAAGTACCCCTTGAACAAAGCGCCGAGTCTCCCCAGGAGACTTGGGCGGAGCAACACGATCCCCAGGGGGAATGGCACCGCGGAGTACGCGGACACCAACCTCAGGAGTCCGCAAAGAGGAGGTGCTATCGAAGTGGAACTCCTTCAGACCAGCGAAAGGAGTCCACTCAGACCCAATAACATCTTCATCAGTGAGACGGGCGAAATCCTTACGACTTAAAGTCGGAGGCCCACCTACACAAGCAAAACAAGTCAAGGGAGAACATAAACATAGAAAGATCAGCAAAAAGGTAGAGATCATACCTGAGGACCGTGCCCTCGGCTGGGGGGCAGGGGAACCACCACCAGCAGGTCGCTTCCCTTTGTCAGCCAGGGAAGGCACCTCTTCGACCACCATCTCCTTATCACGAGATAGGGTCGGAGGACGAGCAGTAGGCGAAGCAGGATTCACAGCTTTCTTTCTCTTAGCAGCCGAGGCCCCGGCCTCAGAATCAGATCTCCGCGGTTTGGACTTGGAAGGTCCAGAATCTCTGCCAACGGAGACGACCCTCTCAGTCACCAAGGGGGAACACCCTAGCAAGGTAAGAAAAACAAGATAAGGAAAACATAGGTTATACCATAAAGAAGCAAATAGGAGAAAGCATACCAGAGGCCCCAGCCTTCTTCCCAGGCAGGGGGGATTTCTTCAAAGCAGAACTAGAAGGAGCCTTCCTCTTGCTCAGATCAACAGGGGCTCCCTGCACGTTATAGGTTTTTCCATGAAACCAACCTACAAAGGAAGAGCAGAAGGTAAATAAAGATGGAAAGACCAAGTGACATACCGAACCCCCGGAATCAGGAGTTAGACTGATCCCGGCCTCGTAAAGATCCGTCTCAGTCACTAAGGACACGGGGCAGTAAGACCGGGTCCTGTTGCTCTCGTGAATGATCTTCATAGTCTTCAAATCAACCGAAGAGAACTCTCCAAAAGCAGGCCAACCATCGGACCGATCCTCATTCAAGACCGACCAAGTGACGTATCGGTCCGTAATGAAGAAGTAATGCTTAGCCCAGTGACTGGGCGAATTGTCAATCTGGGTCACGAAACGGAGGGAGGTATCCCACTCGACCCCACTCAACCCGAAATCAGAGAATCGGGGATCTTTGAAGGTCGGATGGCGAGTTACGAAACTCGCAAACCCCACCCTCGTCCGGTACTGGAACCGATAGAAGCATCGGAATAGAACGAGAGAGTACTTCCAGGAGTACCAATGGCACAATACCCGGAAGCCCACCCAGACACGGAGGGCACTGGGGGCAAGGTTCACAGGAGAAATCCTGAAAAACCTGCTCAACTCTATAAGCTCGTCACAGTAAGGCAGCCTCAGCCCGAATCGGATCTGGGAGGGGTACACGGCGACCTTCCCTATAGGAGGCTCCGTCACCGTCTCGCGAGCATTCCCCAAAGAGGGGAGAAAAGGATACAGAGGCTCATCTAGGGGACAGATATCTCCTAGGGTAACATGTTCGTTGTAATCGGATCTAGTGAGATGGTTCTCTGACAGGATAGCAAGACCTAAGGCAAAGGTAGCAGGAAACCCCAAAGCACGAATCAAATTTCGACTAACACCCCAATGAAGGTCACGATACTAAGCTAGCAATAGGAAAGGAAGTAACACGACCGAAAAGGAAGAGAAAAAGGAACTCACTCATCCTTCGGAGAATACGGCGTCTCTGAAGAGTCTGCGTACGCGGACACCACCAGGAATATAGTACCTACCACGACACGACAAATATCAAGACAAGGAAAATTTCCGAAGAACCGGAAATACTCCGACACCCAGCAAAGATAGTCAACATGAACCAAAGACACCACAACAACCAAGTCAAATAATTTTATCCGAGCCTAAGGTCGGGTCTTGGAAAAAATTACCGTTATACCCCCCAACAAGGATTAATACACCAACGGCGGTACGACATCAAATTTAAGACCGGAATAGCCCAATCGGACAAGAAACCATATCCGGACGACCGGTAAACATTTTTCCCCAAAATCCACAACTACCAACGGCTATCTACGGCAATCCCACATTTAATTAAATTTCGGCAATCAAGCATCGGCAATCAAGCATCGGCAATCAAATATCAACGATTCAAAAACCGACATTTTGTACGGTAACGGAAAGGAAAAGAATGGACCTTCGGAAAACCCGACCCGATGTGATAAGCGGGTCCGGAATTCGAATTACGAAGTTGACCGGAGCCACCCCCCTCGCCGGAGCTGTGATTTTCTCGCCGCCGGAGCCTTGATCCTTCCGCCGTCGGAGTCAAGCCACGTCCGTCCCCGCCCGTCCTGCTGCCGTGGTCGCCCGTCGAAGTGGTGGACCTCCTTGCCGTCGTAAACAACGGCCTCCGTCGCCTCCGCCGTGCCCAGCACCGCCAGCAGCCGCTGTCCGCCTGGAATCGAGCCCTCGTCTCCGGCCGGGCTGTTTCCTCGTCGCCGTCCCGATCAAGCTGCTGGCCGGAATTTCAGGTTCCCACCGGAATTTTGGCCGGCCCTAACCTTGGGGGTGCTCTCCAACTTTTCTTGCTCTCCAAGGGTAAGTGAAGAGGGAAGATGGTGGCTATGGTGACTCTTGGAGGTATTTTTCTAGCTCTCCTTTTTTATGTTAAAAGGATGATAGGGTTTTTTAGAGGGTCTTAATCACCACCATCCATCTATCCTTAAATAAAAGGGTTAACAGGTGTTTTGGTCCATGATGTTTGACAACTTTTGGGTTTTGGTCAATGATGTTTTTTTTACCTAGTTTTGGTACCATATGTTTGCAGATTTTTTCTAGTTTTGGTCTAACCGTTACATTCCGTCCATTTTTTGACATGTACAAGTCACGTGATCCACCCTAAACTTTCAATTTTGTTCAATTTAGTCCCTCTAATACTTTCCTAACCTTTTTATTGTTCAATTTAATCCTGAAGTTTCAAAAATTCAATTGGACCTATTGTCCAATTGGGGTCAATTTTGAAACTTCGGGACTAAATTGGACAATAAAAAGGTTAAGAAAGTATTAGAGGGACTAAATTTAAAGTTTAGAGTGGATATCGTGACTTGAACATGTCAGAAAATGGACGGAATGTAACGGTTAGATCAAAACTAGAAAAAATCTGCAAACATATGGTACCAAAACTAGGTAAAAAAAAAACATCATTGACCAAAACCCAAAAGTTGTCAAACATCATGGACCAAAACACCTGTTAACCCTAAATAAAATCTAAGGGCCAAGGAAAAACCATCATTTTTATCCATTTCACCTATAGCTAAGTATATATTCCCATACTTAGAAAAATTATCAAGATAGTTTTATTTTTGAGCATTCCCATACTTAGAAAAATTATCAAGATAGTTTTATTTTTGAGCATTCCATACTTAGGAAAATTTTTGGCCAAAATTAAATTTTTCCTCACTTAGATAAAATCCCGGCACGAATTTGAAGCATAGGTCATTTAGTTGCATTCGTATCACACCCCTGTGCAAGTGTGTATTTTTTGAGTATGCATCTGTAACAGAGGTAAATTTATTACTCCTATCTCAGACGGACGCGTGCCTAGGCACACGTCCGTGCTAATCTGACGTTTACAATTCCTCTATCTCATTAGACAGGGGGCAGAGTCAGAGGCACGCATCCATGGGTAAGCAAACATTCAGACAAAGAAGGTAAAACCCCGGTTTCAAATTGCGCGTGTCATACCATCCTAAAATAGAGTCAATCAAGGGTTAGGCCATTGGTTGACTCGGGGGCATGTGATGGATATACGCCCAATTTGAACCCGTTGACTTCCGAACCGTTGTATTTTTATCGTCCCATTTATGATTGCAAATCGAAACTTCAACCCGGACACCTCGCGAGAACATCGACGGCTCGGACGGGGCCGAAGCGCCCGCCCGGCAAAGACGAACTCACCTAGGTGAGGTTGGGTGGCCACACCCGACCTCCCCTAGGGGAGATCGGGTCAGCCGACCCGATCTCCCCCAGGGGAGATCGGGTGGACCAACCCGATCTCTCCTAGGAGAGATCGGGTCGGCCAACCCGATCCCTCCTAGGAGGGATGGGGTTGGCCAACCCGATCCCTCCTAGGAGGGATGGGGTTGGCCAACCCCACCCTCCCTAGGAGGGGTTGGGTGCCCTCACCCAACCCCTACCCTTGGAGGTCGGATTTCTCCCCCCCAAGGGCCCCGACACCACCTTCGGACTCCCATGCTCGGTCCACTCCGCCTACCTCCTCCGAATCCTAAGGTCTTAATTATGTGCTTAAAGGTTAATTAATTGTGTTTAAAGGCTAACGATGTCATTAAGCCACCTTAATGACACCGTTGCCTATAAATACCCCACCTTCACAACTCATTTGATCATCTTGGCCATTTGGACAATTTAGCTCTGACATCTCTCTAGCTTTATCTCTCTAGAGGAACACTGACTTAGGCATCGGAGAGGGTTCACCAGGCACCACCCCCCCCCCCCCCCTCCGTGTCTGGTATTGCCCCTTCTGCAGGGTAGAAGGGTAGAAGGAAGGAAGGAAGGAAGGAAGGAGATAGGCTAAGACAGGGCAACTCAGAGAACCGGATCATCCACATCTTCAGTGAGGAACGAGATTTGAGCCGACCATCCGTTGACCCAGATCCCGGAACCTAACAGGCCGAATTGCAATTATTTGATACTTATATGAATGAATGTTAGAATTGCGTCTTGACTATGTCAAGCTAGTGATATTACATGTTGGGGGCGGGCCCTGTTTTTCAATTAATGAGTTGCGTACTAGGATAGACATGCTGTGCTGAGTGATCATGATTAGGATCCATGTATAGATGTTCGCATGACTGTTATAACATGAATTGCAAGTCAGCCCCAAATATTATAAAATCGATATTCATTTAAATATTCATGATTGATGGGGAGTGATTACGCATGATGCATATGCATGATAGTTTTATGATATGATCGCATGCGATAATTTACTTGTGTAGTAGAATTATGTATGCTTGAATGAGAAATCCTCAAAACGTTTTAAAAAGGCCTTGGGAAAGCCAAGACCGGGAGTATGTTTAAACTCACGTTCCTTCTTGGCGGCCTCCCTTCGGTCCAGGAGGGCCTCCATAGCTTCCAAAAATATTGGCATGGCATCCATCAAAGCCTTTGCCAAGTCCGGCTTTGCAGGTGCATCCTGGTCCCTCCTCGGGATCTCTTCCCGGCTCTCCGACGAGTTTCGAATGGAATCTTCGCGATCATCATGATGCCCCCTTGTTTGGGAAACAGCAGGGGGAGAATCATTCCGATCAACAGCGCGCTCCGGCGGCCCTGAATTCAGAGTTCCAGCAGGGTGACGGGAACCGCCGGATTGTCCTTGTCTCTTCTTTTGCTTGCCAGCCTTCGATCGGGTAGAAGCCATTTTTTCTTTTTGTTAAGCTTCCCACAGACGGCGCCAATGTTCGGTCACGGTTGGAACTCTGGTACGTTCTTGACGGAAGTACGAACTCCTTTGCTCCAAATAATCCTGCAAGAAGGGGATAGACCGGGCGGTGACCCAGAATCCCTCTTCGATGCTTAAATGAGTATCTCGATGCAGGCAAGCAAGTATGAGTATATAAGTGTTCAACGTATCAATCCTGAGGTAACTCCCTCCTTTATATAGGGGAGGAGTTACCCCAGTTACCTATTGCGATAATTGCTGGGGGCAGTTAGCCCACGTTCCGTTTATCTCGGCCACTTGCCCACGTTCCGTCTTTTCAGGGCACTTCCCCACTATGTTGATAGTGGGCGTGTTTCTCGGCCTCACTCTCTGGTGGCAAGTCCCGACGAATGTCGGGGACTCCAGAGTTATCTCCTTTGGTCACCGCTCGGGGCCCCTCGTCATCGGGACAGGGCCAGCATTCTTAGGGATTCAATATCGGGGCCTACTTAAAGGCATATCATCGAGGCCTACTCAAAGGCGTATCATCGGGGCCTACTTAAAGGCATATCATCGGGAGCGTTCAGCTCATATGTCGGGACCCCTCGTATTGCTCTTCTAAGCCTCTTTTGGGGCCCAGTGGGCCTACTTCGCCGTTTAGTCGTCGTTAATGGGCCTAACGGCTATATCGAAACCCATCAGTGACGTCCACCGCTCACCAAAAGATGAAGTTCCTAATGGGATTGACGAGGTGCTAGGCGACCAAAAAGCCGCGCGGAAGTGCTACGTCAACGCTCTAAGGAAGATGAAGCAAGTGTCCATTTCCATGATAGAATTTGGCGTAAAAAGAAAGCTATTCGCTTCAAGTGATGATGATGAAGGAAAAAAGAAAGAGTTAACACCAAGAGGTGGACTCGATAGGACGCTCTTCCCAACAAGACAAAGCGTCATAGATGTCAGACAAGGACAAGAATAGTCCATCACAGCTTACTTCAGGAGGTTCGCCCAATATGCAATCGCACTAAGGGCAACCAAAAATTAAGTTATCACTGCGTTTTACTTGAACATGAACGCGCCAACGTTTTTGCTGTTCGGAAGAATATATGGATGGCGTACAACCAAGACGATGACATGCTTGAAAGATAAGCTGGAAACCGCAATCTCATGTGAACGCGAGCTGGTATGGGGTACACCTCTCAGCTCGAATAAAGAAGCTCAGACTTCAAGAGAACCAGGAAGCTCAAGCGTCGAATACCCTGACATCTTCACTCCCTTAAACACGGAGGTGGAAGATATATACATTAAGATCCTGGAAAACAAGCTTCCGGGTCCACTCGAGCCGATGACTGCCTTCCTAGGTAGAAACGTCAAAGATTGGTGCTGATACCACCAAACATGGGGGCACCATACTAACAACTGCTTAACTTTGAGAATGGAGATCGAGGAGTTCATTGCACATGGAGCCTTGGGAAGCTATGTTGCAAGTGACGATGATCGTCCGCCA
The DNA here is from genome assembly GCA_036873135.1 of Clarkia xantiana subsp. parviflora. NCBI lineage: Eukaryota > Viridiplantae > Streptophyta > Magnoliopsida > Myrtales > Onagraceae > Clarkia > Clarkia xantiana. Next base: position 10,145,653 of record JAPTYO010000011.1, read on the forward strand.
CCGAGACATCTCAAAGGGAGATAGACTATCCACTTTTTATCTATCTTTACATCTTTGACAACATGTCTATTCTAGCTGAGAACTTAAGTGTTGTTTACGCTTCTGTACTTAGAAATATTTCTGAAAGAGCGATCAGTAGACGCCATCCTGCAAGTGATTGTACGCATAACAAAATTCTAATGAAGATTAATCTACTTTCGTAGGTGCATCTCTATAATACGCAGTTTACTTCGGATTAACACCAAGTAACAAACAACGAGCATATTACTCATATCAACAACTCAAGTCATTATCCTATGCAACTTATATTATGCGGCATCAAGAAGATTATTATCAACAATACAAGCTAAACACTATGTGTAACGAGGAACTTAAGGCATACAACGCCAACATATCTATTATCTACACCAACAAGGAGTTCATTTCTCCATCTATAACGGCGTCTATCTTAAGAAGATGTCAGCAACACAAAGCCATCGCGCTATGTGCACAGTCAACTTATATGTCACAATGACAACTTGCGGATTATCTACAAAAAGGGACTTATAAAAATTCTCTACTCAAAGTGACGGCTATTCCAAAGACGTCAAATACATGCACTATCTTGGAAAAACACCAAGGTCTACTATCAAAATGACGACTATTCCAAAGGCGTCAACAACAAGCAATATCTTGGAAAAACACCAAGATTTACTATCAAAAGTGACATGTTGTGACATCCTCATTGCAAGGGCAAATCTCATATTCACATCTATCACAGTAGCATGCTGCGACATCCTCTTTGCAAGGGCAAACCCCATGCTTACTTCTAAAAAATGGCATGCTATGAAATCCTTTTAGAGGCAAATCCTCATGTTCATAGTCATTCCCTGCATACAAACCAAGATGCGGCATTTAGGTGGGACTGATCACCCCATCGTGGCGGAAGTCCTCTTGTTAGACGACAACCCCACACATCTACAAAGTATGTACATCCCTCTTAAGGGTCCATACGCCATTAAGATACATTCCTTGATAGGATAGCTTCATGTATACTCAAACTATTCATATCCTCTTAAGGATGCAGACATAATGAAGACCTATACCTTAAGTGGGCAGGCTTCATTCAAAAACGCTAGCAGGAGTGCACCCTGTTTGAAAAACTCATTAAACTTACAAGTCGAGTCTTGAACAACGTCGCCTTAGAGTGGAATTAAGAGACGGTATAAACTTAAGTCTTGCTTCGTCAAGACGACACTGCTACATGTCAAGTGCCAGTGCCGAGAGCCAAGTGCCTGCGCCGAGTACATTACTATCTACAATGCTACAAGTACCAAGTGTACATATCATGCCATGCCTTGGAAATTTTTTCAAGAGGGGCGCTAATAACACCCTGCAATGCGCAAGTCGCAACATTGGATGTTTATCCATTATAACAAGGAGATCAATGCAAGTCCAATACATACGGACAATGAAGATAACTCAAGGTATGAAATATTACTAGCAAGTTATCACGTGTTTATTATTATTGAAAACAAGTCCAAGTGACGAAATACCATGCAAGCAAACGCATAAACGAAGGTTGGGACAAAAGCCTCAACATAACGTCAACCCGTTCACAAAGGGTTCAACATGCTGAAAGCAAACAACGTGATACCATCCAAGAGATAACATCATCTCCAAAAGAATAAGATAACATCTTCATGAAGTCAACATCAAGTGCAATATCATCATTACCATATCCAAAGATCACGAAGAGAGAAGCCGCTTTAGCTTCCTTACGTTGTAAATCCGCAACATGGTTAACAACAAAAGAAGAATAAGGACCTAACTTGTCGAACGGAAAGCCGGGGGCAAGCGTGCGTACTCTGCCAATATAATCTTTGGCAAACTCATCAATCATAGATGAAGACTTCGCCTTGGCGGCAGCAAGGACGGCAGCAACATGGGCAAGGGTGCTAGGATACTCGACAAGTCCCTTCTCAACTCCCGCTTTATGTGCTTCCTCACGTATAGAAGCAAGCGTGACAACATGGGCGCTACTACTCTCTGCAATTTGCTTCTTGATAGCAGCAATCTTAGACTCAATTTGCTCAACATGGGCGCGACGAGGAGCAATGTGCGTATCAAAATATCAGCAACCTTGGAGTTCAAGTTTTGCACCTCCTCATCGGACTGTGCAAGATCGCGAGTAACTGCATTGCTCTTCTTGACATGAGCCCTCTTCTCACTCACAAGCTCCAACACAAAGGATGAAATGTTCATCATCCTAGAAATAGCCTAAGTACAACAAACCAAACAACAAGACGATCAACGCAAGGCATATGCTTACAGCATGCGAACATAGAAGTTAAAGCAATGCTTACCGGTGCAAATTCAGCCAAGCTACTCTCAACATATGCTTGTGCTTCCTCGTCAGTGGATGCTTAACGTCATGATCGCCAGGAGGAACGCACCTTTGAAGCACTCGCACCTCGACTGCCGGTGTGTTGAGCTTGGAATCCTTCGGAAAGTGAAGACCGTCATTGGAGAAAGGTGACCAATCTTCTCCGGATACATCTATCACGTCGGATAGGATGAAATCATTACGCTTGATGCCTGGAAGCGCTGCAATAAAGTCAACATAAAACAAAGAAGATGTCAGCGAAAAATACTAAGTAAAAGAAACATGTCGAAGTAAACAACACATACCTCGACGGGAGGAACGCTCCTCCTCGGGCCGGTCCCTCGACCGGAAGGCAGAAGGTGCCACCGTGCGACTCTTGACTCTCTTCTCTTTATCACAAGAAGGAGTTGGAACAGTCACACTCGGTTTGGAGCGCTTGGGATCACTCGAGGGACGCGCCCCTGTGGCGGACCTCTTGGGAAGAGCGCTAGCGACAAGTGCGGCAACAACGCGTTCAGTCACGAGTACAGAGTGGCCTGAAAATGAAAGCAACATGAAGACAACAAAACTTGGAAAATTAACAAGTCCAAAGAGAATGCAAGAAGGTGCCTTACTTGTAATTCCCTTATCGCGACCATGTCCGGAAGCTCTAGGAATAGCGGGGGCAGTAGTACGAGCATGCCGTCCGACAGGCGGGTTACCGCAAACATCAACTGTCTGCAAGGACGAGCTTTTTCCATCAGTTCGACCTACATTGCAACATGATACAGGTTATAAAGATTATGAACATACCAAACCGTCAGAAGAAAGTATGAAAATCCCGGCATCAATCAACTCTTGCTCTGAAGCACGTAGTAGACAGCGGAAACTGCACTCTTGCTGACATCGATAAATAATCTTCACGGTCTCCTTATCATCCGAAGAAAGCTCGGAGAAGATAGGAGCAGGATCAGCTCTCTCAACTTTCTCAACTTCCCAATTTGTGCCGACATCGCACACGAAGAAATAATGATGTCGCCAATGAGGACCCGAACGATCAGCCGGAGCAGCTAGTCGCTGTCTATAATCCCACTCGGCGTCCCCAAGCCCAAGTTGCTTGAAACCCCTGTCCTGCAAGTTTGGCCGACGCATCTTCATACCGCATAGCCCCGTCATGTCCGGACACAACATCTGATAGAAACAGCGGAAAAGGGCCTAGACTGCCTATGAAATAGCACCCGGAAGCAACTCCATACTTGAAAGCCGGTGGGAGAAATACAAGGGCTATATTCGATAGTAGCGACAAAGGTCTATCAAATCGGGACAATAAGGAAAGCGCAAGACTTCCCTGATCTGTGAAGTGTAAAATGCGGTCAAGTCGTCGGGAGATACGGCGACTCGCCCCTGTTTGATGCCGGGTGACACGTCGTAAGGCAGTATACCTTCCAGCACTGGATCAAGTCCGCAACAAGATGCATACAAGTCGAACATAGCTTCATCAATCTGGTTGGTGGAGTAACTCACACCTGTCTCCTTAAATTTTATGACTTTGGGGAAAACGGGAGGTTTTACGACGACTTCGGCCTCCACACCCGGTATAGCATCCAACGGCTCAACCATGTTGACATCCAACTCATCATCGATATTCGAACATAGTGTCACTCTCGGAATGAGGATAGAAGACTTACTCATATTAGCAGCTGTGAAAAGGCTAAATACACGAAGATGACAGCGTGATGTGGTATCCTGAAAAGTACAACTGACAATCCAATCAGTGCACAAGCAGGTAGCAAACACTTATGCAAACATCTATGCAATGAACGCTCCATGTGAGATAACTATGTACGCAATGACTTAATAGTCTTCGTGCAACAAGTAACAACCATCATGCAAGGGGGACAAACCTCTCAACACATTGGCTTACATGTCGACATCAAGCTCATGCTCGCAGCATACATGATTACAAGGGCGAAATATTTTCTAAGTGTTTTGCTCAGGATGACAGTCAACATATTGCAAGCTGTCAGCACGCTACTAAGTGTCAGCATACTGCTAAGTGTCGACATCCTACTAAGTGTCAACATGCTACTACGTGTCGACATATAACAAGTTGTCAGCATACTATCAAATATCTATGTACGACAAGGTGTCGGCATGCAGCAAAATATGGCTGAAATATTTTATAAGTATTTCACTTACGACATGGGACTATACGCGACAAGAAACCAACCGTCAGAAAATATTGTCTAAGTATTTCCTTGATGTCAACAATCAACAAGCGGCATGGAATCAACTATCTAGGAGCATTCTCCAAGTATACTAGCATGATGACGGATAACATGCATCAAGTGGCAAACATCAACTACTACGAAATATTTTCTAAGTGTTTCTATATCGGCGGTCGACAAGAATCATATGACTACATCAATGATAACAAGCACTAGATATTATTGAAATATTTTCTAAGTATTTTAACATGTTTGCAGACAGTGACCAATGATCAATACATGATGCTCAACACACATTGCCTAAGTTATCACTACCGACATACAACCATTGACGACCATGTACGAACAACTACCGATCGTCAACATCGAGCATACTAAAACAACGACTAAGGAATAAAGCAACATGTCGGCAATGAGTAATATGCATAAGGTTAGTGTAATGATTCATTTGCACTTTTCTAAAATTTTCAGCACTTAGAAATTTTTGGCCAATTTGGGGCTAAGTATCCTAATGCATTTCATCAAACACCTTGTATGCATGTTAAGGTGACTAAGTACATAGTGATTTCAAGATTGAATCAAGGCCAAACAAAGTCACAAAATTTCCAACCGTGTACGGAATTGGACTCACCAACACGAAGCGAGTCCGAATTATCACACGTCATCGCCGGAGCTCCACGCACCGCCCAGGAACGCCGCTACGCGCCTCCGCTGGTTGCTACGCGCCGCCACTACGCGTCTCCGCTGGTTGCCACGCGCCGTCCGCTTCCACCTCTAGCTTGGCCGGAATTTAGTTGATGTCAAGTATGATGTGACTACTCCAAATTTACACCTCCATAAGCTCCTTCTTCAACAAGCAATGAGAGCTTCTTGGAAAACTATCAAGGGAGCATGTAAGCTAATGACTACTCTCTCTCCTAATTTTCACTAATAGTGTCTACAGCATGTGCTAAGGACTAAACTCATATCTATTTTCGCACAAGTCCCTAGCATCATGTATGAGCATGTTTACATCTTTCCTATGCTTACATTACATACATGCTCCTTAATGTTGCATGACGCGCTACGTGCAATTATTATTGCATGTTGCGTACACATAGGCTATTATGCATGATATTAGTTTCATATGTATGATTCTAACTTATGATTGTACTTGATTATTTTTATAATCTAAGTATGAATTGCATGTTTACATCATATTTCATGTTTACATCATATTGCATGTTTACATCATATTACATGCTTACATCATGCTTCATGTTGATAGGCATGCTCTCCAATTTTATATTGCTCTATGTATTTTGCTTATTGCGCGATTACGTCATCCATATGCTATGTCGTCATCTCCATGTTAACATCATGTTACACGTTTACGTCACGTACCATGATGACACCGCGTTGCATTATTATTTATTATTACAGGTATCTCGCTTATTGCATGTTATTACGAATGTGTCGTTAATTGCACGTTGTTATATGTATACCGTCTATTACGCTCACCCCGTGAACAGATTATGCATGTTCATCGAAAAAATAAAGATTGACGAATTTGTGCTCCGCGCATTTGATTGACAAACAGGCCACCCCTGAGGTCAGTGCCGAACCTAAATTGGACGAATATCCTATCTTAAATAGAGTCAAGCATGGGTCTTGAACCGCTACTTGACTCGGGGGAAAGTGTTGGATATCTGTCCAATTCGGGTTCGTATTTACGTTTCGGACCTCGCAAACACGTCAGAACCACAAACGGATTTTACCGCAGTCACCCCGGGTCAAAAAGGTCCGGATGCGCGCAGAACCCGGACCGGGACTTCCGGATTGCCATAAGGTAATCCGGACCATGTCGGATGTCGACATGGTCCGGACTGCCGACTAGTACTGCGCGCTTGCCCCTATTTTTACTAAGTATGAGAAGTCAGTGCGCACATAGCCAACCTCGATGTCGGTAAGCGTTTTTCTGAAAACCGGCATTGAACCGCATAAAACCGGGTACGGTTCTCGGGTTTCCTATAAATAGGGACCTAGACCTCCCATTTGACAACTTAACTCGAAACTCTCCCAAATTGGCTATTTGTGCTCTGACCTCTCTCTACACACTTTCTCTTAAGCATCAGAGAGGGCTCAACCAGCGCTACCCCTTCTCCATGCTGGTTATTGCCCGTTTTGCAGGACCTGGCGTGTAGAAGACCGAGATAGAAGCCAAAGTCAGATTCGGTGTTCGATGATCGAGGTTCGCAAAGAGCAAGCCGAGGTGTCCCAGGTGGAATCGACCTCAACACCCAATTTCTCAGGTAACGTATACATACTAATGGCCTACCAATTACGGCGCCCAATCACCATATGCTAACAGGAGTCACTCTTGAATCCTTATTTCCAATGTTGTTAGGTCGATTGGTATATGCATTTCGCAGTGGTGGTGGGGTTGCCACTTGAATGGTGCCCCCCTCTTGTTTATTAAAGCGACGTTTAAATCCTTTGAGCTCCTTCATAGAGGTGTAATCAGCGCATGCCCCTGGTTGGGGATTGTCGAGCAAATTAAGGATTTTGGGCGGACGCGCCGGACCGAGCTGTCATGTCGGAGTCAGATGGTAATCATATGTTTCGATTGTTTGTTTCCCTCCATTGGTGGTGTTTGTAAATGTTGTCATTGTTTGCTTTGTTCGCTATGAGCGGTCTTCTTCACCTCTTGACACAAAGACATGGGTGTTGCTATGTCTAGCGTTGGTTGTTGCGCGATTGCTTCCTGTTTGTGGGAAATTGTTCTTGCAAATCCAGTGTCCTTCTAATGTTGAAGCTATTGAAGACCCTTGCAACGTGGAAGAGATCACTGTTTAATTTTTGATATTGTGCCATTTTCCATATCCTGGCCTAGGAGTTAGAGATTATCTCTCCCCTTTTAGTGTGGAGCTTATCCTTGGTTGTCAAGTATTTAGCCACCGCTCCTAATAGGTGTTGAAGTTTGGTTCCCTGCTTTTGCGTAATCAAAGATGAGCTCTTGTATACCTGTGGTTTAGGTGCACCGTATTTTTCGTACGCACTTTGGAGATGCGCGCGTTTGATAGCTGGTGGTTGGATGCAACTCGTTGAGTTAAGGCAACTAAGTGTTTGACTCACTTTTCGAGTCGAGTTGAGATTTCCAAAGGTCTTGTCTTCCCCCTTTGTGTTCGCTTTCATTCCTATTTTTCCTTATCATAAGATAGAAATTTGTAATGTATAGAAATAGTTATATGTTTATAACATTGAATTTATAGTAAGGGGTTACTCCATGTGTCAGTCGTGAGAGCTTCTCGGTTGGAGGTCTCGTCAGCCTTGTGTTGAATATATAGTTTCTTTGTATTGATCGCCCATTGGTATGACCGGCAATTATTGGATTGTATATATATATATATATATATATATATATATATATATATATATATATATATATATATATATATATATATATAGTTCTTGATGCAATGGATACACTTGTGATAGGCGTGATAGCGAGCGTCTGGGGGCTCATTGGTACCAGCACCACGAGGTCTGGATTAGGTCGTCTCGTCAGTGGCTTCGGTTGACGACAATTTCCGGCAGTAACGATCCCTTCGTCGGGCCGGAGTGACAGCGACGAGTAGAACATGTTATTCGAACGCCGATGGTTGGTGGTAACAGGTGTTGCCACAGTGGCGGTGTAAGCGGTTGCTGTTGCGATGACCACGATGTAAAATTAGCACAGCGTAGCACTCCAGTGTTTGTCTTTGCATGTCTCTTGTGCTGGACGATGCATCTCCTCTTGGGAAGTCTCTGTGAGTGCCTACGTTTGTATTGGCCCTTTAGCTCTTGGAGGCGAGTATTGGCATACTATTCGAATCTTGCAGACCGCGCCAATGTTAAGATCCACGAGTGTTGTCCGCGCGTGCTCCTCCTAACACCTGCAAAATAGGTGATATCGAGAAAACAAAAGGGGGGTGGTACTCGATGAGCCCTCTCAGATGCCTAAATGAGAAGCGATTCTAGAGAGAAGTGAGAGCTCCCAAGCCAACTTAAATTCTGAAATGGGTGACCAAGGTTCCTATTTATAGAAAACATGAACTCAAACCCAGTTTTGAGCGGTCTGACCATAGTTTATAAGAATACGTGAATCGAGATTGGATTTGAGCAACATTGGCAGTGGGAAGACTTGCACATAGTGTAAAACACGCAAAGGTACGCGCGTCGCAGGGTGACAATTCAGACCACATCGGATTGTGGAGACAATCTGGACCAGTCCGGATTGTGAAGACAATCCGCCACAATCCGGACGAGTCTCGGTCTGAACGTGTGTGTTGCGCGTTCGGACCGTTCTAACCCGCGGGTAAGCGCTCGTAAGCCGTTAGTGGGTCTGACGTGTCGACGATGTCCAAATGTAAAACGAACCCATATCGGTCGAATATCCATAAAATTTCTTATTTGTTAGTACTCCATTAAATTAAAATTAATAAATCGTAATGATGGCATGTGCGAAACTGATTAAATTAAATTTTGGAAACGAAACGATTTCACCACGGGTAACAACTGGTGACACGGCATGATGCGCAACACCTTCGATAGATTGGACATATTGTTTCAAAATACAAATTTAATGTAATGTGTTTGATTTAATGCTCGACCTAAATTATTTTTTTTTCATTGCACAAATACCCATTAAAGGTCTAATACTCATACAACTTCTCATCGAGAATTGTAAACGAGCATAGGGTGATAACGTATTGCACGATTTGAGGCGGAAAAAACCTCGAAGAATGAGTATGCATTGAAATTGATTTTCTCTTAAACAAATATCTGGAATACGCCTTTAACGAATCAGATTTGTGGAGCATCATAATCACACATTATTCAGGACATGATCAGTATCATGATGTCGCGAGCTCAACTTCCGATATCCTTCCAGGATGATGTGTAGTTGACTGCAAAATATGTGGTGAACCTAGTTTGTATAGAATTGGTGGACACAACACCATATGAGTTTTGGACTGGTAAAGAGACGGATCTTACCATCCTACGACCTTGGGGTTGCGCAACATACACGCATAAGACCAACAGCCGATTCGACAAGTTGGGACCTAGAGGATTGAAAAGTATATTTATAAGGTACTCTGAAAAATCTAAGGGATACATGTTTGTAGCGGCTCAAGAGGACGGTGACGTGTTCGAACATGAGACGTTACATTCCTTTAGGACAAATATCCAACGCTTGATAACATCAAAATGAATGAAGTCTTAATTGAACTAAAACCAGATGATGATGTTCAGGTCCCACTTACTTTGAGTGGGAGATTTGAGGCGGTAATACTAGTGCACGACATGGTAAATGAGAATGAGGACATTTTCATAATAAACCAAGTGGGAGGAGTCAATCCGACCACGCAGATCATTGTTGCCGCAGGTGCGAATCAAGTAGAACCTTATCATCACATTTCTGAACCGCTGGATAAAAATCCTATAATACCTCAACTACCCGTTGGAAACAGTGGGAGTGGGACAACCATCTTGGTTCCGGGTCCTAGTAACCCTGGAATTCATCTCGGAGGTGGAATCCCGAGATCAAGAGGTCGTCCAAGAAAAGTTGTTGGTGTAGGTTTAAGCACCGCCCTTATTCCCAGTGGGAGAGTTTTTCCGAGTGGGAGCATTGTTCCCATTGGGAGTATAATTCAAATTCAAGATGGGAATATTGAGCCTACACGTAGTCAAAGGCACCGAACTTCTTCTAAGAAGTATCCCATCGAGAAGGGTGAATTGTTCACTCCGACTTCGGTTGACAAACCGGTTACGGTTAAACAAGCTTTGGATGGACCTCAAGAGAAAGAATGGAGGAAAGCAATGGATATAGAGATAGCCTCTATGAAAGCTAATTATGTGTGGTCGTTAGTTGAATTGCCAGCTAACCACAGAGCAATAGGGGCTAAGTAGGTTCTGAAATTGAAACTCACTGCTGATGGAAACGATGAGCGTTACAAAGCTCGATTGGTTGCGAAATGATATTCCTAACTCCACGGAGTGTACTTTGATGAGACATATCGATTGTGCGCTACACCACGGTAGGGTTATTTTGGCTCTGGTTGCGAGCCTCGATCTGGAGCTGCACCAAATGGATGTTAAGACCGCATTCCTCCCCGGAAACCTGCAGGAAGAGATCTATATGGAGAAACCGGAGGGTTTCGTTACCCCTGGAAACGAACGTAAAGTTTGTAAACTCCAAAGGTCGATCTATGGTCCTAAACAATCGTCCCAGCAATGGTAGCGTTGGTTCCACGATCAAATCGTTGGCAACAGATTCGTGAATATTCACGAGGATTCTTGTGTGTACACGAAGACCTCTGGGTCTAAGTACGTTATCTTGATGTTGTACGTCGATGACGTACTAATTGCCGCAAACGACGTGAGTTATTTAAGCGAATCAATGGCTGGCATCTGTTTCTGAGATGAAGGACATGGGAGAAGACACATACATCCTAGGCATCAATATTGCAAGGGATTGGGCTACTCGGAAATTTTGTCTTTCCCAGGAAGCCTATATCAACCAATTTTTAGAAGTTTCAATCTCCAAGATGCTAAAGCAGTGGATACGCCGTTCGTGTGTGGGTGCGCGCTGTCGAAGCGTGATGACCCGAAAGACCAGGCGGAGCGTGAACAGATGAAGAGTGCAGAGTTCCTCTATATAGTTGGTAGTATGATGTACGCCATGCAATGCACTCATCCAGATATCTGTTACGTTGTGGGCCTAGTAGCACGTTTCCAATCAGACTCTGGATATCAACATTTACGATCTGTTAAACAAATTATTCAATACCTAAAAGGTACTTCCGACTACGGACTGTGCTATGAGGGTAGGAAGCTAGAATTGTCTGAGTTTATTGAGGCGGACTATGGTTGTGATCCAGATGATCGTAAGTCCACCTCAGTAGGAGTATTTCTCCTTGCAAATGCCACCATTTCATAGATGAGCAAGAAGCAATCATGTGTCACGCTGTCTACGATGGAATCCGAATTTGTGGTACTCTCTAAGAATGCACAAGAGGCAGTCTGGCTAAAGAGAATATTGACTGCTCTACTTGACGTCGAGGATGGGAGTAAACATGTGAGAATTTATTCTAATAGTCAAGCAGTGATTGCAGCAGTCAAGAATCCAGAGTACCTTAATAGGACGAAACACATTAATATTAAATACAATTATTCAAAAAGTGTGGTAGAAGACAAATTGATCACATTAGAATACTTATCCTCTGAGAATATGGTGGCAGACCCATTAACTAAAACACTATGCAGGGTTGTTTTCGAAAAGCATGTTAAAATGCTTGGACTGCGTAGAGTTTAGAAGGATTGCATTGTGTCAAATAAAATTTATAGTTTCGAAGAATTTGGATATAAATAATTACAATTTTAAGTTTATGATCTTACGACGTCATAATGGTTCGATTACATAGGATTTTACGGTCTATAAACTAGTCGTTGGAGAGTAAAACCTCCCATAAAACATGTCTAATACGGGCTAGCCTCGTCACACAGGCTCGGTCGTCTTGACGGAGGAGGAACCTCCACCATGTCAGGACTGGCTAAGAACCAAGGTGCTTTCGAAAAACCTGGTTAAGAAAAACGATCATTTGGTTTCGGGGTAACACGACATGATCTTGTTTTGCATATTGCCGTGATGAACTCAGCTCGTCGAAACAACATTCCGGGCCAGATGAGAATCTGCGATAGCCTATGAAATTTCCCACCCCTGACAATATGTAAGTTCAGGTTATGCTGTCGACTCGTACTTCATACTGCGCGTGCCACTTCGACCACGGGGTCAAGCTCGGTTGTGCTAGGTAGAATCCTCGAGATTCTGATGGGCGTAAGCTTTTTCACCTTGAGCGATTGACTGATCCCATGTGCTTTATGAAGGAGCACCCGAAGTAATCTTACAGACTCAGAACTCTTAACTAAGGTCAAATTCAATGGTTGCTTCCAGGCGTACGAACGCAGTGCTAAACAAAAAGGCCTAGTGACCATGTTTTGGAAACCGGTTGAGTTTGACAAAGGGTATGAGCGATGGGGATGGTCAAGTTCACCTATAATTCTTCTACTCTTGTATTCACTAGGTGTCCACCAACCGAATATTAGTTGAAGGTTGTGAATACTTGTGCGGATGCCTTGGAGAAGTGTTCCTATGTGGAAACTAGGCAATTGGAGAATAATAGTTGACCAGGGATACAACGCGGCACATATATGTTTACAGGTTGATCACATGTTGGAAATCAACGTTCCGCGGACACTACAACACTCTTAACCGATGAGTAGCACGTTGTCCACTGTGTCTGCCGGTCGCACGGCAAACCTCGTATGAGCTATCCCGAAGCATGGCATGGATCGAAGAATAAATGTTGATGTGTTGGTCGACAACATATTAACAGACACCCTCCTATTCCGGCGAGTGGGAGCTGTTGGCATTTGGTGAATGGGCCACCATAATATGTGCCCTTTAATATAAGCCCAACAATCAAGGTAATTGGGTAATGTCACATTAGGCATTTTGGGTTGGGCCTAAAATCCCAATTGACATGAGAGGCCCAAAATTGGGCCTCCCCTCTCCTATGTAGGTCGGCCGAAACTTGTAACTTAAGGAGGTGGGATTTTCCCACCTCCTCCAAAAAAAAGGGGTGTCAGGATTTCTCTAATGTTAATAGTTAATCACTCATTTCTCCTAAGGGTTGAGAAAATGAAATCCCTCTTCCCTATTAGTGCTAGTTCGGCCGAACCCTAGGTGTAAGGAGGTGCAAATTGATTTGAGCAATTACCCCAGAGATCCATCCCCGCGAGGAATCGACAAGAGGCTTTGTTGTGGAGACCATTCTTCGTAGGCGATTCCTTAATAAGAATCACTACATGATCCGGCAGGTAGACCGCGAACTCCCACAAGATATTGGGGCTACGGCAAAGGAGAAACTGATATGTGTCCCTATTCCATTGCGTAATTAGTTATCTGGCATGTACACGTGTTTCTTGTCTGTAGTAACTATCCCCATAAAATCCTACAATAATCGCATGTGACTTCTCAACTACCTGTTTCTCTTTGTTGCTCCATTGTGTTCTAGAACCTTATTATTTTTGTTATCGTTTCATCTAAGAATCATTCATTTGAATTGATAATTTTGGTTGTTTATGATTCAGATTATTGAATAAGGTAATTGTTATTGAGACTGGATCTAATTTGATTCGAAGTAGAATTTACTTATCAATCTATCGACCCGGTCAATGGGATCGATCCAAATCAGAATAAAGGGAATTAAAACCTAAATTTTCGACCAGGTCACAGAGGTCGAATAAATGAAATGATAAATACATACTCCAACATCATTGGTAACCCAAACACTTCATAACTAAAACGAATGATTTAGTTATAATTATTTGTTAGTACTCCATAAATATAATTGATAAAGTAACAACGGACATGTGTGAAACCAATAATTAAATTGTGGAAACGATTTCACCTAGGGTAAACACCCAAAAGTGGCGTGCGCGTAGCGCGTAAATAACAATAAACTTGGATTACATCGATTCAAAGTACAAAATTTAATGATGAGATGTATGATTTTGAAGATAAAAATAACTTTACCCATTTAGGGATAACTTAACTGATTACTCATAAATTCGAGGATATTGACTGCTTTGAAAGCCTTCTCAATCTCGTAGAGAAACAGATGGACAATAATGTGAAAACCTAGCGCACTGACAGAGGTGGAGAATACCTCTCGAATGAGTTTGATAAGTTATGAAATTAATGGGGCATTGTCCGTCAAACGACGGTCCATTATACGCCGCAGAAGAACGGTGTGGCGTAGCGACGTAATCGTGAACTCTTGGACATGGTTAGAACCATGATGTCGCAAGCTCAACTTCTGGTCTCCTTTTGGAGCGATTCGTTGTTGACTGCTACTCATGTAGTAAACCATGTTCCTAAAATCTGTAGACACGACACCATATGAGTTGTGAACTGGTAAATAGATGGATCTTACCAGGTTGCGACCTTAGGTTGTATAGCATACACGCATCAAAACCGACAGGCGAATCGGAAAGTTAGAACCTAGAGGATTGGGAAGTGTCTTTATAAGATACTGTGAAAACTCTAAGGGATACGTGTTTACGACGACTGAGAAAATTATCGTATGATCGAACATGAGTCCACGAATGTTACGTTCCTTGAGGATAAATTTCCTAAGCTTGATGACATCAAAACGAAAGTCTGAATAGAACTTGAACAGTATAAACATAATCAGGTCCCACTTACTTCGAGTGGGAGATTTGGGGTAGCAACAACTGTTAATGATATGGTAAATGAGAATGGGACATTTTCATAATAAATACAGTGGGAGGAGTCAATCGAACCACATAAATTGATTGATACACGCCTAATTCGGGTTCGTATTTACATTTCGGACCTCTTCAACACGTCAAACCCATTAAAACGGCCTAGAAACGCTAACCCGAAAAAAGGCCCGAGGCTCCCAAAGAAAAAGGATGCTACTGAGGCAACAAAGCAAGCACTAAGGAAGTGCCAACCTGGACCTTCCTACATTCCAGAGACTACATCCACAACCACTTCAGGGCGAACCCCAAATGCACAGTATGAGCCTAACGCTCAAACAAACACCACCGCCAGGGTTTGAGTATAGGGTGCCTAGAAGTGAAGAACATCCCTACGGGATGCCCACCGAGGAGCAACAACACCAAGGTGGAGAAACACAAGCTGCACTGACTGTCACGCCTGGAATGATGGCCGCGCTGGAAGAACTTTTGGCTCATAGAAGCTCTAAGGAATCAAGGCTACGCCCCACCTCCGCCAACACACAAGCAGTCCCCACCAAGGAAGTTTTTGCATGACATGCCCCGGGGGGAAACCTCACAGCGAGAAGGAAGACAGCCTCGAGTAGCCAACCCGCAGTATACTAATGCAGGACCCAAGGGAGTCCGCTCATATACACCATATGAGGGGAGATCATATCCTGGCGACTCGTGGAGACAGCCAAGCCAACGCTTCCAGAAATAACACAAGGAGGACTCTTACTATCAGCCAAGCCAGGGGCATTACAGTGGAAGGAAACTAAATGCCTATTGGGGGATGCCCACGAGGTGCGACAATCTCCTGACTACAGGCTTAACTGCCAAAAGTTTGGAGGCTCTAATAGAGCAAAAGTTGAAACAACCAAAAGTTAGGGCCATATGCATGTCCTGATGGAGATTGCAACTCGCCCCTTTACTCAAGAGCTCATACAAAGTCGGGTTCCGGGTATCCTGAACAACATAAGGATTGAGAAGTACTCTGGAAAGGGAGACCCCATTGAGCACATTCAACAGCACGAAGCTTCACTGCTAAGAAGAACGACCAACCAAAACCACGTGGGTGTGACATTTCCGTAAACCTTAATGGCTTCAGCAACACATTGGTTCTTCTCTCTCCCTCAAGAAAGTGTTGATTCATGGCCATACCTGAAGGCTAAGTTCATACAATGATACATGGGAGAGCGCACATTGCTGAAGGGGTCCAATGCACTGGACGATGTGCAACAACAGCAAGATGAGTCTCTAGCCGACTATTATGTCCTCTTCAATCAAAACATCGCAGTTATACAGACAAACTTGTCAGAGGGCGAGATAATCAAGGCATTCATACGGAACTTAGGCCGCCTAGGCTACGCACTAGGTGAGAAAATGGCGAAACGCCCAGCTGAGACTCTGGAGGAGCTACCTTCAAGAGTAAGAGAGTTTGTGGACCTTGAAAGGTTCAGAGTTAACAACAGGGCAAAGGTGAACGCACTACGCGGGAAAGATAATAATAACAAGTTTGGACATGTAAGGCAGTCCCAGGGGAGCCAGCAAAACAGGCACTGGCAGACACAACCAAAGAGGACGCATCAGGTCGAGTTCCAAAGACCAAAGGAAATCAATGTTGCAAGCTTCCATCCCTCTAAACGCATCTCTATCGGTCATCCTGAAAGAGATGAGGGACACCAAACTCTGGAAGGAGCCCAACAACTGGTGAAACGGCCCCTTAGGAAAGGAAACAGATAAGTGGTGTGAAAACTACGAAGTAAATGGCCATTACACCAATATCTGCTTCAGTCTGAAAATGTGAATCAGCAATGTAATTCAGAAAGGGGAGTTGAAGAACATTGTCGACCAAGGTGACAACAACCCGAATAGAACGCAAGGAGAATCCTCAGAAGAAACAAGGGTAAGGAGAAGGTCTATCACAACCCACCTCCTCCCAAGCGGGGTGTGATCAATGTTATCCACGGAGGACAAGCTTTTGGAGGACAGGTGTCAAATTCCTGGGACGTGTACGCATCCCAAATAGAGATACTTCCTAAGTATGGCAAGAGACAACACCTAGAACAAGAGGATGTAGTCATAGAGTTGTCTAGGAAAGACATGAGCCACATCGTCTACCCATATGACGACGCACTAGTAATTAGAATGGAGATTGCAGGCTACGAGGTCAGGCGACTTCTTGTTGACGGCGGCAGCTCCGCAGACATCCTACACGTTAAGGTGTTAGAACAACCGGGAAGAACAAGGGAAGGCTTAACTCCAGGGAGCTTCCCACTAGTAAGTTTCGCATGAGCAGCAACGTACCCTCTAGTGATAATCACTCTACCAGTAACACTGGGCAAAGGCTGGAAAACACTTGACGTCAATGTCAATTTTGTAGTGGTTGAAACCTTAGAGGCATACAACGGAATATTGGGAAGAACAACCATAAACCCGTATGAGATCTTGCCCTCGACTGTTCATTAGAAGATGAAATTTCCTATAAGGAACGGAATTGGTGAAGTGTTGGGTGATCAAACATCCACGCGGAAATGTTATGTCAACGCTCTCTGGAGTAGACAACACTTCACCGTGGCAATGGTCGACTTAGGCGCGCCTGAGGATGAAGGCACCCATAATGGTGAAGAAAACAATCTTGGACAGGCATTCACGCCTGGAAGTCAAGCAGATCAATATCTTGGCCCAACTATACAAAGTTTTTTAGACGTGAAGCAAGAGGATGGAGAATCCATTTGGAATTACTTCAAACGTTACGCACACAATGCTGCTCTAGTAAAGGCAACGAAGGGGGACACAATCAATGCGTTCAACATGAACTTGAATGCTCCTTCTTTTCTCCTTTTTGGAAGAGCATATGGTTGGTGGACCACTAGCACAATAGAGAATATCAAGGAGAAGCTTGGGACAACAATCGCGTGCGAGCATGAGCTGGGTTGTAGCAAACCACCCACACGCGACGGGGAAGTATTCGTGCACAAATGCACAAACAAGGGCATAAGCAACAACATAGACTACACATTCACCCCTCTGAACACAGATGTGGAAGAGCTATATGTCAGCATCCTACAAGAGAAACTATCTCCCCCACGCGAGACATCACAAGCGTTCTTAGGAACGAATACTGAAGATTGGTGTAAATTCCACCACGCTTAGGGGCACAGCACCAATGATTGCATAACCCTGAGAAAAGAGATCAAGGAGATGATCTCTCTAGGAGCTCTACAAAAATGCGTGGCGCGTAACTACCCAGCATGAACAATCCGACCCCGAAGGCGGCAAACACATCCTATCTATCTTCTTTATTTGCAATTTTTTCTTATCTACTTTCAAGTCTATTTACACTCCATGGATGGAGTAATTTAGTCTAGTAGTTCAACTAGCTTTAAATCGTTTACACATGGGTGATCAGTTGACCCCACCCCGTTGTCATTGTTTGTATGCCGCGAAACTAATGAAATTAATGCATTCTCGTAGGTACAACTCCTAATCATGCAAACAACAACACACCCTACTCTGAAATCACACCAAGTAGTGGGTTATACACATATTATTTGCATCAACAATACAAGCTATTACACTAAACACAACAAATGGTATATATTATACAACGCCTACATATCAACTATTGACATCAACAAGGAGCATATAAACGCTCCCTTTCTCGACATCTATTATGTCTGTTATAAACGATGACAACAACAGATTATTTCTTGGAATATTCACCAAGGATTACCTATCAATAACATGGTGCTACATCCCAGCCCAGGGCAACGCCATGATTACAACGTCCATTCCTTGGGTTTATAAAATGGGATGCAGCTACCTACAACAGGGTGTGGCATCCTAATTTTGAGGACTACCCCATAAAACATGGCACGACATCCTCTATACGAGGGCAACCCCATGATTACAACAACAATTCCTTGGTTTTTTAAAACAAGATGCGGCTACCTACAACAGGGTGTGGCATCCTCCTTCCGAGGATTACCCCATAAAACATGGCGCGACATCCTCTATACGAAGGCAACCCCATGATTACAACGACCATTCCTTGGGTTTTTAAAACAAGATGCGGCTATCCACAAAAGGGCGTGGCATCCTCCTTCCAAGGAATACCCCACAAAACATGGCGCGACATCCTTTATACAAGGACATCCTTTATAAAGTCCGGTAGCGTTCATTTCTACGCGGGCAGGAGCGTATTCTGGGATAAATAAAATTCTACGCCGGCAGGAGCGTATCCTGATATCATCGTTATGCATCGAAAAACTCGCCAACCCTACAAGTCGAGTCTTGTACAACGTTATCTTGTACGTGAACAAATAACAGAATTAGAACTCCCCAAACTAGCAAGTCGATTCTTGCCACAACGTCGCCTTGGAATGGACCAAGAGACGGTAACAATTGCAAGTCGTACAACACGATCTTGGGAATAACCAAGAAGAGGTGTAGTAGAATCGGAAGGTAAGTACGGTAATAGCTAAGGAACATCTTTCCACAACGCTACAAAGGGGGTGCTCAAGTAGCGGAAACAAAACACATCCAAATTAGCAACTCGTGTCTTGCCAAAACGTCGCCTTGGAATGGACCAAGAGACGGAAAAACTACAAGGCGTATTGCACGACCTCTGTTCCTCCCCTTGGAATAACCATGTGGAGGCATAGTAATATCGCAACGTAAGTACATGGATTAGCCAACAGAACGCCTTGCAACAACGTTACGCGGGGTGTTCCTAACTAACGAATGGAAAAACGCACCAAATTAACAAGTAGCGTCTTGTAACAAGGTCGCCTTAGAGTGGACTAAGAGACGGTATAAACTAATGTCTCGCCTCGTCGAGACAACATTGTTACGTGTGAGTAAGGATCTTGTGCATTACTACCCATAAATGCCAAGTAACAGTTCAAGGGTCTTGTGCGTTACTACCAATAAAGGCCAAGTACCAGTTCAAGGTCTTGCGCATTACTACCCACAAATGGCAAGCACCTACTCAAAGTCTTGCACGTTACTACCCATGAAATATGACAAGCATATGACATATGTGTTTATCACACAATTATATACTACGCCATGCCTTGGGACAACCAAGAGGGGCGCGACACATAGTGACTTACGTCCTATCGCTGCAACTACGGATGCTACATCCAATCAAACAAGGAGTTTCAATCCTATTCTACAGTCCAAACCATATAGACTAACGAGATAACAAAAGGTATGAAATATTCCCAATAAGTTATCATGCATTACTAAAGCATCCATGACATGTCTTTATGACATCATCAAGCAACAAGCATAAAGATAAAAGGTTCAAGGCGACAACACCCAAACATAACCTCAACCCATCACGGGGAGCAAAAACTATGTAAAAAGTTTGATAAATCAAAGACAATCAACCTGATGCCACGTGATGAATATCAACATTTCCAGAAGGCTTGGCCATAACCTTGTCGTGAGTAGAGGACTCCACAACTAAGCTGACATCACAGTCAGGATCAAACACCACCTCGACTCGAGGAGTAGCCGCATATCGAAGGCACAACGCCGCCAATGTCCAGCGGCAAACTCAGCAAATACACCAAGTTGATCAAATGGAAAGTCGGGAGCAAGGGTGTATACTTTCTCGATAAAATCCTCCGAAAAATCATACATCAAGGCATCAACGCCCGCCTGAGCGTCAACATGAAAAGACGGAAAACTCTTGTACTATGCAAGGGCGGCCTCCTTCCCCTCCTTATACGCACTCTCCTGCACAGCCTGCAGGGCAAGGGCGTGCGCCTCGCCATCATCAATAACATTCTTACGAAGGGCAGCCATCTCGGACTAGAGAGCAGCAACTCCAGTCTGGCGAACAGAGGCACCTGCCTTCAGGTCAACAACCTTCGAGTCTAGGAAGCGCGCCTTCTCCTTCATGCTAGCAAGCTCGTTATGGGCCACGTCACACTTCTCTTGAAGAACCTTCTTCTCCTCGGTGAGTTCAATCACGAAAGAAGAAAGGTTCGCGACATCGGAAACAACCTAATGCGCAATAAAACATCCTACAAGGAACAAGTTATAACAAAACGCAAATATGCATACAAGCTATAAAAGAAGAAGGATGGACACTCACTGGTGCAAAACGTGTTAGCGCACCCTCGGCATAGGCACGCGCGTCCTCCGGCTCGCTCGGGCGAATCCTCCGATCACCAGGAGGAACGACTCTCTGAAGCACATGCACTCCAACCTCAGGAGTGCTCAAACTTAACTCCTTGGCAAATCGGGGTCCGCTAGCAGAAAAGGGTGCCCACTCAGCCCCAACAATGTCGCACTCGAGAGGACGAATCAGATCAGCACGGCTCAGCACAACAAGGGGCGCAATCCCTATGACCACAGAAACAGATAAACAAGAAAGGCAAAACAACAAAAGTGTAGCAGGAAAGTAAAAGCGAGTTACACACCTTCCTGAGGAGAATCCTCCTCCGAGGTCCGGTCCCTCGACCGGGAGGTAGAAATGGCAGGTACGCGAGCCTGACTCTCAACATCCTTCCCTTTGTCGCGGGAAGGAATCCTCGAAGGCCCACCACTTGAAACATTCTTGGAGCACTTGGGATCGCTCGAGGGATGAACCTCGAAGTCAGCTCTCTTTGGCCTGTGACGCGACGAAGTGTCGTCAATGGTGACTACACGGTCAGTCACGTTTAGCGATCGACCTGCAAACAATAACAAAGAAAAATGAGAACAACAACATACTGAATTAATAAAGATGAACTAAATCACAAGGAGGAAGGCTTACTCATGGATCCTTTCCCTCGATCGGGCTTCGAAGCCCTAAGGACCGCAGGGGTAGCGGAAGGAGCAGTATACTCGGGGGCAGCAGAGTTCCCCGAGAGACCTGCCTGCAAACGCGAGCTCTTTCCATGAAACCAACCTACATCAGAACATAATAGGAGTTATAAAGATTCATAGCATACCGAATAGCCTCCTGAAGGATTCAAGTGAATTCCGGGTTCACGAAGATCCCGCACAGACGCGCGAGCTACGGGGCGATAAGCGCGCGCCTTGTGGCTCTGCTATAACAGCTTCATGGTTTCTTTATCCAAGGCGGTGAACTCATAAAAAGTAGGCACCGGATCAGTATGTTTAACGTGTGCAACCGGCCATGTCACCCCAACATCATTTATAAATTAGAAATGGCCCCTCAAGTGACTGTCGGAACGATTGGCATCGAAGTAAAGGATCCCACTTAACTTCCCCCAAACCAAGACTAGTAAAGCCTCATTCTCTCAACGAGGGCCAGTGAACAACTAAGGAAGATAAGCCGGATGCATCATGACGCTGGAGCCGGAAGAAACACCAAAAGAGTTGGGTATAATAATGCCAAGACTGCCGATGGCACAATACACGGAAACACTCCCAAGCTCTAATCCCCGCATGCGCGAGGTCAGTCGGAGAGATCTGATAGTAGCGACACAACCGAACAATGTCGCGACAATAGGGGAAGCGCAGCCCTAACCGCACCTGAGCAGTATATACTGCCGCCATCTCATGTGGGGGCACAGTAGGTGAACCCCGTGGAACATCCGTAAGCATATCGAAAGAGTATGCGGCTTCTACGAGAGGACAAAGTCCAGATATCTCTACATGACTTTGATACTCTTTCCGGCGTAGTTGGTTATCAGTAAAGGCTTGAAACATCTGCTCCTTCTCTACGCCGGATCCCGACTCAGAGGAGTGATCAGAACTAGACTCCGATCCCGACTCATGGGACGCTGGAGAATCCGACTCAGATCCAGAACTGGAATCCGGACAATATGTAACACTGGGAATTGGGATGCAAAACTGAGCCTGGATGGAAGTCCTAAGGAAGGGCGCACCAACTATCGTACTCTAAGTCAACCAATTAATCAGCGACACCTGAGCTACAAAGCTTACAGTAGCAAGTGACAATCTACTTAGCAAGCATGCACAAGACAGTTGTTGGGATCAAGTTGACATGGCCCTGAGGTTCTGATAATGGACTTCGAGGTCTCGCCACTGGCTAACTCCTTTTGGTGTCTATCTTGACCTCGAGGGGTACTTAGTTTCCTTTAGGGCGCTTAGGTAGGCGAGGACCTGAAAAAGGGGTGGGGATTTGCCCCTAATTCCACTCTGAAGCTTAAGTCATTAATGGAATATCAGAGAATACTGTAAAAGTATATGAATGTAACTTAGATAAATAATGAAAGTGTTCCCCTATTTATAGGGGAAATGTATCGACTTTAAATGGCGACTACCCTCTTGGGAGGGTTTTTGTCCGGAGTCGGTATAAGTAGGTGAAAAGCAGGTCGACACCTCATCTTTTCTTAGCTAGGAAGGTTTTCCTCTTGCAGTCGAAGCAGGTCACCACCTCACCATTCCTTAAGAGGAGGGTTTCCTTCATGGCGGCAGAAGCAGGTCGCCACCTGTCCTTTTACATAGTCGTCGACCATTTGCTCTTGCCTTATCAGTCTGAATGTGAATAGTCGTCGACGTATCTTTCTTGAGCCTCCACTTAGCTGCTCTCGACTTTCCTTTTGCTTATCCTTAATAATCGTAACCCAACACTTTCCCCAGAGACTTGATTCATCGGCTTCATTATGAAGAAGAGGTCTTAAGTCGAGTAATGATTTGAAGGCTTTCCGGCGGGATTTGTACTGTTTGCAGACTTTGAACTTTCTTTGTTGGTCCTTTTGGGTTGAGGTCAGGATCCCTTAGTCGAGGTGTTGATCCCTCTTTGATTTTTTGACCGTTGAGAGACCTGTAGAAGCTCAAAGGTCGTCTTGTAAATTTACAACGGTAATTTCGGAGCAACGGTAATGATGCCAGTAATTGCACCAATGAGCGATGACCTAGGGAAAGCTTCCTCGGGAAGATATCCTAGGCGGCGGAAACTTCAGTATAAATACCACTATTTCACTTTCATTTTTCGCTCTTGCTCCCATTTTCATTCATTCTGGCGAATCAATACAGTGCTTTCTTCATCAACCCAAACTCGTCGCGTCCTTGCGCTACAGAGGAAAGAATTTTGATCGGGGTCGCCACCGCAGGTCCTACAAATCCTGATCGAGAGGCCTCTTTTCTTCAATCCCTTTCCAAAACTCCAGTGGCTTGCCAAATCCCTCAAGGTAGATCCTCTGGCTTTCTTCCTTCTTTTCTTGATCCTCCCGAGGTAAAAAAATTGTCGCGAGCCGCTTTTATGAAAGAGGTAACATTGGCCAACCTTAGGGATGATGAGAGGCCTTGATATGGTGGCCCAACTGGCGGACCCCACTATGCTTAGGCAGGAGAGGTTCCTGTCTTTGCTTGTCAAATTGAAGCAGGGGTTCGATTTCCTTTCTGCTCCGAATTGGAGGAGCTCTGCGAGCACTATGGAATACATCCCTGTCAGTTCACAATGAACGCCATACGTTATTGGGTGGGTTTTCGCTGTTTGTGCGACGTATATAGCTGGAAGTACAACCTTCAACTTTTCAGATGTTTCTACCAACTAGTAGGCAGCCCACAATTAATCTTTTGTTTCAAGACTCGATGGCCTCCCTCAGACGATCAATTTTCTTGGAGATCGGCCAGGAGGTTGGTTATGGGGTTAAAATCATTTAACTCCAACTGGAAGGACTACTATTTCTTCTGTCTAGAAGGCGTTTCTTGGCCCCTTATCCCTTCCATAGGGACTGATCATTCACCTTCCTTAGAAGGTTTAACTCCAGAGGAATTCGCCACTATCGGCAAGATTCACGCCGCAGTCACTCAGAGAAGCTTTGAGCCTTAGGATTCTGTCAAGGACACAACGAAGAGTCTTCTTATCCAGGAGAGAATACGTCTTCGCCTAGAGGAGACCCCGATTAGTTGGGTATTTTTATTTCTTTCATGAGGCTGAAGCCTCTGTTACTCCTGACACCATCTCAAGCTCCCCAGTCGTTGTCGGAGGTATGGGTTTTTCTTCCCTGATTTCGTTCTTTTACTTTCTGAAGTAATTCCTTAGATTTCTTCTTTCTTTGTTACAGAAGCTGATCTGAAAGGCAAAGGTATTGCTGATTCTTCTACTCCTCAAGCTACGACCGGCTTGAGGTTCGAAGGTCCTCCATAAAATTGGAGGATGATCCACTGTGCCCCCGAGGATTCATCCATGGAGGTCGACTGGGATCCCCTCGCTTCTTTGAAGGGGTATTAGTTGAAGGAGGGTCACTCTCCACACCCCCTCGCTTGCCGACTCATACTGAGGGTGTCAACGAGGTTGTTCATACGTTTTTGCATCGACAAACCAAGGTAAAAAGAGCTTCAAGTGTTTCATTTATAAAACATTTTAGCTGTCAATTTTTGCTGATTTGTATCTTTATTTTGTCAGGCTTCTCGAGTTTTCCTCCAGGTTTCTCGTCTGATCCTCGATATGGATGAGGAATTATCCTCTGCCAGGGAGAAACTTGTGGCTCCTGAGGCCGAGGTAGAAGGAGGAGAGAAGCAACACCTCTGAGAGGAGGTCGCCCAGTTGAAAGAGGATGTGCTCCGTTTGAACGGGGCCCTCGCCATTATCACCGAAGATCTATCGGTTTGCAAAAATACTTTGAGGACTTCACTAGTCCTCAATGCGGAGTATTTCGGTGTTCGAAAGATATCGACTTCCGTCCTCAAGAATATTCGTGCCAAAGTGGCCTCTTCTCAGAAGGAGATCGTCGCCCTGAAAACTGAGGTTGATAAGAACAAGGCGATAACCTCACAAGCCATCGCCTCATATAAAGCCAGCGTCGATTTCCAGAATGACGCGGACTTTCCTTGTGGGGACATGTTTCTCTCGACCTTCTGATCAGTGGTCAAGGATATTGAAGTGATTCATCCCGGTTTTGACTTCTCGAAGGTGGAGGCGCTTCGGGAATATCTAGTCGCCAAGGATGTGGCTGAAAAGAATAGATTTAATAATATTGTATATATTTCCTTTTTTTTTTCTTTTTCTCCCATGATGTAAACGATGCATATAAATGAAGAGGAGATTTTGTGACGACTTTTTTGTTTGCGCCTTTATTTTTCCTCAAGCTTTTATCGATCTTCCTTTTTATTCAAATGATATAACTTAACATCGAATCTATTATAAGGAAAGTAGATTTATTGGGATCTTAAGGGTAGTGTCTTTACTTAATCGAATCGCCGATAAAATCTAAGTGATATGGTAGATATTAGGTTTCATTATTGACGATGATTGGGAAAGTGACTTATTTGCCTAACTTCTTTCGATTTATCGACTCATCTGAGTGATATAGTTGATATCAGATTTTTATTAGTCGATAATCGATTCAGAAAAGGACTTGTCTTCGATTCCTTCTTCTTGGAAAAGGACTTCTTTGACGCCTAACCTCTTTCGAGTTGTCGTCTAATCTGAGTGATATTGTTGATATCAGATTTTTGATGGTCGAGAATCAATTCAGAAAAGGGTTTCTTCGACACCTAACCTCTTTTGAGTTGTCGACTAATCTGAGTTATATTGCTGATATCAGATTTTTTATGGTCGAAGATCGATTCGGTAAATGGTTTCTTCGATACCTAACCGCTATCGAGTTGTCGACTAATCAAAGTGATATTGTTGATATCAGAATTTTGATGGTCGACAATCGATTCGGAAAAGGGTTTCTTCGACCGTTAACCTATTTCGAGTTGTCGACTAATCTGAGTGATTTTGTTGATATCTGATTTTTTATGGTCGACAATCGATTCAGAAAAGGGTTTCTTCGACGCCTAACCTCTTTCGAGTTGTCGACTAATTTGAGTGATATTGTTGATCTCAAATTTTTTAGGGTTAAAGGTCCTTTTGGTAACACATGTTTGCAAAAATTACACTGTTCATACCACTAGTATTTTTTCGTACCGAATTGGTACCATATGTTTCCAAACCTTACTGTTTTGGTACCTCCGTTAGGGTTCCGTAAAAAAAGGCCGTTAAATGGCATGTGCCATGCACGTGACAAGCCCAAAACTTTCAATTTTGTTACAATTTAGTCCATCTAATACATCCCTAACTTTTATTTTGTTCAATTTAGTCCTAAAACTTCAAAATCAAACCATTTCCCCAAATTGACCTAGCCGGACCTAGCCATGGGTTAGGTCCGACCCTGGGTCGGAGTCACCGGACCCAGGGGACCCTGACCTAGGGTCGGGGTCACCGGACCCAGGGGACCCTGACCTAGGGTCGGACCTAGCCCTAAGCTAGGTCCGGCTAGGTCAATTGGACCTAGCCCCAATTTAACTCAACTGGGGCTAGGTCCCAATTGACCTAGCCGGACCTAGCCTAGGGCTAGGTCCGACCCTGGGTCGGGGTCGCCTGGGTCCGGCGACCATGACCCAGGGTCGGACCTAGCCCTAGGCTAAGTCCAGCTAGGTCAATTTAGGAAAATGGTTTGGTTTTGAAGTTTTAGGACTAAATTGAACAAAATAAAAGTTAGGGATGTATTAGATTGACTAAATTGTAACAAAATTGAAAGTTTTGGGCTGGTCACGTGCATGGCACATGCCATTTAACGGTTGTTTTTGACAGAACTCTAACGGAGGTACCAAAACAGTAAGGTTTGGAAACATATGGTACCAATTCGGTATGAAAAAATAGTAGTGGTATGAACAGTGTAATTTTTGCAAACATGTGGTACCAAAAGGACCTTTAAGCCAATTTTTTATGGTCGACAATCGATTCAGAAAATGGTTTCTTCGACGCCTAACCTCTTTCTAGTTGTCGACTAATCTGAGTGATGTTGTTGATATCAGATTTTTAATGGTCGACAATCGATTTTTGAATATTGACGCCTTTTTTAATAGCAGACTCAGATATTTGTGTGAACAAGAGCCTTAGAAAACTATATTTATTCATCTTTCCTGAGTCTTATAACAAAAACAAAGCCTGAAACATTAACCTTACAATAAACATAATAATTTTTAATTAAGCGTTGTTTCTATGACTTCTCTTTGATTTCGGTGTCGCATTGAGCTAACATAGCATCGTCGAGACGTCGGGAACTTCATGACTTGATGAGCAGTCGACGGGATTATTCGATGAGGGTTGAGGGTAGTTCTTCCGATGATAGCATTATAAGCAGAGGCGGCGTCGACAACGACGAAGAGTATGTCGATCATCAAGGTCTTCTTTTCCTTTCCCAGGATTATCGGCTACTTGATGGCACCCATTAGATAGGTAGTTTTTCCTGCGAAGCTGATTAATTGGAAGTCGACCTTCTTTAAATCCCTTTTAGTAAGTCCTAAGTTCAAAAAGGCTTCATAAAAGAGGATATATGTCGAGCTTCCACTATCGATTAGGATTTTCTTAACTTCATATTCTGTCAGGGTGGCTGTGATTACGAGAGCGTGGTCATGAGGTTGAGTTACCATCATGAGGTCATCGGTTGTGAAGCTTATGATCACTGGGTCAGCTTCTTGATGTCCCTTATCCCTTCTTTCGGTCGCCAGGACTTGGTTGGCGTACACCTCTCTAGGTACTAGTCTCACCTCCAGATGCAAATCCTCCCGCGATAACATTCACCGTCCCTCTTTGAATGAGAGTAGGATTATTGTGTGGGGGGGAGCGAGAAGCTTTTCGTGGTCTGCGACTTCGCTTTCTTGGAGCTTTAAACGGTTTTTCAATGAACTTTAGCAGCTTACCCCTTTGAATGAGAGCTTTTATATCTTGTTTCAGGGCGACACGCTCGTTAATGTCGTGTCCTCTAACACGGTGATAACGATAATAGTCGTTTATTTGTGATCCCATTGGACTCTTCCTTACTGGAGGTGGGTCATCCAATCTGAGTTTCTTCATTTCTTGAAGCACCACAAAGATGTTGTGGGTGAGAGGAGTATACCTTGCCAAGTAGGGATTAGTATCTCATTTCTGGCCTTGGCGATTTCCTTGTCGGAAGCTTCCATCTCGCCTAAATTCGTTCTTTTGAGGTCGTGAGGCGGAGGCTTCCTCTGTTTTGGCGGGGACGATTTGTTTTCTGAGTTCCGTCGGTGACTTTCCATGCGACCTTTCCAGGTCGATATACATCTTAAGTTTGACGGTAAAGGCGTCAATCTTTCGCACGGGTTTCATCACGATGCTATCTTTCAGAGCTTGACTTTGAACTCTTAGACCTCTTCAAAAGGTCCTTATCAGCTCGCCATCGGTGGCATCTTTATTCAGCTGTTGGAGTATTTTATGGTATCTGGTATAATAATTGGCCAAGGTTTCATCTGGACCTTGTTCAATTTTATCCAAGAAGTCCATACTCTTGAGAAGCTGTCTCTGGTCTATGTGACCTTCTATGAATTTGGTCTTCAATTCTTCCATGAGTTTATCGAATTATCGGGAAGACCATAGAACCATGTGGAGGCTTCTTCTTTGATAGTCGCCGGGAAGAGATTTGTATAATAGTATGGTGTTTTCCCTCTTCCTAGGAGGGAAGAGTTGTGGGCATTGATATGGCGAACGGGTCTCCTTCAGCGGTATAGTCGTCGATATTCCTTGCAAATACTTGCGAGGGAACTCGAGTGTCGAAGAGTCATTTGGAGAATGGGTGATAGGTGTGATCACGAACGGTCAGCATGTCGCTTGCTCCCCTTCTCTTTTTCTCGAGCAGTTCTTCTACATGTCATATAGTGAATAAGATAGGTTCTTTAGCCACAGTGACGACCTTTGGGTCCTTTTGAGCCTCATTCTACGGAAGGTTAGCCTCGATGGACTTCACACTGGAAGCCACATCTTCCTTATGGGAGGTTTATCGAACTGGCTCCTTATTAATGGGAGTGGCTCCCGCCTGAGCCTGCTTCCAGAAGGCTATATAGGCTGCCATCACTTCTTGTGGGACGACCGGTGGGACCGTCCTCTCTTCTTCTTGATTTAGTGGTGGCTCAGAATGGTAAGTGTGTTCCTCGCCATTAACACCATTATTTTGTTGAGGAGGATCTTCCTCGTTGGTTGGTCTGTAAGTGGTGGGATCTGCTTGAGATTTTTCCATCTCTTCCACCACAATGGTTACTCTATTATTTTTGTTGGGGGCCATGAATTTTTTATCAGTTTCCCACAGACAGTGCCAAATGTTGGGATCAATTTGACGTGGCCCTGAGGTTCTAGTAATGGACTTTGAGGTCTCGCCGCTGGCTAACTCCTTTAGGTGTCTATCTCGACCTCGAGGGGTACTTAGTTTCCTTTAGGGCGCTTTGGTAGGCGAGGACCTGAAAAAGGGGTGGGGATTTGCTCCTGATTCCACTCCGAAGCTTAAGTCAGTAATGGAATATGAGAGAATACTGTAAAAGTATATGAATGTAGCTAGATAAATACTGAAAGTGTTCCCCTATTTATAGGGGAAAGTACCGTACCGACTTTATATGGCGGCTACCCTCTAGGGAAGGTTTCCTTCATGGCGGCAGAAGCAGGACGTCACCTGTCATTTCCTTAAGATAAAAGGTTTCTTCAGCTAACATGTGATAAGTAGGTCGCCACCTACCCCTTCCTTAAGAGGAAGGTTTTCTCAGTATTGCCTAATTGCCCACTCGACTCAGAGTTTATGAGTGGTCTTATCGTCATCCTCTAATTATTGTCTTGAAAGTCGACATCCTTTTACATAGTCGTCGACCATTTGCTCTTGCCTTATCAGTCTGAATGTGATTAGTCGTAGACTTATCTTTCTAGAGTCTCGAATTAGATGCTCTCGACTTTCCTTTAGCTTATCCTTAATAATCGTAACCCAACAACGTCATAATTCACAATAACTACATAGCGAACATCCTCTATACGGGGGAAACTCTATGTCTGTAAGGGCCTCGTCCCGATACCTAGACAGTCTACATGGTCTACACGGCCCTACACGTGACTACTCAGCCCAACACAACTACTCAAGGTAACAGTGCAGATATAATTATAGCACTAACACCTATATACATATGTCATTTAACGGTTGCAGGTTATACATGCATATCCACATACTCAATAAATGAGGATACAAGATTCAATTATTACTACAAGAACTATCATGCCAATGAGTGTATACATATAAGGGCCAACATCATGAAAGTCATAATATAGACTTCATTGAGCAACAATTTTGATCAGAAAGCAGTTATCTTAGCAATACAACATTACTTGATCAGTGGCCTTGATCAACAAACAATCAACTCGGCATTCTAGACATGGCGAGGTCTCAATCGATCAACGATTACAATCAATAAGGGAAGTAACATACTTTACTCTACATATAGTAGTGCTAAACACTTAGTCATTTTTATGCTTTCTACACCATGTTAAATGTGTGCTAGGAATTTCATCAAACACTTGGTGGGCATGGAAAATCAAGTATCATCCAAGCTAGAGATTCGCAAAATTGAAATAGCCAAAGACACCACCATACCTAAAAATGGTCTCCAATCGACCCCGGAAATCCTGCCGTCGAAGTCGCGCCGTCGCCGCCGTGGAGTCGCCGCCAGTTGCCGCCGTGTCCCCGCCCGTCGCTGCCGTCTGTCTCGCCTCCGCCGTCTGCCGCTGTGGCTGCCGCGTCGCCGCCGTGGATGGTGGGTGTCCGGTCGGAATATGGGTGAGGCCAAATGCCTTGGCCTCCAAGTGACTTACTCTTCAAGAAAGGAGGAGGAGACTAATTTTGGTGTGGAGGCTAAGTATGGGAGATGATTACACACACTCCTTTATATAATTTGAGGGTAAGGGTTTACATCTCCACCTCTTATTACCAACCTTTGATGACTGTGTTATCATCTAATGGTCTTAGTTAAAGATGATACCTCTCTTTATTTTACTAACTCCTTTTCTTGAATCCTTAGCATATATTCATGCTTACATACTCTTGCATACCCCCACATGCTTACATATACCCGACATATATGCATGTTTACACTATTACCAACATACACTTGTGCTCATGTCATCGTACATTTTTTTCAATGTTTACATCACGGATCACATGTTGCCGCACACCATACCTCTGTTTACATACACGCACATGTCATGTTTACATACATGCCAGCATTTACGTCCATGTTACGTACATACACTTATATCTTTCGTATATATTTGTTATACACATATACTCGTTGCACTAACCATGTCAGCAGTTATACTTTCCTTTACTGAGAAGAGGAAGGAAAGACGACGCTGAGGCCCACCGCCAACAGACACTAAGTCTGCCATGTGGTAACTCCCGAACCTAAATCGGAAGTCTATCCTATCGTAAAATAGAGTCAATCAAGGGTTAATAAATTACTTGACTCAGAGGCAAATGATGGATACATGACCGATTCGGGTTCGTATTTACATTTCGGACCTCTTCAAAAACGTCAAACACATTAATACGGCCTAGAAGCGCTAACCCGCGAGTTTAAAGGTCTGAACGGGTAACATGCGCGTTCGGAACAGATTCGTCTGGGTTTTCTAAACAATACGGACCCGTCCGGATTGTCGACCCCTGATGCGCGTAACCTTACGTGTTCCTACACTATGTGCGAGTCTTCCTACTGTCAATCTTGCTCAAACCTGAACCTTGTTCATATTTTTCTACTAAACCAGGGGCAGACCGCTCAAAACCGGGTTCGAGTCCATAGTTTCCTATAAATAGGAGCCTTGGTCACCATTTTCATTTTCAACTAACTTCAAGTTGGCTTAGGAGCTCTCACCTCTCTCTAGCTTTATCTCTCTAGAATTTCTCTCGTTTAAGCATCGGAGATCGTTCATCGAGCACCACCCCCTCCATGGTCTCGATACAGCCCCCTGTGCAAGTGCTAGGAGGAGCGCGCCTGGACAACACTCGTAGGTTCCGAAACACCGACAAGGACTCGACATGACATTACAACGACCCGTCACTCCGCGCGAGTCAGGTCGTAACAGAAATCAAAATTGCTCCCGGTGCGAATCAAGCATAACCTGATCATGTAGTTGCTGAACCGTTGGATGAGGATCCTACAATTCCTCAACTACATGTTGGTGACAGTGGGAGTGCGAACCAACTTGGTTCCTGGTCCGAGTGGCCATGGAATTCATCTCGGAGATAGAAACCCGAGACCAAGAGGTCGTCCAAAGAAAAGTTGTAGGAGAAGGTTCCAGTGACGCCTTGATTCTTAGTGGGAGCATTTTTCCTAGTGTGAATAATGAGCCTATATGTATTCAAAGGCATAGAACTTCTCCTAGTATCCCATCGAAAAAGGTTAATTATTCACCATTACTTCGGTTGATGAACCGGTAACGGTTAAACAAGCTTTGGAAAGTCCTCAAGAAAGATATGGAGGAAAACAGTAGAGGAATAGATCGCCTCTATGAAATCCAATTCTTTTTGGACGTTAGTTGCTTTGCCTTCTAATCGCAGAGCAATAGGGGCTAAGTGGGTTCTGAAATTGAAACTCACTACTAATTGAAACGTTGAGCGATATAAATCTTGACTTGTCGCGAAAGGATATACCCAACTCCACGGAGTGGACTTTGATGAAACTTACTCACCGACTGTGCGTTACACCACAGTCCGGGCCATTTTGGCCTTGGTTTCTAGCATTGATCTCGATCTGCACCAGACGGATGTTAAGACTGCCTTCCTTCATGGGAACTTGGAAGAAAAGATCTACATGGAGCAACCAGAGGGTTTCGTATCCCCCGGTAATGAACGTAAATTTTGTAAACTCCAAAGATCGATCTAGGGTCTTAAACAATCGTCCCGGCAATGGTACCGCATGTTCCACGAGGAAATCATTGGCAACGAATTCGTGAATCTTCACGAGGATCCCTGCGTGTACACTAAGACCTCTGGGTCAAAGTATGTCATCTTGACGTTAAACGTCGACGACATCCTTATTGCCACGAAAGATGTAATTTATTTAAAGAAATCAAAGTCCTAGTTAACGTCAGTATTTGAGATGAAGGACATGGGCGAGGAAACTTTCATCCTAGGCATTAAGATTTCTAGAGATCGTGGTTGCTCAGAGATTATGTCTTTCTCCGGAAGCTTATATCAACGAGTTTTTGAGAAGGTTCAATCTCTATGATGCAAAACCCGTGGAGACGCTGGTTGTATATGGGTGTGTGCAGTCAAAGCGTGATGGCCCAAAAAACCTGACAAAGAATGAACAAATGAAAAGTGCGGAGTACCTCATTTTGGTAGAAAGTCTTATGTACGCGATGCAATGCACTCGTCGTGATATCTGTTACGTTGTGGGTTTAGTAGAGCGTTTCCAATCGGACCCCGATTATCAACATTTAAAATTCGTCAAACGAATTATGAGATATCTGAAAGGTACGGCAGACTACGGACTAAGCTATAAGGGAAGTAAGCTAGAATTGATAAAATATAGTGAAGCCGACCACGGTGGTGATCTAGATGATCGGAAGTCCACCTCAGGAGGAGTGTTTTGCCTTGCTAATGCTGCCATCTCTTGGACGAGAAAAAAGTAATCATGTGTCGCGCTACCCACTATGGAATCCGAATTCGTAGCTCTCTCTTTGAATGCACAGGAGGCTGTCTGGCTAAGGAGACTGACGACAGCCTTGCTTGACGTCGAGGACAGGAGTAAGCCTTTGTGCATTTACTCTAACAGTGTGGGTCCCTGCGTGTAAACTAAGACCTCTGGGTCAAAGTATGTCATGTTGACGTTATACGTCGATGACATCCTTATTGCCGTGAACGATGTAAGTTATCTTAAGAAATCAAAGTCTTGGTTACCATCTATGTTTGAGATGAAGGACATTGGCGAGGCCACTTACATATTATGCATTAATATTGCTAGAGATCATGGTGCTCGAAAATCATGTCTTTCACTGGAAGCTTATATCAACAAGTTTTTGAGAAGGTTCAATCTCTATGATGCAGAACCCATGGACACGTCTGTTGTATATGGGTGTGCGCTGTCATAGCGTGATGGCCCAAAGAACTTGGCAGAGCGTGAACGGATGAAAAGTGTAGAGTACCTCAGTATGGTCAGAAGTATGATGTACGCAATGCAATGTTCTCGTTCTGATATCTGTTACGTTGTGGGTTTAGTAGCGCATTTCCAATCGGACAACGATTATCAACATTTAAAAGCCGTATGAGATATATGAAAGGTACGACACACTACGGACTGTGCTATGATGGAAGTAAGCTAGAATTGATAGGATATAGTGACGCTGACCACGCTGGTGATCTAGATGATCGTAAGTCCACCTCAGGAGGAGTGTTTCTCCTTGCTATTGCCTCCATCTCATGGATGAGCAAGAAGCAATCATGTGTCGTCATGTCTACTATGGAATCCGAATTCGTACCTCTCTCTAAGAATGCACATGAGGTAGTCTGGCTAAGAAGACTAATGACTGCCCTGCTTGACGTCGAGGACGGGAGTAAGCCTTTGTGCAATTACTCTGACAGTCAAACAACGATAGGGACAGTCAAGAATCCTAAGTATCATAGTAAGACTAAACACATTATATAAAATATAACTATGTGAAGAGTGTGGTAGAGGACAAGCTGATCACAGTTGAATTCATGCCTTCAGAAGATATGATTGAGGATCAATTAACTAAACCCCTACGCAAGGATGTTTACGAAAAACACGTAAAACTGCTTGGATTGCGTAGGATTTTGAATGCTTGAATTTTGGCAATAACATTTTTTAATTTGAAGTAATGTTTGAACAAAAGAATTGATAATTGAGTTTATGATATTTACGACGTCATAATGACATTATTACATCAGAGGGACGGTCTATAAACTAGTCGTTGGAGCGTAAAACCTCCTAATAAAATATGTCGAATGTTGGCCTTGCAATGTCACACGGGCACAGTCGTCTTGATGGAAAGGATTCCTCAGTCATATCAAGATCGGCTAAGAACCATGGTGTTTCGAAAGACAAACCTGGTTATGCAAAACGATCATTTGGTTTCATGGTAACACGAAATGATCAAAGTTTTGCAGATCACCAAGACGAACTATGTTCGTCTATTACCAAACTCTGGGCTAGATGAGATTCTACGATAGCATATGAAATTCCCATTCCTATCATAAAATGAGTTCATGCTATCAACGCGCATTTCATACTGCGTGGGCCATGTTCGACCACGGGGTCAGGCTTGGTTGTGTTAGACTGAATCTTCCGAGATTCTGAAGGACATAAACTTCTTCACCTTCAGCACGTGACTGATCCCGGGTGCTGAATGAAGCAGCAACCGAAGTACCCTTATCACTCAAAAATCATATTAAAGGTTGAGTTCTATGTCGCTCCTAGGCGTACGAGCGTAGCGCTGAACAAAAAGGCCAAGTGACATGGGCACCAGTTAAGTTTGACTAAGGATATGAACGATGGGGATGGTCTTGCACATCTGTCATTCTCCGAATCTTGTATTCACTAGGTGGCCACCAACCGAATATTAGTTGAATGTTGTGAATACTTGTACGGAGTCCTTGGAGAAGTATTTCCTTTTGGGAAATTTAGGCAATTGGAGAATAAAAGTTGACCAGGGATACAACACGGCACATAGAAGTAACAAGTTGATAACAGATTGGGAATCAACGTTCTGTGGATGCTATAACACTCTTAAACGATGAGTAGCACGATGTCTGTTATGTCTCTCGGTCGCACGGCAAACCTCGTATGAACAATACGGGAACTGGATTGGATCATTGAATGGATATTGATGTGTAAGTCGACAACATATTAATAGGCACCCTCCCATTCCGACGATTGGGAGCTGTTGGCATTTGGTGTATATGGGCCGCCGTAATTGGGAGCCCATTAATATAAGCCCAACATAATAAGCAGAATTGGGGTTAGGCACATAAGGGATTTTGGGTCAGGCCAAATCCCTATGAGCCATAATTGGCCATAAATTGGGCCAGTCCATTTCCTTGATGTTTCGGCCGAAATTTATAGGGAAGCCCTAGGTGGGCTTTACTCACCTCCTCTTATAAATAGGAGATGTTAGGTGATTTCTTGAGGTTAACCACTCTTTCCCTTTAGTTGACAAGATAAGAAATCCATCTCCCTATTTTCCTAAGGGTTCGTCCGATCCTCTGCTTACACAAGGAGGTGCCGAAATTGTGTCAAAATTTTACCCCAAAGATCCATCCCGTCATCGTTTTGAACAAGATTTGTTGTGAAGACAATTTCCTTTGGATTTCTCTTCAACAAGGGTTCCCGCATGACACGGTCCAGCAGGTCACGAACTCCCTCGTGACGATCCTGGGCTACGGAAAGCTAAGCTGGTATGTGCCTCTTGTTCCGTTGTGTAATTAGTTTACCTTGCATGTACACGTGTTTTATTCCGTAATAATATCCCCAAAATCCAACCGATGGAAGGGAAACCTCAGCCATATCAATACCGGCTAAGAGCCATGGTATTTCGAAAGAGAAATATGGTTATGCAAAATAATCATTTGGTAAAGTCGTAACACGACATTATCAAAATTTTGGAGATCGCTGAGACGAATTCTGTTCTACTACTACCACATTCTGGGCTAGATGAGAATCTACAATAGCCTGTGACATTCCCACTGCTGATATAAAATAAATTCAGGTTACGCTATTGACGCGCACATCATAATGCGTGTGCCACGTTCGACCACGGGGTCAGGCTCGGTTGTTAGACGGAAGCTTCCGAGATTCTGAAGGACACAAACTTCTTCACCTTGAGTGTGTGACTAATCCCGGGTGCTGAATGAAGCGGCACCTGAAGTACCCTTATCACTCGGAACACATATCCAAGATCGAGCTCAATGTTCGCTTCCAGGCGTACGAGTGTAGTGTCTGAACAAAAAGGCCAAGTGACCATGATTCGGGAGCCCGTTAAGTTTGACTGAGGATATGAGCGTTGGGGGTGGTCATGTACAAATTTGATTCTCCGACTCTTGTATTCACTAGGTGGCCACCAACCGAATATTTTGAAGGTTATGAATACATGTGCGGATGCCTTAGAGAAGTATTCCTTTGTGAAAACTAGGTAATTGGTGAATAACGTGGCACAGAGAAGTAACAGGTTGGTAACATGTTTGGAATTAACGTTCCACGGACGCAACAACCCTCGTAACCGATGAGTAGCACGATGTCCATTGTGTCTGCCGGTCGCACGACAAACCTCGTATGAACAATACGAAAACTGGATTGGATAAAAGAACAAATGTTGATGTGTTGGTCGACAACATATTAATAGTTACCCTCACATTCCAGTAAATGGGAGCTGTTAGCAATTGGTGTAAATTGGCCGCCATATTATGAGCCAATTAATATAAGCCCAACGTCCTAAGTATAATTAGGGTATGTCACATTGGGGATTCCGGGTCAGGCCGAATCCAAATGTACCATACAAGGCCAAAACTGGGCCGGCCCTATTATACATGGTGCGACTGAAATTAAGGTGAGCAACCCTAGATGGATTTTGCTCATCACCTCTTATAAATAAGAGGTGTTAGGGATTTCTTTAGGGTTAATAACTCTCTCCCTTTTAGTTGTTGCAAAGAAATCCCTCTCTCTTTTTACATAGAAATTCGGCCGAAATATAACACACACCAAGGAGGTGCCGAATTACTTCAGTAATTCACCCAGGAGATCCATTCCAGCAACCGGATTGAAGAGGTTTTGCTGTAGAGACCATTGCCTGCGGATTGCTCCTTAATCAGAGTTCCCGTAGGACACCGTCTGGCAGATCGTAAATTCCCTCGTCTAAGTTCTAAGCTACGGAAAACAAAACTGGCATGTGCTCCCTTTCCTCTGCGTAATTTGTTTACAATCATGTGCCTAGGTTTTGATCCGTAATTGTATCCCCTAAATACATCACACACTCTTCGCATAGTTGTATTTTATATCAACGAGTTTTGTCCAACTATGGTACTTCGGATTCTTAACTGCCCCTATCGCAGCTTGACTATCCGAGTAAATGAAAAAAGGCTTACTCCCGTCCTTGACGTCAAGCAGGGTGGCCAATAGTCTCTTTAGCCAGACAGCCTCATGTGTGTTCTTTGTGAGAGCTACGAATTCGAGTCCATAGTGAAAAGTGCGACACAAGATTGCTTCTTTCTTATCCAAGAGATGGCGGCATTAGCAAGACGAAACACTCCTCCTGAGGTGGACTTAATATCGTTTAGATCACCACCATGGTCAGCGTCCCTATATCCTACAAATTCTAGCTTACTTCCCTCATAGCACGGTCCGTAGTCTGTCGTACCTTTCAAATATCTCATTATTCGATTCACGGCTCGTATATGTTGATAGCCGGGGTTCGACTGGCAACGCGCTACTAATCCCACAGTGTAACAGATACCTGGGCGAGTGAATTGCATCGCGTACTTCAGACTTCCTACATACTGAGGTACTCTGCACTTCTCATATGTTCGCGCTCTACCAGGTTCTTTGGGCCATCACGCTTTGACTGCGCACTCCCATATACAACTGGTGTCCATGGGTCTAGAATCACAGAGATTGAACCTTCTCAACAATCTGTTGATATAGGTTTCCTGAGAAAGACATATTCTACGAGCGACACGATCTCTTGTAATCTTAATGCCTAAGATGTAAGTGGCCTCTCCCATGTCCTTAATCTCAAATAAAGCTTCTTACCAAGACTTTGACTTCTTCAAATAACTCACATCGTTCGCGGAAAGAAGAATGTCATCGACGTATAACATCAATATGACATACTTTGACCCTGGTGTCTTAGTATACACGCAGCGATCCTCGTAAAGATTCACGAATCCGTTGTCTGTGACTTGCTCGTGGAACATGTGGTGCCATTGCTGGGACGATTGTTTAAGACCATAGATCGACCTTTGGAGCTTACAAACTTTACGTTCATTCCCAGGGGATGAGAAACCCTCTGGTTTTTCCATGTAGATCTCTTCCTCCAAGTTCCAATGAAGGAAGGCAGTCTTAACATCCATCTGGTGTAGCTCGAGATCGAGGCTAGCAACCATGGCCAAAATGGCCCGGACTATGGTGTAACGTACATTCGGTGAGTAAGTCTCATCAAAGTCCACTCTGTGGAGATGGGTATAACCTTTCGCGACAAGTCAAGCTTTGTATCGCTCAACGTTACCATCATCAGTGAATTTCAATTTAAGTACCCACTTTGCCCCGATCACCCTACGATTCGCAGGCAGATCAACTAACGTGAACTGTTAATCAAATGAAGTAAGGGTGAATAACTAACCCTTTTCAATGGGAAACTTCTTAGGAGAAGTTCTCTGCCTTTGACTACGTCTAGATTCATTATTCCCATCTTGAACTACGCTCCAACTAATAAGAATTCTCCCACTAGGAACAATGCTCCCACTAAAACCAGGGCGTTATTGGAATCTTCTCCTGCAACCTTTCTTGGACGACCCCTTGGTCACGGGTTTCTAACCCCGACATGGCCACTTAGACCAAGAACCAAGTTGGTTGTCCCACTCCCACTGTAGCCAGCAGGTATTTGAGGAGTTATAGGATTCTCATCCAACGGTTCAGCAACTAGATTATCAGGTCCTACTTGATTCACACCAAGAGCAACTGTGATCTCTGCGGGTGGATTGACTCCTCACATTTGATTTACTATGAAAATGTTCCCATTGTCATTTACAATTTCATTCACAGTGGTTTCTCCTTAAATTCTCCAACTCGCAGGAAGTGGGACCTGATCATCCTCGTTCTGTTCAAGTTCTTTTAAGATTTCATTTGTTTTGATGTCATCAAGATTAGGAAATTCATCGTCTAAAAACAAACGTCTCTTGACTCATGTTCGACCACACCACCATTTTCTTGAGCCGCCACAAACACGTATCCCTTAGAGTTCTCCGAGTATCTTATAAGGATACTTTTCAATCCTATAGGTCCCAACTTGCCAAATCGGCTGTCGTTTTGACGCGTGTATGCTGCGCAACCCCAAGGTCGCAACCTGGTAAGATCCACTTTTTTACCAGTCCACAACTCATATGGTGTTGTGTGCACCGATTTTGTAGGTACATGGTTTATTACACGAGTAGAAGTCAATAACCCATCACCCTAAAAGGAGATCGGAAGTTGAACTTGCAACATCAAAGTTCTTACCATGTCCAAGAGTGTACGATTACATCGCTCTGTCACATCGTTCTGTTGTGGAGTATAAAGGATCGTCATTTGACGGATAATACTCCTTTTATTTCTTAAATTATCAAACTCATTCGACGGGTATTCACCTCATCTGTCAGTTCGTAAGGTTTTACCTTACGCTCCAGCTGATTCTCAACGAGATTGAGATAACTCTTAATGCACTCAATGACCTCGGATTTACGAGTAATCAGATGAGTAAACCCATAACGTGCAAAGTCATCAATGAAAGTTATATTGAGCTTCATAATTATAAATTTGTACATACAATCGTTGTGTTCCGATTTTACACGGAATCCATGCGCTGCGTGCGCCACACATGGGTGTTACCCAATGTGAAGTCGTTTCGTTTCCACAATTTAATCATCGGTTTCATACATGTTCGTCGTTACGAAATACATTATATTAATGGAGTACTAACAAATAAGAAAACTAATGATGATGGAGTGTGTTAATCGTTTCTTTCATTCGACCTCTTTGACATGAACGATAATTTTGGTTTTAATCACTATTACTGGATTTTGTTCGGATCGATCCCTTTGACCGTGTCGATGGATTAATAAGTAAAGTATACTTCGAATCGAATGGCATTCAATCTCAAGGATAATCACTTTATTCAATAATCTGAAACACAAACAACCAAAGTCGTCAATGCAAATGAATAATGAAAGATGAAACGACTTCTTGATCATAATGCAAAAA
Source organism: Clarkia xantiana subsp. parviflora (assembly GCA_036873135.1). Lineage (NCBI taxonomy): Eukaryota > Viridiplantae > Streptophyta > Magnoliopsida > Myrtales > Onagraceae > Clarkia > Clarkia xantiana. The sequence goes on from JAPTYO010000011.1 coordinate 10,187,272, forward strand.
CAAAGAAAGAAAAGATAGTCTAGAACTCTGATCCATGCTGAACACCACACTTGAAAAAATTCACGAGTGAATCACATCAGATGATCTGTGTTTGAATAAAATATTTTCCATCTTTATATACATGTAAAAAGAGGTGTACCTGAGACGCACTTTATCAACGGTGTTGTAACCCACCGGATAGTCGTTTAGGACCTCTGCGGTCCGGTTCTCTCCATGATATACGGAGATCATGGTAAACTTCCCTCGATCTTCTGTTGTGATCTGTGAAGGTGGTTCCCCCTTTGCTCTGGTTACTGCCCTTGAATAGACTCATTGTATACTTAATTGATTCAATCAAGTAAGTGAGTCATTCATCGTCAGTAAACCATGACAGTGGATACCTCTTCAATAAGAGAAATGTTTTCCTCATGTTGACCTTTCATCCTGAAGGTCTCGAACGACTTTTACACCTGCATCCATGAAAAGAAGATCATTATACTCAACCAAGACATTTCTAGCATCAACGACTTGCTTCTACCGTAAGCGGATGCAAAGGGAAAATAATTGCATACATCAAATATCTATGAGAAATGTTGCGACAAACAATGATTCCTCAGTCATCTAACCTAACCGACCACCAATAAACCAATGGAAGGGGGTCGTGTAAAGAGTTCACACTGTCGACATCTCCTTTCTAATAGATCAATCTCATTGAGAAACACTTTAATCGCTATATTAACCGGAAAGGGAAGTTATTACATACACCCGATCTTGGCTTTCCCAAGACCCTTTAAAATGTTTCGAGGATTTCTCATTCAAGCATACATACTTCTGCTTCACTAGCAAATTATCGCATTCGGTCATATCTTGAAACTATCATGCATACGCATCATGTGTAGTCATTCCACATCAAACATGCACTTTGGCGACTGGATATCGTTTTAAAATATTTGGGGTTGAAACCCATACTTTCAGAATTATGCGTACATCTATACATGGATCCTATCAAGATCACTCAGCATAGCATGTCTATCCTAGTGTGCAACTCATTAATTGACAACTGGGCTCTGCTCCCAAGCATGCAATATCCAGCTAATTTGACATATAACAATTGCAATTCAGCCCTCTAAATGATTCAGTCTCATAATTATGCAATTTCCAAGATCTATCCCCATAACCGAAACTAGACATCAAGTTTGATTAAAACGTGTAAATATCAAACCAATTCGCAATGTGTAGGTAATTTTAAAGTTAAAAAACATTTGGAGTTTAAATTTGATCCGACATAAATTCAGTCGACCCAAACCGGTCCGATTCAGTCAACCCGGTCCTGTCATGTCCTATCCGGTTCGGTTAGGTTTGATTCGGTTCAGTTTTACTCGAACCGGATCGGGTTTGACCCAACCCATTAGTCCATCTGGTCTGATCCGATCCTACACGAGTTGGACCGATTGAGAATTTCAGATCGGACTGGCCCGACCTTTGACCCGGTAGGACCCGAACCGAACCGGTTCGGATCCCACTATGATTATCCGGGTCGGTCAATTTGCACTTCATACAAGAGGCACCATTTATCGCTATTCAACAAGAGGCACAATTTACCGCCAAATCAAGACTTCACGAAGTCTCCGGAAGTATCACTTCTCCTAGTGCTTGTTCCTAATGCCATCACACTAGCACATATTGTGCTTCTCATATTATTTAATATATAAATAAATAAATATTGTTGGTTTATGTCAAATATTTGACTAACCAATCATAGCACCCTATCAACACATTATATTATATATATATAATCTATTCAATAGGGATATTTTCAGACAAGGGTCACCAACTTGATCTGCTCTTTAATTAATCCCATGCAAAATGTCTCTTCCAATTCTGAAAAGATGAACCCATCCAATAGATCCCACAAAATATATCATCTCATTATCATACACCTCATCATGTATTTATTTAAAATAACAAATCGAGCTACGATTTCAACGTTTTCAATTTTAAACAGTAATTTGGATACATGGAGAAAGGTGTCATCTTCAAATATTATTTCTTTTGAGAGGGATACCAGATTTGATCTTCTCTGACATCACAATTTCCAACATAATAGTGATATTATTCTTATACGTGTTTGGATTTTAGCTAGCTAGATCTGGTACCATTCTAAAAAAATCAATTATTTTTATTTTTATTTGAAAAATGAATGAGTTAATGAGTAGCAAGTATAAAATCTAAACAAATCCCAATACATAATGTTCGGTTCACTAATAAAAGTATATGAATTTCTGACGTAAAATTTTCATCCCTAAAGTCAAAATTTCATCGATGAAAACATTTTTCAGTAAAAATAAATTTATGTCAAGAAAAGTTCAACCGGCGATGATACTCTCGACAAAGATTTGTGCCAACGAAATCTGACACAAACATTTCGTGGTAAAAATATACTTTTTGCCGACGAAATTTCTATCACTAGTATTTTTTTGTCAACCGTTTAGTTTTGGACGTTGGAGATTTTGTCAGTAAAGTTCCAACGCAGACGAAAATAGTTACATCGGCAACACTATAATCTGACAAAACAAATCTAGTCTGAAACCTATTTGCCGACCATATTTGTATCGTTGAAATATATGTTTTATCGACTAGATTTATCACATTGACAAATATGCTCTTCTGATGAAAATTACCTCGTCAGTAAAGTTCATTTTGCCGAGCAGATTGTCTCATTGACAAAACACATTTGACCAGATTATTTTCGTGAGCAAATATTGTTTGACGATAATAAGTCCACAATGATATTTCAGTCGACAAATATTCTTTCATGACCTTATATTTTACAAACCAAGCCCAAAAGAATAATTAAGCTCATACATCCATACTATTGATTAAGTCATCTTGGTCATGTTGGCATTGGGTGAATAGGCCGTCGTAATAAGAGTCATTTAATATAAGCCCAACACCTAAGTAATTGGGTAATGTCACATTAGAGATTTTGAGCTAGGCCTAAAATCTCAATCGACATAAGAGACCTAAAATTGGGCCTCCCCTCTTACTATGACCGGCCGAAACTCTTAGTAGTGTTGAGGTGATTTTTGCCCATCTCATCTTATAAATAGGGGTGTCAGGATTTATTTAAGGTTAATAAGTTAATCAGAAAATCACTCCTTTCTCCTAAGTGTTGAGACATAAGAAATTCATCCTCCCTATTAGCAATAGTTTTGACCGAAACTAGTTCAAGGAGGTGCCAAATTGCTTTGAGCAACTACCCCAGAGATCCATCCCTGCGAAGATTCGACAAGAAGCTTTGCTGTGGAGACCATTCTGTATAGGCGATTCCTTAAAGTGAAACCTTACAGGATCCGTACGGCGAATCGCGAACTCCCCTCATAATCTTTGGTCTACGGAAGTAACAACTGATATCTGTCTCTATTCTTCAAATATATTACCGTGTGATTTATCATCGGAATCTACTACTTCTCTAGCAGGATGTATCACAACACCTCATTTTGAAAAGCTGCAAAAATAATGGATAATTTATTATTAAGTCGCCTCATGTTTGGTTCAATGGCTAACTAATTCTAAAACAAAGTTGATTCAATTATTTTACACTGTATTTCATCATTAGAACATGCCACTTCTGTTGCAGGAGGTTTCGCAATACTTGCATTTCAAAAGCTGCAAAAATAATGGTTAATTCATTCTTAAACTCTACACATGTTAAGGTGAACACATCTAACAGAACATTTTTTTTTTCAACTTGTTTAGTCGGGTAAAAACTAATACCTTCACTGATAAAAAAAAAATCGTTCAAAACTAATACCGACGGAATATAATTGCGTCTGCAAAAAAATTGGGCCGGCAAAATCTGCCTCCAGTCGGTAAGTATAGTTTTGCCGATCAACTTTTACCAACGAATTTAAATTTTTTCGGCAGTTCAGGTACCTCACAACTGAGAGTTGCTAATTTTTGGGACCGTTTGGATATGTATTTTTCACAGCCAATAACTGATGCATCGTGATGGGGATAGGAAGCGCAGAATTCGTTAATTCAAGGAATATCGAAAATCTGACGTAAGGTTTGAGGAAAAACCTCAATTTTTTCATTATGCAATCAATATTGATCTCCATGACAGCTAAGCAGAGTTTAAATGCTGGAAAAAAAACCCTAACCTAAAACAAAATCTGAAATTAACATATAATTCCATACAAAACTGACAAATTGAAAAAAATACCCAAAGAAACATAAAACTATAATTTTGACCCTTTAAACGAAGAAATTTGGCCAAAAACGTTGAACAACATAGCTTACTATTGGTCTTTCTTAGATCGTCGTTTCCTCATGAAAATTTGTATTCGCACGCCAAAATTCGACACTTCAACCACATCATTCTCTCTAGGGAAGAGAAGATTTGCCCTCGAATCTTGCGCAATGAAGGCCAGTAATAGGAAACAGGAAGAAGAACACACTTAACTACAGCAGCATAATTTTTCTCATGCGAAGCGGTGTTCGAGAGTGGTCTGGGTGCCGACAATGGGGTCTATTTTCCTTGTGGCTTGTACCCGAAATCGGATGTCAAAAGGCCTTCGAAGTCGCTCCTGAAAGTCTGGGAAATGGTGAATCCAGGATCACGGAAGGTGGGGTGATGGTCGATCATTTCTGTGACGTCGTCATCGTCAGTGTACTCATCATAAATTGGATTATCAAGAATAGTAACAGTTCTAGTACGATATGGTTCTAGCCAATCAAGGAACAACATCGTGCAGGACTAAATAGTCTCTGATACCAATCGGATGCAGCGTGATGGGGTAGGAAGCACAGAATGATGATAATCTGGTCCCACTTACTTCGAGTGGGAGATTTGAGGCCAACACAAGTGCGATATGGTAAATGAAGATGAAGACATTTTCATAATAAATCTAGTGGGAGGAGTCAATCCGACCACACAGATCACTGTTGCTGCAGATGCGAATCAAGTCGAACCTGATAATCAAATTCTTGAACTGTTGGATGAAAATCCTATGATGCCGCAACTACCTACTGGCAACAGTGGGAACTGTACAACCAACTTGGTTCCTGGTCATAGTAACCGTGGAATTAATCTCAGAAGTGAATTCTGAGACCAAGAGGTCGTCCTAGAAAAGTTGTTGGTGAAGGTTCTAGTAGCGCTCTTGTCCCCAGTGAGAGTAATGCCTCGATAACGAGCATTATTACTAGTGGGAGCGTTTTTCAAGTTCAAGATGGGATTAACGAGCTTAGACGTAGTCAAAGGCATCGAACTTCTCCTAAGAAGTATACCATCGAAAGAGGCGAGTTATTCACTCTAACTTCAGTTGATGAACCGGTAACGGTTAAACAAGCTATGGATGGACCTCAAGCGAACGAATGGAGGAAAGCAATGGAGGATGAGATCGCCTCTATGAAAGCTAATTCTGTTTTGGTGTTTTGTTTATTTACCTGCTAACTGCAGAACCATAGGTGCCAAGTGGGTTCTGAAACGGAAACTCACTGCTGATGGAGTCGTCGTGTGATACAAAGCTCGACTCGTTGTGAAATGATATACCTAACTCCAAGGAGTGGACTTTGATGAGAAATACTCACCGACTGTGCGTTACACCACAATCAGGGCTATTCTGGCTTGGTTGCAAGCCTTGATCTAGAGATGTACCAAATGGATGTTAAGACTGCATTCCTCCACGGAAACCTAGAGGAAGAGATCTATATGGAGCAACCGTAGGTTTCATTACTCCTGGTAACGAACGCAAAGTTTGTAAACACCAAAGATCTATCTATGGTCTTAAAGAATCGTCGCGGCAATAGTACCAAAAATTCCACGAGGAAATCGTTGGAAACGGATTCGTGAATCTTCACGAGGATCCATGTGTGTACACTAAGACCTCTGGGTCGAAGTACGTCATCTTGACATTATATGTAGATGACATATTAATTGCTGCAAATGATGTGAGTTACATGAATAAATCGAAGTCTTGGTTAGCATTTGTGTTCGAGATGAAAGACATGGGGATGCCACGTACATCCTAGGCATTAAGATTTCCAGAGATCGGGCTGCTCGTAAACTATGTCTCTCTCAGGAGTCTTATATCAACAAATTGTTGAAAATGTTCAGATTACAAGATACAAAACCCGTGGATACGCCGGTTGTTTTTGGGTGTGTGTTGTCAAAACGTGACGCCCCAAAGGACCAGGCTGAGCGTGAACAGATGAAAAGTGTAGAATACCTTGGTATGGTTGGCAGCTTAATGTAAGCCATGCAATGCACTCGTCCATACATATGTTACACCGTGGGACTAGTAGCACGATTACAATCAGACCCTGGCTATCAACCTTTTAAGGGTTGTAAAACGAATTATTCGATACCTGAAAGGTACTGCCAACTATGGATTGTGCTATAATGGAGGAAAACTAGAATTGACTGGGTTCAGTAACGCCGAACATGGTGGCGATCCGGGTGATCGTAAGTCCACCGCCAGAGGGGTATTCCTTCCTGCTAATGCCGCCATTTCATGGATGAGCATGAAGCAAACATGTGTCGCGCTATCTACGATGGAATCCAAATTTGTGGCCCTGGAAACGGTCTGGCTTAATAGACATTTAACTGCATTGCTTGGCGTCCAAAACGGGAGTAAGCCTGTTACAGTATAATCTGAAAGTCAAGCAGCAATTGCAGCAGTTAAGAACCCTAAGCACCATAGTAGGACAAAACCAATTGATATGAAATATAATTATCCTAAGAATATGGTTGAGGACAACTTAATCCCAGTAGAATACTTGTCCACTGAAAATATGATGGCAGACCCATTAACGAAACCTTTACGCTAGGATGTTTTTGAAAATCATGTTAAAATGCTGGGACTGTGTAGGGTTTAAGTGGCTTGTGTTGTGATGGTAACGTTTTGAGATTTGAAGTAATATTTGATAAGAATGAATTTCGATTTTGAGTTTACGATTCTAACGACGTCATTATGTTTGAATTACATTGGATTTTTATGGTCTATAAACTAGTCGTAGGAGGGTCAACCTCCAAAACAAAATAATGTTGAATGTGGGCCAAGCCTCGTCAAACATGCTCGACCATCTTAACGGAGAGGGGGGCCTCTACTATATCAAGACCGGCTAAGAACCACGGTGATAAACCTGGCTAAGCAGAACGATCATTTGGTTTCGGGGCAACACGACATGATCTACATTCTGCAAATCGCCGTAACGAACTTTGTTCGTTAGACAACCACATTCTGGGCCAGATGATAAATCTGTGAAAGCATATGAAATTTCTCACTTCTGTCTAAATTCAGGTAATGCTATCGACGTGCACTTCATACTGTGCGTGCCATATTCGACCACGGGTTAGGCTCGGTTGTGCTAGATAGAATCCATGTGATTCAAACGGGCACAAAATTCTTCACCTTGAGCGTGTGACTAATCCCGGATGTTACATGAAGGAGCATCCAAAGTATCCTCATAGACTCAGAACTCATACATAAGGTCAGGCTCAATGTTCGTTTATCGGCGTACAAGCGTAGTGCTAAACAAAAAGGCCAAGTGACCACGTCTTTGGAAACCAATTCGGTTTGACTAAGGGTATGAGCGATGGGGATGGTCAAGTACACATGTAATTCTCCGACTCTTGTATTCATTAGGTGGCCACCAACCTGATATTAGTTGAAGTTTGTGAATACTTATTCGGATGCCTTGAAGGTGTATTCCTATGTGGAAACTGGGCAATTGGAGAATGACAGTTAGCCTAGGATACAGCGCGGCAATTATTATTTTCCAGAGGTTGATTAGACATGGGGAATCAATGTTCCACGGGCGCTACAACACTCCTAATAGATGAGTAGCACTATGCCCGTCGTGTCCACAAGTCGCACGACAAAACTCGTATAAGCCATTCAGAGCAGGGATTTGATCGAAGAACAAATGCATATGTGTTGGACGACAATATATTAATAGGCACCCTACCATTCCGACGAGTGGGAGCTGTTAGCATTTGGAAAATGGGCCGCCGTAATTGGGAGCCCATTAATATTAGCTAATTACCTAAGTAATTAGGTAATATCACATTAGGGATTTTGGGCTAGGCCTAAAATCCCAATTGACATGGGAGGCCCAAAATTGAGCATCCACCCTAGGCTAGGTCAGCCGAAACATAAGGAGGGCAAAGTGGACTTTTGTCCACTTTGCTCCTCTTATAAATAGTTAGGTATTAGGGATTTATAATAAGCTAATTCTCTTCTCCTTTTGTGGTGAGATTAAAATAAATCCCTCCTCCCTATAAACACCTAGTTTCGGCCGAACCACCATGTGCCCTAGGAGGTGCCAAATTGTGTCAAGCAATTTACTCCGGAGATCCATCCCGCGAAGAATCGACTGAGGCTATGCTGTGAGGCATAATCCGCGTAGGGCTTCTCTAACAGGAATCGTCCGCCTGATCGAGAACTCCCCTTCGGTGATCAAAGGTACATAGAAGCAAAGTAGGTATGTGCACTATCTTTCGTTGTGTATTAGTTAACTAGAACGTATCTTGTTATTGTTTCTGGTGTGTCTACCCCTATAATCCTACACTAGGTGCCAAATTGCTTTGAGCAATTTACCCTAGAGAACCGTCCCTGCTAGGAATCGACAAGAGGCTTTGCTATGGAGACCATTCCGTGTAGGTGATTCCTTAACCAAAATTCTTACAGTGGCCGTCCGGCGGATCGAAACTCCCCTTGAAGATCTTGGGACTACAGGAAGTTTTTTTATTGGTATGTGCCTCTATTACGCTGCGTAATTAGATTACCTGGCATGTACACATGTTTTTTTTTTTGTAGTATTTATCCCCCTAAATCCAACATTGGTATCAGAGTTTGTGTTAGGGAGTTCATGATCATTTTTTACATTGTTGTTCTTTAGTTTTTAGTAAAACTGATAATCATGAAATTGAGTGTTTTCGGTAAAACTGATGTTCATGATTTTGAAAAAACGTGACTTTTATCAAAATCAAACATTGGATTTATGATCTTAGTAAAATTTGATCTTGAAATTTGACCACTAGCCCTAAAAGCATGTTTCGGCCGAACCACATATAGGTTTACAAAGTGAAAATTTTAATTTCTTAGTCTCTAAATAACCTAGGGTTTCAGCCAAAACGGGATTTTTTAATTAAAATTTAATTGTTGACCGAATTTTTACCAAATGTATAATGTCACAATTAGGGCTAGATTCACATGTTAATTATGGATAGAAACTATCAATATATTTTAGCACAATACTAGGGATATTGATAATGTTGATAATATCGATATATATTAGTTTCCTAAAGATTGAGAAAAAATGTTGTTGATAGATTTATATCCCTAAGATGGAATCTTGACAATATATAAATATATATATATATGTTAGATTACGGGGAGTAATCACTACGTTAACTAAAACCATGGTACATGCTAATAATCCAAATTACGCAGCGGAAGATTCACACATACCTCAACAGTAGTCAGTAGTCCCAAGATCTTATCGCAGGGAGTTCACGATCCTCCGGTTGGCAACCGTAGGGGTTCTTGATAAGGAAGCCCTACGTGGTATATTCTCCACAGCAAAGCCTCAGATCGATTCTTGGCAAGGGACAGATCTCTGGAGTGTTTGCTCGAAAGCAAATTGGCACACCCTTGGTGTTTGGTGATGTTCGGCCGAATATGGTGTATTCGGGGAAAGGGTTTTCTCTCAATTCACCACTTGAAGGGAATTATGATTAAACTTAATAAAACCCTCACTCTCCATATATATAGGAGGAGTAAAGTGGACAAAAGTCCACTTTACCATCATCCTAATTTCGGCCGGCCATGCTTGTATAGGGAGACCCAATTTTGGGCCTCTCATGTTAATTGGGATTTGAGTTTGGCCAAATGCCCTAATGTGACATGTACCCAATTAACTTAGGTAACGTATACATATAATGGGCTTCCATTTACGACGCCCATAACCATATGCTTACAGGTCTCACTCGCCGGAATGGGAGGGTGCCTGTTAATGTATTGTCGTCCAAATCTGCATCAACATTTCACTCCTTCGATCTCATCCTTGCTTCCGAATAGTTCATACGAGGTTTTCCGTGAGACCAGCGGACACGACGGGCATCGTGCTACTCATCTGTTAGGAGTGTTGTAGCGCCCGCGGAACGTTGATTCCCTTTTCTCTAATCAACCTGTTATAAACAACATTTATATATTGTTGCGTTGTATCCTAGGTCAACTGTAAATTCTCCATCTGCCTAGTTTCCACATAGGAATACTTCTCCAAGGCATTTGTACAAGTATTCAAAACCTTCAACTAATATCCAGTTGGCGGCAACCTAGTGAATACAAGAGTCAGTGAATTACAGGTGAACCTGACCATACCCATTGCTCATATCCTTAGTCAAACCCAACTGGTTTCCAAACACGTGGTCACTGGGCCTTTTTGTTCAGCACTACGCTCGTACGCCGGAAAGCGAGCATTGAGCCTGACCTTAGATATGAGTTCTGAGTCCATGAGGATACTTCGGGTGCCTCTTCATAAGGCTCCCGGGATCAATCACACGCTCGTGATGAAGAAGTTTGCGCCTGCCAGAATCACGAGGATTCTTTCCTAGCAAAACTAAAGTTGTGACCCAGTGGCACGCGTAGTATGAAGCACGCGTCGATAGCATACCTGAACCTTTTGCATCTACGGGAATGTGATATGTCAATCATGCTATCGCAGATTCTCATCTGGCCCAGAATGTGGTTTAATGACGAACGAAGTTCAACACGACGATATGCAAAACGAAGATCACGTCGAGCTACTTCGAAACTAGATAATCGTCTTGCTTAATCAGGTTTATCTCCCTGACTCTTAGCCAGTCTTACTTGGTAGAGGCCTCCCTCCACCGCAAGATGACTGTACATGTGTGACGAGGTAAGGCCCACATTCGACATAGTTTATAGACCGTAAATCTGATGTAATCAAAACATTATGACGTCGATAGATCATAAAATCAGTAGCAATTCTTTCATTTATAAAAGGGTTAATAACCTAGGAAAGGTCTGAAGTTTGCCCCATGTTAACCGGAGAGGTCTGAATTTTCAAAAGTTCATTTGAAAGGTCTGAAATTTCAACTTTGTTTATTTAAGGTTTTTTTTGTCCATTTTTAAGGTTAAATTTAACTGAACTGTGTGAAATGACATTCTTTCCCTTTTTAATATTTTGTTTTATTTAATATATTATTTGCGGAAATGTGAAATGACAAAATTACCCCTGAAGTCAAATTAAAACCAACCCGGCTCCGTCCACCGCAACCCGGCTCCGGCGACCACCACCTCGGCTCCGACGACCACCAGCCGACTCCGACGACCACCACCTCAGCTCCGGCGACCACCACGGCTCCGATTAGGCCCAAATCGGAGCTACCAACCCCGATTGGGCCCAAATCTGAGCCACGAGCTCCAGATCGGAGCTCTATGGCTCCGATTTGGGCCCAATTGGAGCCGTGGTGGCGGTCCCCGGAGTTGGGTGGTGGTCACCGGAGCTGGAGTGGTGGTCGCCGAGGTGGTGGTTGTCGGAGTCGGGTGGTGGTTGCCGGAGGTGGAGTGGCGGTGGCCGGAGCCGTGGTCGCTTTAAGGGTATTTTTGGGAATTTAATTTTATTTCCGGTCACATGCCAAGCATGTGACCAACTTCCATTAGTTTTAACGGAAAAAATTAACGGAGACCTCTTCTATCCACAAAGTTGAAACCTCAAACCTCTCAAATCAACATTTGAAAATTTAGACATCTCCGGTTAGCATGGGCCAAAATTCAGACCTTTCCTAGGTTATTAATCCTTTATAAAATATAACTTTCTAATATCAAAATGTTATCACATATACATGCCACTTTTAACCCCTACACAATCCAAGCAGTTTTACGTGCTTTTCGAATATGTCCATGCGTAGTGGTTTAGTTATATTGTCTTCTACCATAGATTTAGCATAAAAATATTTCACATCAATGTGTTTGGCCTACTATGGTACTTCGGATTCTTTACTGCCATAATGGCTTCCTGACTGTCAGAGAACACCTTCAATGGTTTACTCCCGACATCGCCACCAAGCAGCGCAGTAAGAAGCCTTTTCAGCCAGATCGCTTCCTTTGCGTTTTTAGAGAGAGCTACGAATTCTGATTCCATCGTAGACAGTGCGACACAGGTTTCTTCTTGATCGTCCATGAAATGGAGAATTTAGCATGGAGAAAGACTCCCCCTGTGGTGGACTTACGATCATCCGGATCGCCACCATGATCGGTGTCACTGTAACAGGTCAATTTTAACTTCCCGCCCTCATAGCAAAGCGCATAGTCGGTGGTACCTTTCAGATAATGAAATATTCATTTTAGAGCCTTTAAATGTTGATAGCCAGGATCTGATTGGAAACGTGCTACTAGGACCATGGCGTAACAGATATCCGGATGGGTGCATTGCATGGCGTCATCAAACTACCGACCATGCTTAAATACTCTGCACCCTTCATCTGTTCACACTCTGCCAGGTTCTTGGGGCCATCACGTTTTGATAGTGCGCACCCAAACACCACCGGCGTATCCACGGGTTTGGCATCCTATAATCTGAACCTTTTCAACATTTTGTTGATATAGGCTTCTTGAGACAGACATAATTTCCGGGTAGCCCGATCTCTAGCAATTTTAATGCCTAAGATGTACGTGGCTTCTCCCATGTCTTTCATCTCGAATACAGATGCTAACCATGACTTTGATTTGTTCATAAAACTCACATCGTTCGCGGCAATGAGTATGTCGTCCACGTATAAGGTAAAGATGACATACTTAGACCCGGAGGTTTTATAATACACGCACGGATCCTCGTGAAGATTCACTAAACTATTTCCTACGATTTCCTCGTGGAATCTGCGGTACCATTGTCGAAACGACTGTTTAAGACCGTAGATAGACCTTTGGAGTTTACAAACTTTACGTTAGTTACTAGGAGTAATGAAAACCTCTGGTTGCTCCATATAGATCTCTTCCTCCAGGTTTCCGTGGAGGAATACGGTCTTAACATCCATTTGGGGCAGCTCGAGATCGAGACTTGCGATCAGGACCATGATTGGCCCTAACCGTGGTTTTACCACAGTCAGTGAATTTGTTTTGTTAAAGTCCACTCCGTGATATTGGGTATATCCTTTCGCAACAAGTCGAGTTTCTCACCTCCCGACCTTTTCCATCAGTGGTGAACCTTCTTTCAGGACTCACCTTATCCTTGTGCCCAGGTGGGTAGCAGGTAAATCAACTATAGACTATAATGGATTTCATTTAGGTGAAATCTCACTTTTATTATTTTCCTCCATTTCTCCACTTGAGGTCTTTCCAATGCTTGCCAACAGTTGTTAGAGCGAGGTTTTCACCTTATTCAATGGGATACTTCTTGGAGAAGTTCGATGCCTTTGACTTTCGTATAGGCTTGTTTATCCCATCTTCAGTTTGAATGCTTCTCTCACTCGGAATAATGCCTCTTATCGGAGCATCATTTCCTTTGGGAACATGAGCAGAGCTTAAACCCTGACCTACAACTTTTCTCTTACTATTAGATGTACATATTGTATATACATTGATAGGTACTCATACTTGTATAGATACATGGTACCTTAGGTTGACTTGTATAGTTGACTAGTTAGTTAGGATTGACCTCCTATATATAGTGGCATCCAAATACTTGGTTGAATCATTTATATCATTCATATTTTATATCTCCTTATGGTTCATCCCTCCTCTCCACATTATAGAACTTAATATGGTATCAGAGCTATGGTATTTTTAGCTTCGGTTTCATTCAAATTTTCGAGAGGATTTTGCATCGATTCGAGCTTGAATCTTGAAGATTAAGCTTCGTTTCATTGGATTACTTGAAGATCAAGCTGTTGCTTCTTCATTTCGTGGATTTGCTGCTCATTATTGCTGTTATGGATTGAATATTTCAGCATTTCTGGTTCAGCATTTCTGGTTCAAGCATTTCTGTTTCAGCTTGTTTCTTGATTCTGTTGCAGCATGTTCTTCATTCTGTTATTGCTGCAAGTTGCTGCATCTTGTGGATTCCTTTGAGATCACGATTTTGCTGCTGCATCTTGTGGATTAGCTGTTGGTTTCTCATCGATCTGATTGAAGTTTCAGCTGCTGCAATTCAGTTTTCAGCAATTCAGCATTTCAGTTGCTATGTGTGTGTTCTTGTTGCGTGTTGCTGCAGTCATTTGCTGCTGCGTTGTTGAGTTCAATTTGTTCGATCTGAGCTAAGTTGATCTCGATCTGAGTTTCTGCTTGAAGTTAAGCTGGATTTGAGTTTCGGAATTGGCAGAATTGGTATTTCTGTGTTTGCATATGGCAGCATGGTGTTTGCATACTTGCTGTTCTTCATTATGTTGCCTCTGTGATCTTCGATTCTCCTTGATTTGGAGATTATTGCTTCGATTCTGCACTTCACATGCTTCCTGGACATCATTGCGTCACTTCTGTAGCATTAATTCGATTAATCGAATCATTTAAAGGTAATTCTGATTCAAATTCGGATTTCGCGCCTATTTTACTACTTGAAGTTCGATCTTCGAATTCGAGCTTATCTCTTGATCATTTGCTGCGATTTTGGATGCATTTGATTCGAATTTGATGCTGCTATTAATTCCAAGCTGCAATTTGTTGATTTCTGCTGTGGATTGAATCAATTTGATCCATTATTGGTTCGACTTGGCTTAGTTCTTGGTGCTGCAATATTGTTGCTGCAATTTCTTCAAATTCGATTTGGATAATCGATTATTTGCTGCAAGTTGGACTGGATTTGTTGCGCCTTTTGGTTGCTATTGGATTCAAGTTAGTAATAAGTCGTTTTGACGACTATTGGATCTGGATTTTCTGTGAATTGGCTGGGTTTTCATGATGAACACCTGGAAATAGTTTGAAGATTTGAAGATCTTCGTGTTTCTGCCCAGAAATTCATGATGAATTTCTGTTGAATTGAAGCTGCTTTGATGAATTTGGAAATTTGATGTTGAATGCCTGGGTTGTGCTGATGAACATCTGGGAATTTGAGATGAAGGTTTGAAGATCATCATGTTGTTGTTCATGCTGCCCAGAATTTCGAATTGGATGATTAATTGCGTGCCTCGCTGGGATTGAACCTGCGACCTGTTGATCAGTTAATTTGTGGAAAATTTGCGTATGCGTGGCTTCGAACTCGCGACCTCTGGGCTGTGTAGAGCCGTGCACCCTCCGTGCACCGGATTTTCAGCATGGAGTTGGTTCGTCTCGTGCACCCCTGTGCACCCGCATGTGCCCTGCACGTATCTGGTCTGTTTTGGCCGATTTTTGGTGCGATTTTGGGGCTATTTTTGAATTTTCAAAGTTTGGGGCTTCTTTGCAAGCTTTTGGATATTTGGGGCTGTTTTAGGCAGTTTTCAAATTTGGGATGCTCTTTTGAGGACTTTGGGGCTGTTTTGGAGCAGTTTCAGAGTTTGGGGCATTTTTTTGATGATTTGTGAAGTTTGGGGCTATTTTGAGGATAGTTCTAAATATTGGGGCTTCTTAAGAGCTTTTGAAGACTTTTGGGCTGTTTTGAGGACAGTTCTGAGAGTTTGGGGCTGTTATGAGGACAGTTCTCAAGTTTGGGGCCGTATCCGGAAAATTATATTTTCGAGGGGCCGTTTTGTGAAGACCGGGTTTGTTGGACCTTGGCATTTAGAGAGGGTTTTAAATTTCCCATGGATCATTTGAGCGGGTTTTGAAATTTCCTTGGCTCTTTTTGAACGAGTTTACCCTTGGCTCTATTTGACCGGGTTTTGATTTGACCTTGGTATTTCATTCATCATCGACCTTTTCTCTCAAATTTTCCTTTTAATTCTTTAGAAATGAAGAAGAAGGAAAAGATGGGGGAATATTAGATGTACATATTGTATATACATTGATATGTAATCATACTTGTTGCTGGGATCAAAATGACGTGGCCACAAACTTCACGGAATGGACTTCTAGGCTGCGCCTTGGACGTAGCTCTCTCGTAGACTTGATTTCCTCCGGGAGACTTTTAAGGTCGAGCACCTAAAAAGGGGTGGGGATGGCCCCTGATTCCACTCCGAAGCTTAAGTTAGTAATGTATTTGAGAGTGTAATATATAAGTATTCAGAGCAGATTGATTTTAATTGAATAAGATAGGTCCCTATTTATAGGGGAGAGTTACCGACTTATCAGTGGAGGTTACTGGCCTCTGATTGGTTGCCTAGGGGCGGCAATCAGACCTTTGTGATTGGCTGATAGAAGCGGTTGTCAGTCAGCTGGTGAAAAGCAGGTCGCCACCTCATGTTTACTTCGGAGGAAGGCTTTCCTTTTAAGCAGGTGACAAGCAGGTCACCACATCATGTTTACTTCGGAAGGTTTTCCTTTTAAGAAGGTGACAAGCAGGTCGCCACCTGTCTTTACTTTGAGGGAAGGTTTTCCCTTGGAGACGGTGGGAAGCAGGTCGCCACCTGTCTTTACTTTGAGGGAAGGTTTTCCCTTGGAGACGGTGGGAAGCAGGTCGCCACCTGTCATCTAGAAGATTCTCTAAGTCTCCATAGCTGACCACTCATTCTTTTGAAGTCGACTTCTTCATGATTGGTAGTCGGCCTTTTATCTCCAAATGGTTGGAATAAACAAGAAAGGTCGTCGACTTCTTCTCCTCGCCCTGAAAGCGTACTCGACCCGTCGCCAGTAGGAAATCACCATAGACCAAGAACGTACATACATAGTCGGGTTTATTTATAACCCAACACTTGCCCTCGAGACTCGAGTCGTCAGCTTCATTTACTTAAGGTGAAGGCTTGAGTCGAGTAAAGCCCCATTTTGTGGCGAGATAATCTCATTCTCAGGACTTACTTTCCAGAAGTTGAAGAGGCCTTTATCAATGCTTCCATTCGTCTCCGCCTCGAGGATCCTCCTATAAACTGGGTAATCCTTTTTTCTTTCTATCTTTAGTCGTTTCTTGAATCCTTTCTTTTTCTTTTTGTAGGTCTATTTACAAGGCTTTTTGATAAGCAGGCGGCGGTTGGAGGGCCCCTTGCTGGCGAGGCAGCAGGAAGTGGAAGTGAAACTAGAGCCACTTCGGAACCTCTGTCCATGGAGGTTGCCACTCGAATGTTCCTGCATTGACAGTCCAAGGTAGAACCATATTCTTATTCTTTGATACATATTATTTGTACCTTATGCTGACGACTTTTTCCTTTCCAGGCCAACCGCGATTTCTTGCAGGTGGGTCAGTTGCTCATCGACCTTGGCGAGGAGTTATCTCTCGCGAAGGGGCAGCTTGCTTCCCTGGAGTCGGAGGCCAAAGAAGTGCAGGGCCTTCGGGAAAAGGTGGCTCGCCTTGAAGGGGGGTTTTCCAGCCTTCAGAGGGTCTTGGGCACCATATCTGGAGAGCTCGATACCTGCAAGGAGGCTTTGAGAGCTAGTGGAGTTTTGGCGGACGTGCTTGGCAAGGCATATCCTGATGCTGCTGCCTTCTCCAAAATTTTCCGTGCCCAACTGGATTTTCAGCGCGAAGAGAAAATCGAGGTGAAGAAGAGGGTGGAAGAGCTCGAGGAGCCTGAGCGGAATGCTGTTGCCGCTTACAAGGTCAGCTTGGCCTTTCAGACGGACGCCGCCATGGCGAGCGGGCAGATGCTTCTCTCAGTTTTTGCTTCATTGGTGGCCGACCTTAGGGCCTTGGGCCCCGACCTGGACCTCTCGAGAGTGGCAGTTCTTCGAGAATATCGGCAGGAGGAAGCTAAAGCCAAAGCTAGGGCTGATAGATAGATTTTAGCATAGACGCTTTTAATTTCCTTCTCGATATTTTGTAAACTCCCGTTTATTACTGAAGGATAATTTTTAGCAATCTTACATATGCTCGCCCTCTCTTGGGCTTTTCACCGTTTTCATAGATCTTTCAACGGACTTAATAGAAAACATACTCGACTTTAGAACAATCATTAGGTCTCCATATAATCGAATAATTTTAAGGGTAATTCCCAAATATCTAACCTTTCTCACGAGTTTGTAAACTTCGATCGAATCGTCGCCGTACCTAGGCTTTGGTCGCCATTTTGGGCACATAATGGTCGATTTGTAGACTTCGATCGAATCGTCGCCGACTGTATGAAGTCGAGGAGTCAGTGAAGACTGATCCTTTGTAGATCTTCTCCGACTGTATGAAGTCGAGGAGTCAGTGTAGACTGATCCTTTGTAGATCTTCGCCGACTGTATGAAGTCGAGGAGTCAGTGAAGACTGATCCTTTGTAGATCTTCGCCGACTCTATGAAGTCGAGGAGTCAGTGAAGACTGATCCTTTGTAGATCTTCGCCGACTTTATGAAGTCGAGGAGTCAGTGAAGACTGATCCTTTGTAGATCTTCGCCGACTGTATGAAGTTGAGGAGTCAGTGAAGACTGATCCTTTGTAGATCTTCCATCGAATTGTCGCCGTACCTAGGCTTTAGTCGCCATTTTGGGCACATAATGGTTGACAACCGATTTGTAGACTTCGATCGAATCGTCGCCGTACATAGGCTTTGGTCGCCATTTTGGGCACATAATGGTCGACGACCGATTTGTAGACCTTCCATCGAATTGTCGCCGTACCTAGGCTTTAGTCGCCATTTTGGGCACATAATGGTCGACAACAGATTTGTAGACTTCGATCGAATCGTCACCTTACCTAGGCTTTGGTCGCCATTTCGGGCACATAATGGTCGACGACCGATTTGTAGACCTTCCATCGAATTTTCGCCGTACCTAGGTTTTAGTCGATATTTTGGGCACATAATGGTCGACAACCGATTTGTAGACTTCGATCGAATCGTCGCCGTACCTAGGCTTTGGTCGCCATTTTGGGCACATAATGGTCGACGACCGATTTGTAGCGAGTTTGAGGGTGGTGACATTGGAATGATGATTTCTCTATGAAGTAGATCGAAGGATCTTTTTTATTCATCAATTCCTGAATATTGCATCAAAAAAGGAAAACTCGACATTAGTTATAACAAATATCTATCATAGAATTTGATTATGACTTCTCTGGTTGTCGTGTCACGGCTTGATAACAATGTCGAGCCATGTTTTGGTCCCCTCGGACCTCACCAATTCCTTGTGGTGTTGAGAACCTCATTACTTGGTGTGCCGTGGACGGGATGATTCGATAAGGATTGAGATCGTCCGTCCGATGATAGCATTGTATGATGATGCAGCATCAACCACTACAAAGAGTATATCTATTTGCAACGTTTTATCTTCTCCTATGATGACGGTTAGTTGAATGGCTCCCAAGGGATATGTAGTTTCTCCTGCAAAACCTATCAAAGGGAAATCGACCTTCTTCAAGTCCTTTTTAGTAAAGCCTAACTGCCTAAAGGCTGAGAATATCCGTTGAACTTCCACTATCGATGAGCACTCTTTTGACTCTATACGTGGCGATCAGAAGAGTAATCACCAAGGCGTCTTCATGAGGTTTATTCTCTTCCGCCAAATCGTCCATTGTAAAACTGATAGTTTCAAGATCAGGCTCTCTAGGCCTTTTTCCCATTACCGCCGCTGTAGATATTTGGGTAGCATACACTTCTCGAGCCGCATTTGTTCCTCCTCGCGAGGCAAATCCCCCGGCGATAAAGTTGATCGTTCCTCTTGGGGGGGGGGGGGGGGGGGGTTGATCACGAGGAGGAGATCGAGATTCCTCCCTTGGGCTACGATTTCGCTTCTTCGGAATATTGGGGTTCTTTTCCACAAATTTTAATAATTTGCCCCTCTGGATAAGGGTCTCTATATCTTGTTTCAAGAGGGTACACCCATTTATGTTATGCCCCCTTACCTGATGGTAGCGACAGTAAGCATTTACCTGGTGACCCAGCATGTTTCTTCTTGCCGGTGGTGGGTTAGTAAGACGGAGCTTCTCCATTACCTGAAGTACTACCGATACATTATGGGTAAGAGTAGTATATTTGGAGGGATAAGGATTAGAATCTTTCCTTATTCCTTGTCGATTCCCTGGTCGGAAGTCTCGCCCACATCTTTCTTCCCTCCTAGGTGGTCGGGAAGCGGAGCCCTCCTCGATCTTGGCTGGCACCAGTTGTTTCTTGACTTCTTTGGGCAACCCTTCATGCGACCTCTCTAGGTCGATGAATTTCTTTACTTTGACGGCGAGGGCGTCAATCCTTTGCACGGGCTTCATCACCATGCTATCCTTCAGAGCTTGGCTCTGCACTCTAAGACCCCTCCAGAAGGTCCGGATCAGCTCGCCATCCGTGGCGTCCTCGTTCAGCTGTTGGAGTATCTTGTGAAACCTTGTGTAGTAGTTGGCCAAGGTTTCACCTGGGCCTTGCTCGATCTTGTCGAGGAAGTTCATGCTCCTGAGGCGCTGCCTCTGACCTATGTGTCCTTCAATGAATTTGGTTTTCAGCTCATCCTATGAATCTATAGAGTTGTCGGGGAGACCATAAAACCAAGTAGGCGCCTCTTCCTTCAGCGTGGTTGGGAAGAGTGCTGCATAATGATCAGGCGTTGCCCCTCTTCCCAAGAGGGAGGAGTTGTGGGCGTTGATGTGGGGAACTGGGTCGCCTTCTTCGGTATAATCGTCGATGCTCCTCGCGAAGACTTGCGGGGGAACTCGAGTATTGAATAGCCTTTGGTGAAGGGGTGAGAAGTATGACCACGAACAATGAGCAAATCGTTCGCACCTCGCCTCTTCTTCTCCAACAGTTCTTCGACCTGCCCTATTGTGAACAGGACAGGTTCCTTTCTCACCATTTCGGCCTCGGGGGCTTTAGGGGTTTCTTTCTCCAGGGGATTCTCCTTCTAGATTTTCACACTGGAAGCTACTTCTTCCCTTTGTGAGGCTTCTCAGGTTGGCTCTCTTTTCTCTGGAACAGCCTTGCGTGGGTTTTATTCCAAAAAGTAATCAAGGTAGCTATTACCTCCGGAGGAAAATCCTGGGGAGCTGTCCTCGCATCCTCCAAAATTGGCAGAGATTTGGAATGGTTGAAGGTTTCATCGTCGCCAACACCATTAGATTGGGGTATTGGGGGATCTTATTGGGGGATCGGCCTCGATGTGGTAGGATCCACTGGTGGACTGCTCCTTTCTTCCACCGGAGTGTTGGAAATCTTGCTCTTTTCGGCAGCCATGAATTTTTGATCTGTTTCCACATACGGCGCCAAATGTTGGGATCAAAATGACGTGGCCACAAACTTCACGGAATGGACTTCTAGGCTTCGCCTTGGACGTAGCTCTCTCGTGGACTTGATTTCCTCCGGGAGACTTTTAAGGTCGAGCACCTAAAAAGGGGTGGGGATGGCCCCTGATTCCACTCCGAAGCTTAAGTTAGTAATGTATTTGAGAGTGTAATATATAAGTATTCAGAGCATATTGATTTTAATTGAATAAGATAGGTCCCTATTTATAGGGGAGAGTTACCGACTTATCAGTGGCGGTTACTGGCCTCTGATTGGTTGCCTAGGGGCGGCAATCAGCCCTTTGTGATTGGCTGATAGAAGCGGTTGTTAGTCAGCTGGTGACAAGCAGGTCGCCACCTCATGTTTACTTCGGAGGAAGGTTTTCTTTTTAAGCAGGTGACAAGCAGGTCACCACCTCATGTTTACTTCGGAGGAAGGTTTTCCTTTTAAGCAGGTGACAAGCAGGTCGCCACCTGTCTTTACTTCGAGGGAAGGTTTTCCCTTGGAGACGGTGGGAAGCACGTCGCCACCTGTCTTTACTTCGAGGGAAGGTTTTCCCTTGGAGACGGTGGGAAACAAGTCGCCAACTGTCCTCTGGAAGATTCTCTAAGTCTCCATAGTCGAACAGTCATTCTTTTGAAGTCGACATCTTCATGATTGGTAGTCGACCTTTTATCTCCAAATGGTTGGAATAAACAAGAAAGGTCGTCGACTTCTTCTCCTCGCCCTGAAAGCGTACTCGACCTGTCACCTGTAGGAAATCACCATAGACCAAGAACGTACATACATAGTCGGGTTTATTTATAACCCAACACCTGTATAGATACATGGTACCTTAGGTTGACTTGTATAGTTGACTAGTTAGTTAGATTTGATCTCCTATATATAGTGGCATCCTAACATGTAAATACTTGGTTGAATCATTTATATCATTCATATTTTATATCTCCTTATGGTTCAACCCTCCTCTCCACATTATAGAACTTAATACTTACAACCTCTCGGTCTCGGGGTTTTACTTCCGAGATTAATTCCTTGATCACTAAGATTTGGAACCAAGTTTGGTCGGATGACTCCCACTGGAAACAATGGGTAGTCGAGGCAGTTGTGGCATTCCTGGTTCAGTAATACGACCATCAGGTTCAACTTGATTAGTCTCAACAGCAATAATGATTTCGTGTGGTAGGGTTTATTCCCCCCACTGGATTTATTATGAAAATGTTCCCATTCTCATTTACCATGTCATTCACGAGTTTCTGGTTCAAATCTCTCCCACTCGAATAAAGTAGGACCTGACTGTCAGTAATTTCCTTCTCTGGTTTGATCAAGACTACATTATTTGAAATTGTTCATGCATTGGAAAATTCGTCCTCAAGTATGTAATGTCTCATGTTCGACCACGGTACCATTTTTCCCAAGCTGTAAACATGTATCTTCTAAGAGTAATTGACATACTCTTGTCATAAATACGTGTTTAATGCGCAAATTAATTTCGCATGGTGATATGATTTAACTCATTATCATACTTCAGCTATTATGGCGACGTGTCTCACCGATTCAATGGAACACAGGTTTTACATATATGTGAATCATCTTGCATCATCCCATAGGGAACGTTTGATAGAGTGACTCTAACATTATGTTTACAAACTATGCTTCTTAAAGTGTGTCATTTGATTTGAATGCTTAGCCTGACTTATCGTTCAAGTCTCGAAGAAGGAAAATCGTTTAACCGACTTCATCCTTCTACATTTACAAACTTATCTCAGAGATTTTATCCCATCTCCGAACTGAGCATTTGGGTTTTCACCCTATTCGCCAGTTGATACATTTACAAGGTCCTGGTAGCTTATGAAGCATACTCATTTCCGATGTAAACGTTATCAGTAAGTTATTTCCGAAGGAATGCAAACGAAAATTCAGCACTTCATCATTTAAACACTTCATTATTAAACTCGTATTTTGAAACAATGTGCTCCGTCTTTCAAGGTCCACTTGCGCGTAGCGCTATTCACCGAAGTTTTAACCTTAGGTTGAATCGCTTTATTTCTGAATTTAATTTAATTTAATTTAATCCAATCTGTTTCGCATAGGATAATTATTACTAATTATTTCGTTCAATGGAGTAATAAAAATTAAGAAATACTAAATCTTTCGATCTAGCTACGCAATCGATGTGTATGTTCAGTTCAGTTGTCCCGACTGAGATGATGGAGTACGTGAATCGTTTAGTTTTATTCGACTACTTTTACCTGGTCGAAATTTTGTTTCAGATCGATCCTGTTTAACCGGGTCGATTTTTGACAAGTAGTTCACATTTCGAATCAAACGGAAACTACTTTATTCAACAAATCCGAATCTCGAAATAACCAAGATTTTAGTAACTCAAACGAACGATAAATGACACTGGTAGGGTTCTTGATCTGAAGTTCGCGTATGTAATCCATGATTGTCTTATAGATAGTCGAGAACTTTAAGCAATGTTGAACATCACTTCTGAGTAAATTTACGATTTAATCACATCAAATGATTCGTTTCTGTATAAAATATTTTACCGTTTCATACACATGACCTAAGAGGCGTACTTGAAACGCACTTTATCAACATGGTTTAACCCACCGGATTATCGTATAAGACCATTATGGTCCAGTTATCTCTATAATATGCGGATCATGGTTGACTTCTTTCGAACCCAATATGGTGAGCTGAGAAGGTTTCCCTTTTTACTGCTGTGGTTACTATACTTGATTAGGCTCAAGGTAATTGAATCCTGTCAATATCAGACAACCATATACATCTTTTCCATGTTGACCTTTCATTCTGAAGATCCAATGCGGGTTTTACGCTAACATCCATGAAAAGAGAGAAGACCATCACGTTTAACCGAAACGTTTAGCTTTTGCATCCTTGATTCCACCAAGGCGGATGCAAAGGGATACTAAGCTGCAACATTGCCTGATTGCAATTGAAGTATTCTTCAACCATCTTATTACCAAGGTTAAATGTATCACCACATATCCGTTCAGGTCATCAAAGAACCTACTCCCATGCTTTGTGAAACAAATTGTAACATTCGTCTCTCATTGTCAAAATCATACAGACTACTATATTCATATGTAGTTGTCCTCTCCACTTTTCGGAATCGTAGTAGTGAGTTCAACACGTACTCCTTTTATTCATCATGATTCACACCATCAAGATTGCGAGGAATATCGAATCGCACTAATTCAACCAATTCATACAAACACATCGATGATTATGCAAAAATCAGGGAGACGATAACATTTTGAGAAAGAATTGCATACATTAAATATCTATTAAGATAGAATCCGACAGATAATGATTCCTCAACCGACCACCAGTAAACCAATGGAAGATGGCTGTGAAAAAGTTCACATTATCGTCGTCTTCTATCCAATAGATCAGTCTTTTAAAAACGGTTTTAATCGCAAATTACCGGAACGGGGATTTTAAAACAAGCATACCAGATCTTGGCTTTCCCAAGGCCCTTTTTATTTTGGAAAATTATTCTGATGAATTCACTCATGCATATATAATTCTACTATCCACGTAAATTATCAAACGCCAGTAACATTCATCATATAAACCACACTCATGCTTACGCGTCATGCGTCTAATGTTTCGAGGAACTCATGCTTGCATATATAATTCTACTTCCAAGTAAATTATCAAATGCGGCTACATCCTCAACATTATAGCATATGTGTCAAACATGCAACATTCACATCCATCATACACATTTGGCGATTGGTTATCGATTTTAAAATAATTTTAAACATTAGGGGCTGATATGCAATTCATGCTTATATTCAATCACGCAACATTCTAGACATGAATCCTAGGCATTTCCAACCATCACAACATGTCTATCCTAGTGCGCGTTCCATATATTTAACCAGGGCTCCGCCCCCAATATGCAATATCCAGCTAGCTTGGCTCTGTCAAGACAACATTTTAACCATGCATAAATATATATTGAATAATAAGAAATTGCACTTCAACCCACTAATTAATGCAGTCCCAAAAACATGTACATCTGAGATCCATCCCCATAATCGAAATAAGGCATAAAGGTTATCAACCATTGAGCACTGTGTAGGCCATTTAAGGTTCAAAACATTTGGTTTTAAAACTTGACCTCCCTATTTTAATTGACTTGAATTCGGTTTTGAAAATTCAGTTCGGTCCAGAATATCCGGTTCGGTATAAACCGATTCGGTTCGGTCCGAAAATAAAAATCTGATTGGGTTCGGTCTGGTGTTAATATTTAAGTATGGTTTGGTCCGAACCGGTCCAATAAAAATAGGTTTCAGTTCGGTTAAACACTCAGAACCAATTTGGTTAGATTCACTTAGTTACCCCGGTCCGACCCGACCCGATTAGGTCGAACCGATTGAGAAAATCTGGTTCGGTTTTAATTCGTCCCAGTTTGACATATTGGACCGGCCCAATAATTTTAAAATAAAAAGGTTGGGCCAAAATGTTTACTTGTGGCCCAAGTAGGGTTGTAAAGTCTAAAATTATTTAACTTAGCCAATAAGTAACATTAACTATATAAAATAATTTTCAATTTTATTAATAATATATGTATATATATGTAAAAATCGGCTACACAATATATATATATATATATATATATATATATATATATATTATTTATTGTCAATATCTTAAATAGGGAAATATATATTCACAATATATTTTCTCAATCTTTTAGGTAACTAAAATCTATCAATAATATCTTTAACCCTATTAAATATTTAGATATATTGATAGTTATATATATTTCTATATATTATTGTGAATCTATCCTAATGTTCCCAATTGTAGATATATTGTTACCTAGAGTAAAAATTAAAATATGGTAAACAATATAATTTCGGCCAAAATTTTATTCCTTGGTGCCTAAGAAATTAAAAAAATTTACGTTGTAATTTACCTAGGTTTCGGCCAAAAACACATAATTGGGAACAAGTGTCAAATTTCAAGATCAAATTTTAATAAGATCTACAATCCAATGTTTGATTTTGAAAAATATCACTTTTTTTTTTAAAAGATCATGATCATCAAATTTCTTAAGAACATCATGAAAATTTCGGACCTCCCATAAAACTTAAAATTCGAAATTTTGAAACTTTTTCATTTAAAATTTCAGTCCGAATATTAAATTTTCAAGAACACCAATTAATCAAAATAATGAACTCCTAACACAGGCTCTAATACCACTGTTAGATTACGGGGAGCAATCACTACGGAAACTAAAATCATGGTACATGCTAGTAATCGAAATTACGCAGTGGAAGATTCGCACATACCACAACAGTAGTCCGTAGTCCCAAGATCCTTGTCGCAGGGAGTTCATGATCCTCCGGTCGGCACCCGTAGGGGTTCTTGTTAAGGAAGCCCTACGTGGTATATTCTCCACAACAAAGCCTTAGATCGATTCTTGGCAAGGGACAGATCTCTGAGTGTTTGCTCGAAGCAAATTGGCACACCCTTGGTGTTTGGTGATGTTCGGCCGAATATGGTGTATTTGTGGGAAGGGTTTTCTCTCAAATCACCACTTGAAGTGAATTGTGATTAACCTTATTAAAACCCCTAACTACCCATACATATAGGAGGAGTAAAGTGGACAAAAGTCCACTTTACTCTCATCCTAATTTCGGCCGGCCATGCTTGTATAAGGAGGCCCAATTTTGGGCCTCTCATGTCTATTGGGATTTGGGTCTGGCCTAATGTCCTAATGTGACATGTACCCAATTAACTTAGGTAACGTATACATATAATGGGCTTCCATTTACGGTGCCCATCACCATATGCTTACAATATATGTGTGTGTTAGTGCTGAATTATATATATATTGTTGATAGATTTATATTCCAAATATAGAATCTTGACAATATATATATATATATATATATATATATATATATATATATATATATATATATATATATATATATTGTGAAAATATTGGAAATTATATCTATAGTTAATATTACTTGGTGGCTAAGTTAAGTTTTTAGTGGATTTTAAAAGCCTTTTTAGCCCACAAGTGTTAATTTCGGTCGAGCCACTAGTGGGTCATGCGCCAGTCCAATTTTGCACATCCGGGTCGTGACAACCGACCCGAGAGACCAAAGGGAACCCGAACCGGGTCAAAAAAACCGAATCGGGTCGGGTTCCACGGGTCAAACCGGAGCGGGTCAACAAATCCGCGTTTTCTCAATCGGTCCGACCCATTCGGGTCGGTTCGAACCGGGTAACTAATGGGTCGAACTAAACCGACCCAGTTTGCGTGAAGGACCGAACAAAACCGAATTCCTAATAAATAGAACCAGACCGGTCGGTCCGAATTGACATGAATCGGACAGTTTTGGTCGGACCAAGCCGAGTCAACTGAAAAATAGGATGGTCAAATTTTAAAATCCAAATTTTTTCGAACTTTAAAATTACCTACATAGCGGGAATTGGTTTGAAATTTTTCATGTCTTTAGTAAAACCTGATACATATTGTTGATTATGGGGATGGATCTCAGAAATGCATGATTATGGGATTGAATCATTTAGTGGGCTGAATTGATATTGCTTAATTAATTGATATTATTGCATGATTAGAGAATTGCGTCTTGACTATGTCAAGCTAGCTGGATATTGTATGTTGTGGGCAGAGCCCTGGTTTTTAATTAATGAGTTACGCTCTAGGATAGACATGCTGTGATGATTGTTCTTGCCTAGATTCCATGTCTAGAAATTCGCATGATTGATTATAAACATGAATTGCAAGTCAGCCCCAAATGTTTTAAAACCAAAAATCTGTCGCCAAATATGCATGTTTGTTGTGGAGTGATCACACATGATGTGTATGCATGAATGTGGAGGATGTAGCCATATATGATAATTTACTTGGGTAGTAGAATTATATGTGCTAGCATGAGTTCCTCAGAACATTAGACGCATGACGCGTATGCATGATGATTGGTGTGTTTCTTTGGTGTGGTTGCGTATTATAATTTGCTTGTGTAGTAGAATTGTATATGCATGCATGAAATCCTCGAAACTTTTTCAAAAAGGACTTGGGAAAGCCAATATCGGGTGTATGTTCTTATTCCCCCTTCCGGTGAGAGCGATCAAATCGTTTTAAAAGACTAATCTATTAGATAGGAAATGTCAGTAATGTAAACTCTTTCATGGCCTTCTTCTATTGGTTTACTGGTGGTCGGGTTGGTTAGATGTCTGAGGAACCATTGCTTGTCGCCTTTTATCTCATAGATATCTGATGTATGCAATTCTTTTCAAAATGTTGTTGTCTCCTTGATTGTCGCATAATTTTATCAAAGTATTAGCATCGAATGGCACCGATGGATACATCATGTGCCAATGAGATTCTGAATGAGACAAACTACGACTTGTGGTGCAAACACATCAATGATATGCTGGATGACAAAGGTATGATAGACCACATACATAAGATGATGAGCTGTCTAGATGCGGGCCTGACAAAGGGGCTAACATATTCCCACTTTAAGTGAGAGCAGGATGACAAGAGAGCAAATGAGATTTTTCTTTCCGAAATGTCTCTGGACTTTAAGGATGAGTATAAGGATGTTACGGTTACAAAGGAAAACTAGGATGCACTGTTCCTGAAATGCGGAAACGGCATCGCAGTTATACTACACCCTCTTATACCCTCTTTGGATGAATGTCGAAAGAGCGACAACATCAGTGTACTTGAGAAAGTATACCAACTCATTAGCATGATCAAACCGCTGGAGGATCAAATTCAGATGGCAGAATAGAAATAATTTGTGCCATAATCAGGATTCTCCCGAAGTCTTGGCGAGCAACCAGGACTCTTCTGACTGTCAGTGGTTCTGTGTTAGATCTTGCATCTTTCCTAAAATTAATCGAGATGGAAGAGGCTCGATTGGCTATGGTTACGACAGAAACCAAAGGGCCGGGATAACCTGCTGGGCAAAAGAGGAAATAGAGGAACAGGGGGAAGAAACAACAGGCTATTGACGGTAAAACGTCAACAAAGTCTAAACAAGGCAGTCTCCAGCTGAAATCAGAGATAGTTTGACAGGGATTCCAGCCCTTTCCGTATCGGCGACGGAGCTGGTTCCAGCAAATCGCATGCTGAAAAGGTATGCGACGTTGGATATGTTATGGAAGCTTTAGTTTACTCATCTGTCATCTTAACTGATTCAAATCCTTATTGGATTCTAGATTCAGGTGCGACGGACCACATAACCAATGACAAAGGATTATTTTCCATGTTCAGACGGATGCTAAAGAATTCTAAGAGGATATACATTGGCGACAACTCTCAAGTTGCCGTCGAAGGAATGGGGAACTACAAATTGTCTATGCGCAATGGCAGGAGCTTACTTCTGGAAAATGTCCTTTTTGCTCCTAGAATTCAAAAGAATGTTGTTTCTGTTACTTCTCTTATGAATAATGGACTTTCTTTATCATTTGAGAACTCCCTCGTTCGTATAAATAAAGGCAATGTCATTTATGGACATGCGTTTTCCTCAAATGATCTCATCGTTACAGATTTGAATGGACATGAAAATCTGAATAGTATGTATTCTGTAACATCCAGGGAGGCAGAGACTGATGCGGCCGGATGGCATGCGAGGTTAGGAAATATAGGCTATGATAGAGTACAAACTCTTACTCAGAGAGGGCTACTGCCCGGAGCGACTCACGTGGTGAAACCACTTGTGAGGATTGTCTAGCCGGAAAGTCCACGCGCAAGCCATTCGGTGAATCACTACGAGTCGAGTACCCATTGCATTTTGTTCATTCCGATGTATGTGGACCCATGAACGTCACTGCTAGGGGTAATAAACGTTACTCTGTAACTTATATCGACGATTTTACCCGTTTCGGGTTTACTCATTTGATTTCTCGTAAATCTGAGGCCATTGAATGCTTCAAAAGCTTTCTCAATCTCGTAGAGAATCAACAGGAGTGAAAGGTGAAAACCTTACGTACAGATAGAGGTAAGGAATATCTCTCTAAAGAGTTCAATAAGTTATGCGATGAAATAGGGATTATCCGACAAACGACAATCCCAAATACTCCACTACAGAATAGTGTGGCGGAACGACGTAATCATACACTCTTGGACATGGTTGGAACCATGATGTCGCGAGCCCAACTTCCAATATCCTTTTGGGGTGATGCATTGTTGACTGCTACTCATGTAGTAAACCTTGTTCCTACAAAATCGGTGGATACAACTGTTAGATTACGGGGAGTAATCACTACGGATACTAAATCATGGTACATGCTATTAATCGAAATTACGCAGCAGAAGATTCGGACATACCTCAAAGATGATCCGTAGTCCCTAGATCCTTTTGCAGGGAGTTCACGATCCTCCGGTCGGGACCCGTAGAGGCTCTAGTTAGAGAAGTCCTACAATACAAGCTCCACAGCAAAGCCTCTGATCGATTCTTGGCACAGGGATAGATCTCTGGAGTGTTTGCTTAGAAAGCAAATTGGCACACCTTGGGTGACTATACGTTCGGCTGAAATACCTAAGTGGGGTAGAGGGTTTTCTCTCTAAAACACTCTAATGAGGAAATAGTGATTAACCCTAAAAGTCCCCTAGCACCATGTATTTATAGGAGGAGCAAAGTGGATTCTACTTTGCCCACACCATTATTTCGGCCGGCCATGCATAGGGGAGTCCCATAATTT
Organism: Clarkia xantiana subsp. parviflora; assembly: GCA_036873135.1. Lineage (NCBI taxonomy): Eukaryota > Viridiplantae > Streptophyta > Magnoliopsida > Myrtales > Onagraceae > Clarkia > Clarkia xantiana. The sequence goes on from JAPTYO010000011.1 coordinate 10,218,198, forward strand.
GGGCCTCTCATGTCAATTGAGATTTGGGTCTAGCCAAATTACCCTAATGTGACGTTTACCTAATTTCCTTAGGCAAACTATACATGTTATGGGCTACCAATTACGACGCCCATCACCATATGCTTACAGCTCCCACTCGTCGGAATGGGAGGGTACCTATTAGTGTATTGTCGTCCAAATCTGCATCAACATTTCACTCCATCGATCTGCTCCTTGCTTCTGAATAGTTCATACGAGGTTTGCCATGCGACCGGAGGATACGACGGGCATCGTGCTAATCATATGTTAGGAGTATTGTAGCGCCCGCGGAACGCTGATTCCCTTTTCTCCAATCAACATGTTTTAAACAACATTTATATTGTATGCGCTGTATCCTAGGTCAACTGTTAATTCTCCTTTTGCCTAGTTTCCACATAGGAACACTTCTCTAAGGCATCCGTACAAGTATTCACAACCTTCAACTAATATCCGGTTGGTGGCCACCTAGTGAATACAAGAGTCGGTGAATTACAGGTGAACTTGACCATCCCCATCGCTCATATCCTTAGTTAGACCCAACCGGTTTCCAAAGACGTGGTCACTGGGCCTTTTTGGTCATCACTACGCTCGTACAACATTGAGCCTGACCTTAGATATGAGTTCTAAGTCCGTGAGTATACTTTAGGTGTCTCTTGATAAGGCTACTAGGATCAATCACACGCTCGAGGTGAAGAAGTTTGCGCCTGCCAGAATTACAAGGATTCCTTCCTAGCACAACCGAGCTGTGACCCCGTGGTCGAACGTGGCACGCGTATTATGAAGCACGCGTTGATAGCATACCTGGATCTTTTTGGTTGACAGGAAAGGGATATGTCAATCATGCTATCACAGATTCTCATCTGGTCCAGAATGTGACTGAGGAACGAAGTTCATCACGACGATATGAAAAACGAAGATAATGTCGAGTTACTTCGAAACTAGATAATCTTCTTGCTTAATCAGGTTTATCCCCTCCATTGCAAGACTACCGTACCTGTGTGACTAGGTAAGGCCCACATTCGACATAGTTTAACAGAGGATTGCGTCCTCCTACGACTTAGTTTATAGACCGTAAATCTGATGTATTTAAGACATTATGACGTCGATTAATCATAATCTCAGTTGCAATTCTTTCGCTTACAAAATGTAACTTTCTAATATCAAAATGTTATCACAGATACATGCCATTTCTAAACCCTACGCAATTCAAGCAATTTTACATACTTTTCGAATATGACCCTGCGTAGTGGTTTTATCACAGATACAGTGGACAAGTATTCCATAGTGATTATATTGTCTTCTACTATAGATTTAGCATAGAAATATTTCACATCAATGTGTTTGGTCCTACTATAGTACTTCGGATTCTTAACTGCCGCAATGGCTGCTTGATTGTCAGAGAAGACCTTTACAGGTTTATTCTCGACATCGCCACAACGCAGCGCAGTTAGAAGCCTTTTGAGCCAGACCGCTTCTTGTGTATTCTTAAAAAGAGCAACGAATTCTGATTCCATCGTGGTTTGACACAGGTTTTCTTCTTGCTCGTCCATGAAATGGCTGCATTAGCAAGGAAGAATGTTCCTCCTGTTGTGGACTTACGATCATCCGGATCGTCACCACGGTCGGCCTCAATGTTATCGGTCAATTCTAACTTCCTGCCCTCATAGCACAGTTCGTAGTCTGCAATACCTTTTCAGATAACGAGTTATTCGTTTTATAGTCTTTAAATATTGATGGCCAGGATCTGAAAGGAAACATGCTACTAGGCCTACGGCGTATAAGATATATGGACGGGTGCATTGCATGGCGTAGAACAAACTACCGACCATCCTGAAACATCCTACACCCTTTATCTATTTATGCTCTGCCAGGTTCTTGGGGCCGTCACGTTTTGACAGTGCGCACCCAAACAACATTGGTGTTTCCACAGATTTTTGCATCCTGCTATCTGAATCTTTTCAACAATTTGTTGATATAAGCTTCTTAAGATATACGTGGCCTCTCTCATGTCCTTGATCTCAAATACAGATGCCAACCAGGACTTTGAATTATTCATGAATCTCATGTCGTTTACAGCAATAAGTATGTCGTCCACGCATAAGGTTAAGATGACAGACTTAGACCTTGAGATCTTATAATACAGACATGGATCCTTGTGATAAACTCACAGATCCGTTTCCTACGATTTCCTCGTGGAATCTGCGGTACCATTGCAGCGACGACCATTTAAGACCGTAGATGGATCTTTGGAGTTTACAAACTTTACGTTCGTCACCATGGGTAATGAAACCTTCCGGTTTCTCCATGTAGATCTCTTCCTCCGGGTTTACGAGGAGGGATGGGGTCTTAATACCTACTCGGTGCAGTTTGAAATCGAGACCTGCGACCATGACCATAAATGGCCATCCACTGTGTTTTTACGCACATGCAGTTAGTATGTTTTGTCAAAGTCCATTCCGTGAATTTAGGTATTGTCTTTCGTTATAAGTCGAGCTACTTATCGCTCGACCTTTTCCATCAGTGGTTAGCCTTCTTTCAGGACACACCCTATCCTTATGCCCATGTGGTTAGCAGTTAAATCAACTATAGACTTTAATGGCTTTCATTTAGGCGATCTCTCTCATTTGTTTTTTCCTCCATTTCTCCACTTGAGGTATTTCCAATGCCTGTTGACAGTCGATAGAGTGAGGTTATCACTTTTCCAGATGGGATACTTCTTTGGAGAAGTTCGACGCCTTTGACTTTCGTCTAGGCTTGATTATCCTGTCTTTGAGTCTTAACGTCTCTCCCACTCGGAATAATGCCTCTTATCGGAACATTTCTTCAAATTGGGATCAAATCTCCTACTCGAGACGATGTTTCTTATCAGAGCATCACTTCTATTAGGTACAAGAGGAGTGCTTTAACCATAACCGACAAATTTCCTTATACGACTTCTCGGTCTCAGAATTTTACTTCCAAGATGAATTCCTTGATCACTAGGATCTGGAAACAAGTTTTTCGGATCACTCCCACTAGGAACAATGGGTAGTATAGGTAGTTGTGGCATCCCCGGTTTAGCATTACGATGATCAGGTTCAACTTGATTCGTCTCAACAGCAACAATGATTTTGTGTGGAAGGAGTTTATTCCTCCCACTGGATTTATACTGAAAATGTTCCCATTATCATTTACCATGTCATTCAATTGAGTTGCTGGCTCAAATCTCTCCCACTCGAATTAAGTCAGACCTGATGTCAGTAATATCCTCTTCTGTCTTTTCAAGACTCATTGCACTGAAAACGTCAATGAATCGGAAAATTCATCCTCAAGTATGTAATGTCTCATGTTCGACCACGACACCATTTTTCTAGATGTAAACATGTACTTTCAAAGAGTAGTTCGCATAATGTTATCCTAGATACGTGTTTAATGCGCAAATTAGTGCCGCATGGTGATATGATATAACTCATTATCATTCTTCAGCTTTTATGGCGGCATGTTTTACCGGATATAATGGAACATAGTTTTACTTGAATGTGAATCACTTCCCATCATCCCTTAGGGAACAGCTGATGAAGTGACTCTAACATTATGTTTATAAACTATGCTTTCAGAAGTGTGTGATTTTATTTAAATGCTTAGCCTGACTTATCGTTAAAGGCGTACAGAATGAAAATCGTTTAACCGACTTCATCCTTCTTCGTTTACAAACTTATCTCAGAGCTTTTATCCCATCTCCAATATGAGCAATTTAGGTTTTCACCTCATGCGTCAGTTGATACTTTTACAAGGTCGTGGTAGCTTCCGAAGCCTACTTCTTAACGATGTAAACGTTATCAATAAGTTATTTCCGAAGAAATGCAAACGCAAATTCAACACATCATCATTTAAACACTTATTATTAAACTCGTACTTTGAAACGATGTGTTCCCTCTTTCGAGTCCACTTGCGCGTTAACGCTATTCACCGAAGTTTTAACCTTGGTTAAACCGTTTCATTTCTGAATTTAATTCAATTTAATCCAATATGTTTCTAACATGATCATCATTACAGATTATTTCATTCAATGGAGTACTAACAAATAAGAAATACTAAATCTTTCAATCTAGCTACGCAATTGATGTTTATGTTCAGTTCAGTTTCCCGACAGAGATGACGGAGTACGTGAATCGATTCGTTTTATTCGACCACTTTTACCTGGCCGAAATTTAGTTTCGGATCGATCCCTCTTAACCGGGTTGATTAATTTTGACAAGTAGATCACATTTCGAATCGAACAGAAAATATTTTGTTCAATAAATCTGAATTTCGAAATAACCAAAACTTTTGTAACTCAAACGAACAATAAATGACAATGATAGGGTTCTTGATCCGAAGATCGCGTATTCAATCCATGATTGTCGCATAGATAGTTGAGAACTTTAAGTCATGTTAAACATCACATCTGAGTAAATTAACGAGTGAATTACAACAAATGATCTGTGTCTGTATAAAACGTTTTACAACTTCATACACATGACCTACGTGGCGTACTAGAGACGCACTTTATCAACATGGTTTAACCCAACGGATTATCGTATAAGACATTTATGGTCCAGTTCTCTCTATAATATGCGGATCATGGTTGATTTCTTTCAAACCTAGTATGGTGAGCAGAGAAGGTTTCCCTTTTAGTGCTATGGTTACTATACTTGATTAGGCTCAAGGTCATTGAGTCCCGTCAATATCAGACAACCATATACATCTTTTCCATGTTGACTTTTCATTCTGATGTGCCGATGTGGGTTTTACGCCAACATCCATGAAAAGAGAGAAAACCATCACGTTTAACCGAAACGTTTAGCTTTTGCATCATTGCTTCCACCGAGGCGGATGCAAAGGGTTACTAAGCTGCAACATTGCCTGGTTGCAATTGAAGTCTTCTTCAACCCCCTTTTTTACCAATGTTGAATGTATAATCACATACGCGTTCATATCATCAAAGAACCTACTCCTATTCTTGGTGAAACAAATTATTACATTCGTTTCTCATTGTCAAAATCATACAGACTACCATATTCATCTGTAGTTGTCCTCTCCATTATATATATATATATTTTTTGGAATCGTAGAGAGTTCAACACGTACTCCTTTTATTCATCATGATTCATACCATCAAGATTGCGTTGAATATCGAATCGCACTAATTCAACCAATTCATACTAAAAAATCGATGATTATGAAAAAAATCAGGTAAACAATAACATTTTGAGAAAGAATTGCATACACCAGATATCTATTAAGATTGAATTCGACAAATAACGATTCCTTGGTCATCTAAACCAACCAACCACCAGTATACTAATGGAAGATGGCTGTGAAAGAGTTCAATTACCGTCGTTATCAATCCAATAAACCAGTCTTTTAAAACGGTTTTAATCGCAAATTAACGGAACGGGGATTTTATAACAAGCCTACCCGATCTTGTCTTTCCCAAGACCCTTTTTATTTTGGAAAAACATTCCGATGAATTAACTCATGAATATATAATTCTACTAACCATGTTAATTATCATACACAAGTAACATTCATCAAACAAACCACACTCATGCTCACGTGTCACGCGTCTAATTTTCCGAGGAACTCATGCTTGCATTCATAATTCTACTTCCAAGTAAATTATCAAATGCGGCTACATCCTCAACATTCTAGCATACGTGTCAAACATGAATCATTCACATCCATCATACATATTTGGCGACTAATTTTCGATTTTAAAATAATTTTAAACATTAGGGGCTGATTTGAAATTCATGCTTATATTCAATCACGCAACATTTTAGACATGAATCCTAGGCATTTCCAACCATCACAACATGTCTATCCTAGTGCGCATTCCATATATTTAACCTGGGCTCCGCCCACAACATGCAGTATCCAACTAGCTTGACTCAGTCAAGACAACAGTTCTAATCATGCATATATATATATATATATATATATATTGAATAATAAACAATTGCAATTCAGCCCTCTAATTAATCCAGTCCCAAAATCATGTATCTCCGAGGTCCATCCCCATAATCGAAACAAGGCATAAATGTTAACAACAATATGAGCAATGTGTAGTCCATTTATAGGTTCAAAAATATTTGGATTTTAAAATTTGACCTCCCTATTTTAATTGAGTTGAATTAAGTTTTGAAAACACGGTTCGATTCAGTCAATTTTGGTTCGTTTTGGTCTGGTTCGGTTCGGTTCAGTTCAGAAAATCCGATTCTGCCTGGTCCGGTAAATTCGGTTCAGCTCGGTCTAGATTTTTTTTTTAAATTTTAAAATCTTGTTCGTTCCGAACCGGTCCAATAAAATAAGGTTCGGTTCGGTTCAACACACAAAACCAGTTCGATTAAATCCACTTAATTACCCCGGTCCGACCCGACTAGGTCGAATCGATTAAGAAAACCCAGTTCGATTTCATTTCGTCCCGATTTGACATATTGGACCGGCCCAACAATTTAAAATATTGAAAGTTAGGCCGAAATGTTTACTTGTGGCCAAAGTAAGGTTTTAAAGCCCAAAAATATTTTAGTTAGCCACCAAGTAACATTTATTATATAAAATAATTTCCAATATTAAATATATATATATATATATATATATATATATATATATATATATATATATATATATATATATATATATATATATTTTTACATATATAGTTCGGCCATATTACTAACATATATATATATATATATATATATATATATATATATATATATATATATATATTTATTGCTAAGATTCTATCTTTAAGATTAAATCAATCAACAATATATATACATATATGTAAAAATCGGCACATTATATAATATATATATATATATATTTATTGTAAATATCTTAAATAGGGTAACAAATATACTGACAGTATATCTTCTCAATCTTTTAGGCAATTAAATCTATCAATATTATCTTTAACCCTATTAAATATTTAGATACACTGATAGTGTCCCAATTATAGATATATTGTTACCTTAATTAAAAAAATTAAAATATGGTAAACAATATAATTTAATATAGTGCCAAAATTCACTAGCTTGGTGACCAATAAATTACAAAATTTACCTAGTAAATTCTTTAAAATTTCGGCACAAACGCTATATTGGGAACAAGTGGTCAAATTTTAAGATCAAATTTTAATAAGATCTAGAATTCAATGTTTGATTTTGATAAATACTACACTTTTCTTGAAGATCATGAACATCAAATTAACCAAGAACTTCATGAAAATTTCGGATTCACCAACAACCCCCAAAAATCGAAAAAATTTAAAATTTTCTTTTAAAATTTTCTTTTTTTATTTTAAACTTCGAGAAGATCCATGTAAGAAGAAATATTTCCACATGTAAACCCAGATAAGGGATAATATCCCTATTAAAAAAAGCAACACAAATAGAACAGACTACAGGAACCTAGGATCCATTTCTGATAGTCTTATCTAGTCGAAGTAAAATCCAATGAAAACGGAACGAACTAATCGAACCCAATAAGGGGACCGAATAGTTCAGTCCAGACGCATTAAGAATCTAGTCCAAATGGACAATATAACTGATAAAAAGTCCTACATGAAGATGCACAATTCAATAATTTATTTTAACTAACATATTGTTGGGACCTGACTCGCGCGGTTTGTCGGGTCCTTAAGAGATTGCGTAGAGGTCTTGTCGAGTTGTCGGAGTCCGCGAGTGTTGTCCGTGCGTGCTCCTCCTAACACCTGCAAAAGGGGTAATACCGAGACCACAGGGGGGTGGTACAAGATGAGCCCTCTCTGATGCCTAAATGAGAAGCGATTCTAGAGAGATAAAGCTAGAGAGAAGTGACAGCTCCCAAGCCAACTTGAACAATGAAATGGGTGACCAAGGTTCCTATTTATAGGGAACTGTGGACTTAAACCCTGTTTTAAGCTATCCGACCCCGGTTTAGTAAGAAAATGTGAACCTGAATTGGGTTTGAGCATGATTGACAGTGGAATGACTCGCACATAGTGTAAAACACGTAAGGGTACGCGCGTCGTAGGGTGACAATCCGGACCACACCGGATTGTCTCAGCAATCCGGACCGGTCCAGATAGTGTAAACAATCCGGACTGGTCCATATTGTGTGAACAATCCGTCTGAACGTGCGTGTTGCGCGTTCAGACCGTTCTAACCCGCGGGTATGCGTTCGTAAGCCGTTAGTGGGTCTGACGTGCTGACGTGGCCTGAATATAAAACGAACCCATATCGGGCGAATATACATCATTTTCTCCCGAGTCAAGTAGTGGCTTAATCATTGCTTGACTCTATTTTACGATAGGATAGGTGTCCGATTCGGGTTCGGGCATTACCTCATGGTGAACTTACTGTCGGTGGGCGGGTGGGCCTCAATGTTGTTCTTCCCTTCCTCTTCTCGGTAAAGGAAAATATAACTGCTGACATGGTTAGGACAACAAGTATATGTATATAATACATATATATGTATATAATACATATATATGTAATGATATGAATGTCTGTATGTAACGTGGACGCGAATATCGACATGTATATAAAACGCGATATACAAGTGTACGTAAATCGACGAATGCTATGCAATGACGTGTAATCAATGATGTAAGCTCATAAATAGATATATGATGACATGATTATGAGTATATATTTGCAATGATGTAACACAAATATATGTCATGTGTAATGTAAGCATGTGGGTATATCCATAAGTATATATGCATGAGTGTATGCTAAGGACTCAAAAAGAGTTAGAAAAAATAAAGATGAGTAACATCTTTAATCATGACCATTAGATAACACCATTGTCATCAAAGGGTTGTGATAAGAGATGGGGATGTAAAAACCCTATCATCATTTTATAAAAGGAGAGAGAGTATTCACCCAAACACATAGCCTCCACTCCCCAAGCTAGCATATTTTCCATTCTTGGAGAGCAGGACGCTTGAAGACCAAGAAACTTGGCCTTCAAGTATTTCGGCCGGTCACCCACACCACACGGCGGTGACACCTTTCCCGCGCGGGAGCAAGCGGCTGCGGCGCAGTCACGACGGCCGGAGGTAGCGGCGGCGGCGGCGCGGCGGATGGTAGCGATGGCGGCGGGCGGCTTTCCGGCGACGACGACGTGGTTACGACGGCGACGTGGTTACGGCGGCGAGGGCTCCGGCGGTTGATTATACCACTTTCCGGTATGATTGTGAGTTTAACCGGCTCTATTTCGCTAATATTTAGCTTGGTGAAAGTTTGATTTTTATGCCCACCGTGTGTTTGATTTAATTCCTAACAAACATTGACATGATGTAGGATTCATAATGTATAAAAAATGGCTAAGTGTTTTGAACCACTGAATGTATAGTAGAGACTGTTATTTCCCTTGTTGATCGTGCTTGTTGGTCGACCGAGATCTTGTCATGTTTGGATTGTTTATTTTGACCACCCACTGATTGCCTATTGATCGCGGTCGCTGATCAAATAGTGTTTTGTTATTCAATTTACCGCTCTTTGATAGAAATTATTGATCAGTAAAGTCCATGTCTTGACTTGTGTTGTACTAAGCCTTGTGTGTATATGCTTGTTTGTATGATAATATTGATAGCACTAGTTGGGTCTTGTATTGCTCTTGTCAAGTATACAAGTAAGCGTGTATAACCTGCAATCATTGAATGATATATACATATAGGTGTTAGTGCTATAATCGTGTTTGCACCATTACCCTGAGTTGTTGTGTTGGGTCGAGTGGGCACGTGTAGGGTCGTATAGGCTGTATAGGTTGTATAAGTATTGGGATGAGGCCCTTACTAACATAGAGTTTCCATTGTATAAGGATGTTTTCTATGTAGTAATTTGAACTTATAAGTTTGTTGGTGTTGAGTTGCCCCCGTGTAGAGGATATTCGCCACATAATGATTAGTCACATGACTGTCACGTGTATACTTGCTGAGTAAATTTTAGTTTACCATTGCAGGCTTTGTAGCTTAGGTACTGCAGAGCAATTTGTTGATTCAGTGTGTTATAGCTGACGCGTCCCTCACTAGGACTTCCTTCCCGACTTGTAGGATTCAGAAAGATGAGTAAGTTTTTCATTCCTACTCCTGGCGTTACATACTGTCAAGACTCTGGTTCAAGGTCCAAGTCAGACTCGTTGGCATCCCACGAATCAGGATCTAATTCTGGTTCAGACTCTTCCTCTGATTCGGGGTCTGATTCAGAGTCAGAAGACATGCTTCAGACCTTTACCGACAACCAGCTGCGTCGAAAGGAGTATCAGAGTTATGTCGAGTTGTCTTGCCCTCTTTTAGAAGCCGCGTATCCTTCTGATGTACATATAGATGTTGTTCGGGGTTCGCCTACCGTTCCCCCTACTTAGATGGAGGCAGTGTACACAACCCAGGTGCGGGAAGAGTTGCGTTTACCTTATTGCCGCGAATTGGTTAGGTTATGTCGTTATTAGAGGATCTCTCTGACCGACCTTGCACCTGCTGAGATAAGATCTTCGATTTGTTTTCGCGTGTTGGATCACCGGCGGTCGTGGCACTACTTGACCTTGCTTTTCTGATGTTTCTTTCGACTCCAATGTCAGGACGCTTCTGGCTTGTCTTCTATAGCCATTCGCTAGCCTTCATTGAGGGAGTGAGGTTTCACGAGTCTCGACTTGGGACAAGTGAAGTGAAATGCTGCGCTTCGGTTTGTGGCAGCTTCTGACCGTTCTGGCAGTCATTGGAGGAATCAATATTTATTCATTAATGATGTCAGGGTGACTTGGCCGGTCGCGCATGTCACTCGTACTGACCCCGTGCCCACGTACTCTGAGTTTTCTACTTCAGATAAAGAAACTGTGAAGTTAATATACCGGAGTCACAAGACGCGCGCCTATCGCCCTGTGTCTTGCGTGTCAGAACGGGATTTGCGCGAAGCTGGAATTCATATAACTTATTCGGGAGGCTCTTTGGTATGTTATGAACCTTTGTAACTTCTATCATGTTTTGATGTAGGTTGGTTTCTTGGAAAAAGCTCGCGCTTGCAGGCGGGTCTTCCGGGCAATGTTGCTGCCCACGAGCGGAGTACTCCTCCTGTTGCCCCGGCGGCACTCGAGGTTTTGAAGCCTGGCCGAGGGAAGGAATCCATGGGTAAGCTGCTTTCAAGAAACTTCGTCCCTCCTTATTTCCACTAAGTGTTATTGTTCTTACTTAGTCTTGCTTTGGTTTTCAGGTCGTTCGCCTAACGTAACCGACCGCGTTGTCTCCGTTGATGATACCACGCCTCGCCCAAGGATGAAGAGGTCTGACTTAGAGGTTCGTCCCTCGAGCAATCCCAAGAGATCCAAGTCTACTCCATGTGGTGAGTCATCGAGGGCTCCTTCCCGTGACAAATGGAAGGACGTTGAGATTTGGACTCGAGCATCTGCCATTTCTGCCCCCTGGTCGAGGGACCGGACCTCGGGGGAGGAACTGATTAGAGAGGGTACGTTGTTCGCGTTGTTGATCTTCTGTTACACTAGTGTTTTTTTTTATCCTTTTTATTTGTATATCTCTGCTCTTGTAGGAGTTTTGCCACTCCCTGCGCTTTGTCGTGCTGATTTGGTTCGTTTCTTTGAAGGTGACGTTATGGGATTCGAATGGGTACCTTTTTCTTCTGCTGGTGGGCATCAGTTTATGAAAGAGTCTCATTTGGGCACTCCCGGGGTAGGCATGTGTGTAATGCACAGGGTTGTTCCTCCTGGGGATCGAATGATTCGACCCAGTGAGCCGGAGGATGCGTGCGCATATGCTGAGGGTGCGCTTGTTTGTGTAGTTATTATTTCGCTGCAACTTTTTCCTTGTTGAATGTGGAATTGTGCTTCAGGTTGTTGCTGATGTTGTGAACCTTTCCTCCTTCGTGATTGAACTCACTGAGGAAAATAAGGTTCTCGAGGAGAAGTGTGGCGTTGTTTGCCATGAGCTTGCTGGAGTGAAGGAGAAAGCTCGCTTCATGGATGTGAAGGTCAATGATTTGGAGGCTGCTGCCTTTGATCGCCAGAGTCGGGTTGCCACTCTCGAGTTCGAGATAGCTGCCCTTCACAAGAAGATTGCGGATTGGCGAGGCGCATGCTCTTGCCCTGTAGGCTGTGCAGGAGAGTGCCTACAAGGAAGGGAAGGAGGACTCTATTGCCGAGTACAAGGATTCTACGTGCTTTCATGATGATATCCAGGCGGGCTGCGAGAAGGTGATGTATGACTTTGCTGAGGAGTTTATCGAGCAAGTTCACACTCTCGGACCTGGTTTTCCTTTTGACTGGCTTGGTGCCTTTGCCCCATTTTCTACCGGACACGTGGCAGCATTGCGAGCTTGGGATTAAGTTGTTGCTCGAGTTGATCTTGTGTTTGATCCTGATGGTGACATCGGTGTGGTTGTGGAATCTACCGTCCAGGATGAGAGTATTGCGGAGCCATCCGGAGATGTGGTAATTTCTCATGTGGTGTCCGGTTGATAAGTGTATGTTTATTCGAACTTTGTAGATAGCCTTGCTCCCCTTATTGGGTTGAGGATTTCTTATTTTGGTTGTTTCCCTTGAACTCTTTTCCTTTATGCTTGTCGTTTGTCGTTGTGACAATGGACTTGTTATGAATGCTTTGGTTATGCATGATAACTAGTAGTAATATTTCATACATTTGTTATTGTAGTTGTCCATATGGTTTGGACTATAGAGTAGAGTTGAGACTCCTCCTCTGATTGGATGTAGTGTCCGTAGTTGTAGTGATAGGACGTGAGTCACTATAGGTCGCGCGCCCCTCTTGGTTGTCCCAAGGAATGGCGTAGTATATAAGTGTCAGATAAACACGTGGGTCGTATGCTTGCCGTATTTCATGGGTGGTAACGCGCAAGAATTTGAACCGGTACTTGCCATTTTTTCATGGGTAGTAATGCGCAAGAGCTTTACTCGTACGTAGAAGTATCGTCTCGACAAAGCGAGACATTAGTTTTTACCGTCACTTAGTCCACTCTAAGGCGACGTTGTGACAAAACGCTACTTGTTAATTTGGTGCGTTTTTCCATCCGCTAGTTGGGCACACCCTTTGTAACGTTGTTGCAAGGCGTTCCATTGGCTATTCCATGTACTTACCTTGCATTGCTACTACGCCTCCACTTGGTTATTCCAAAGGGCGGAACAGATGTCGTGTAATATGCCTTGTAGTTTTTACCGTCTCTTGGACGATTCCAAGGCGACGTTGTGGCAAGACACGACTTGCTTATTTGTATGTGTTTTGCTTCCGCTACTTGGGCAACCCAAGTGTAACGTTGTGGCAATATGTTCATTGGCTATTCCCGTACTTGTCTTGCGATTGCACCTCTTCTTGGTTATTCCAAGGGGCTGCACAAGACCGCGTTGTACGACTTGCAGTTTTTACCGTCTCTTGGTCCATTCCAAGGCGACCTTGTGGCAAGACTCGACTTGCTAATTTGTCGAGTTTTATTTTTGTTATTTGTTCATCTCCAAGATAACGTTTTACAAGACTCGACTTGTAGGGTTGGCGAGTTTTCGATACATTGCGTATAGCGATGTTCTCAGGATACGCTCTTGCGGGCGTAGAAATTTATTTCTCACAGGATACGCTCCTGAAGGCATAGAAATGAACGATATTGGTCTTGATAGTCTGTTTAGCGTAATAGCTTATATAGTTCATGCAATTTATATGTATATAGTCCTCTACTTGGTGTGTTTCCAGAGTAGGGTGTATTGTGGATGTATAAGTAGGGATTGTACCGACGAAAAAGCATCGACTTCATTAGTCTTGTGAAGTATATACAATGGTAAACAAATGGGGTCAACCGATCACCCATATGTAAATGATTTAATACTATTTTAAACTACTAGGCTAGTTTCCTCTGTATATGGAGTGTAGGTAGACTGGAAATAGATAAGTAAAAACTGTGAGTAGAGTATGGGGAAGATATGTTCGCCGCCTCCAAGGTTGGTTTGCTCATATTGTGGGGTGGTTGAGCACCACGCGACTTTGCAATGCCCCTAGAGAAATCATCTCCTCGATTTCCATCCTCAAGGTGAAGCAATCATTGGTGTTATGCCCCCAAGTATGGTGGTACTTGCACCAGTCTTCTGTGTTAGTTCCTAGGAACGCTTGTAGTGTTTCGCGTGGAGGAGGTAGCTTGTCCAGTAGGATGTTGACATATAGTTCTTCGACTCCTATGTTTAGAGGAATGAAAGGATAATCTGTGTTGCTGTTCATTCCCCTGCTTGTGCTTCCGTGAAAAAATACCCCCCCCCCCCCCCCCCCGTCTTTTGCGGGTGGCTTGCTCCATCCCAACTCGTATTCACATTCAATTTCTCTTTTGAGTTTCTCTTTGAGATCATCCATTGATTGGGTGGTCCTCCAACCAACATGTATTCTTCCGAACAGGAGAAAAGAGGGAGCATTCATGTTCATTTAGAACGCGTTGATTACAACCTCCTTTGTTGCTTTCACCATAGCAGCGTTCTGCGCATAGCACTTGAAGTAGCTCCAAATAGGTTCTCCTTCTTCTTGTTTGATATCCCAAACACTTTGAAGTGTTGGGACTAAATGTTGATTTACTAGTCCTCCAAGCACGACAACCTGTTTGATTTGGTTCTCTTCTTCTCGTCGGGTGCCTTCCCCTTCAGTTGTGCCTAGCCTGATCATTGCAATGGAGAGTTGTTGCTTACACCAGAGAGCGTTGACATAGCATTATCGTGCGGATGTTTAATCATCCAACACTTCTCCCACTCCGATTTTGGTTTGGAATTTCATCTTCTGATGCGCAGTTTAAGGCACTATCTCGTACGGGTTTATCGTTGTTCTCCCCAATATCCCATTTTACGCTACTAAGGCTTCAACCACTACGAAGTTGACGTTGATGTCAAGATTTTTCCAGACTTGACCAATCATTACTGGGAGAGTGGTTGTCCCTAGGGGGTATGTCGCTGCTCCGGCGAAGCTTATGAGTGGGGAACTCCCCGGAGTTAAATCTGCATTTGTCTTTCCCAGCTGCATTAGTATTATGATGTGTAAGATGTCCGCAGAGCTGCCGCCGTTAACTAGGATTCGTTTGACGTCGTAGTCTGCGATCGGCATGTTAATCACTAGCGCGTCATCATGAGGATAGACAATGTGTCTCATGTCTTCCTTGGAGAATTTGATGATGACATCTTCTTGTTCTGCTCGTTGTCTTTTGCCATACTTTGGGAGTGTCTCTTCTTGTGATGCATATACATTCCTGGCATTTGACCCTTGTCCCCTAGAGGCTTGTCCTCCATAGATGACATTAATCACGCTCCGCTTGGGAGGAGCCGGATTGTCATGTACTTTCTATTTGCCTTTATTTCAGAATGAGGGCTCTCCTGGAATCCTCTTCGGATTGTTCTCGCCTTGATCCACAAAGTGTTTTAACTCTCCTTCTGAATCACGTTATTGATTCTCATCTTCAAACTAAAGCAATTTTTGGTATCGTTTCCATACACTTCGTGGTTGTCACACCACTTGTCTGTTTCTTTCCCTAGGGGGCCATTTCAACAATTATTAGACTCCTTCCAAGGGTTGTTTTCTCTCATCTCTTTCAGGATCACCGTCAAAGGTGTGTTTAAAGGGACGAGGTTTGCAGCGTTGATTTCCCTTGGTCGTTGAAATTCAACCTGATTCACCCTCTTTTTTTGTGGTTGTCATTGCTTGTTTTGTTGGCTCCCCTGGAACTGCTTTGTTGGTCCGGACTTGTTATTGTCTTTTCCACGCATGGTGTTTATCTTTGCCTTCTTATTGACTCTGAACTTCTCCAGGTCCACAAACTTCTTAACTCGTGAAGCTAACTCTTCTAGAGTTTCTGCCGGGCATTTTGCCATTTTTTCCCCTAGTGTGTAGCCAAGGCGACCTAAGTTCCATATAAACGACCTTACTATCTCGCCTTCCGACAGGTTCTTTGTATGTCTGCAATTTTTTGGTTGAAGTGGCCATAGTAGTCAGCTAGAGACTCATCTTGCTCTTGTCGCACATCGTCGAGTGCATTTGACCCTTTCAAGAGTATGCGCTCTCCCATATACTTATGTATGAACTTAGCTTTCAGGTATGTCCATGAGCCGACGCCATATATTCATGCATACATTCATGACTACAATCGCAGCATGTCTACACCCACTTCCATACTTGTGTTCCTACTTGCATGTATGCTAGTACACATTTTCATATTCATGATACATCCATGTTCACTCAAGGTAACATCCTATAGGCATATTTTCTAGTATCCCATACTTAGGAAATTTTTTAGACCAAAATTGAAATTTCTCCCCACATAGGCCTGTCCCATCATGATATTGAAGTACGGACTCGCCTAACCATGTTCATGTTGCATCCCCACACATGCGTATATTTTCCGAGTATAAGCTCGTGACGGTATTGGATTTATTGTTTCCATGTCGGACGGACGCGTGCTTGGACACGTGTCCGTGCTATTCTGACATTTGCAATTCCTCTATCTTATAAGACAGGGGGCAGAGTCAGAGACACACACCCATGGGTAAGTAAGGATTCCGACAAAAGGTAAAATTCCGGCTTCAAATTGCGCGTGTCATACCATCCTAAAATAGAGTCAATCAAAGGTCAAACCATTGGTTGACTCGGGGGCATGTGATGGATATACGCCCAATTTGAACCCGTTGATTTCCGAATCGTTTTATTTTGATCACCCCGTTAATGATTATAAATCGAAACTTCGACCCAAACACCCCGCGGAAACACCAACGGTCTGGATGAGGCCAAAATATTCATTCGGACCACGGCAAACTCACCTAGGTGAGGTCGGGTGGCCACACCCAACCCCTACCCTTGGGGGTCGGATTTTCTCCCCCCCCCCCTAAGGGCCCCGGCACCGCTTTCCGACTCCCGTACTCAGTTTATTTTCGCCGACTTTCTCCGTGCTTTAAGGTCTTAATTACGTGATCAAGGGCTAATTAATTTTGTTTAAAGGTTAAAGATGTCATTAAGCCACCTTAATGACACCGTTGCCTATAAATACATCATTTCCACCATTCATTTGAACATCTTGGCTAAGTGTGCAATTTAGCTCTGACTTCTCTCTAGCTTTATCTCTCTAAAAATGACGTTCTGACTTAAGCATCGGAGAGGGTTCATCAAGCACCACCCCCCTCCGTGCTTGATATTGCCCCTCTTGCAGGGTGGCAAGGAGAAGAGAGCCGAAGAAGCAGAAGAGCATAGAGCAGAGGACAAGCCCCAGGGGGTCAGAAGTACAAGCCTCAGGGGTTCAGAAGGAGAGAATGAAAGGAGGTCAGAAGGAGAGAAGGAAAGGAGGTCAGAAGGAGAGAAGGAAAGGAGGTCAGAAGGAGAGAAGAGAAGGACGCATATCAGAACGACTACCCCAGGGAGCAGAAGGGCATGGATCAGAACGACTAGCCCTAGGAGCACTAAACCTGACATTTCATTAGTGGGAGATAAATTCTAGATTGACGACCCGTTGACCTAGACTTTATAACCTAACAGTGATACCCGTCGTAAAAAACAAGAACCTCAACGTAAGTATTAATTGCATGCCCCCATGGGTATAGCTAAGTGGCAACTTCAAAGTCACCAACAGTCTAACATGAAGAACAAAACGCTTTCTAATAGAGAGGCCCAAACTTCGAACTTCACAAATACGAAGTTGAAACAGTTAATATACAAGAAAGCCCAAACACGATGTTACACCATCAAAGTCACGTCAAATCAAGACAACCCATAAACCAACTCGGGGGCCCGTACCTCACAAACGGGGCAAATAGTAAACAAATGTTCCACTAAGTATGAAGATAGCCTAGGGAAATAGATAGATCCCTAGGGGGAGAGCAGTATCGGAGCTGAAGAATCAACCTCATTCCCTATATTACGGAAAATCCAAAAGAAATGAAAAGCGACTCAATGTCACAAGAAAATCACGGGATGCCTCAACCTGCTCAAAACCTGATAAATTGAAGTCACATAAGGAAGAATCATTCATGATCCTCCGCTAGAAAAAAGGAGAAAACCGAGTAAGAACTGCATCAACGTGTCCCTCCACACGGACCAACGCGCAACGACAACATACACCCGATCGAACGCCAACGTCAGGAATACGGGAAACACAACTACGTATGCGCAACCCAACTTTGATTTAGACAACTCCACTCAAAACTTTCATAAGAGTGGAAATATTGAAGAATCAAACTCAAAACCTCGACAAAGTGAGGCACGCACCTAACGAACCCATGGCTCGTAATGTTACCCATCCATTCGGAAAAGATGTTTTCAAGCACACGAACTAGGAGCGTCCGGTCAGACAATCCAATCCGAAAATTCCCAGCTGGACCAGCATGGCCCAAAATCTCTAAGTTGGAGTACTCTGACCCGAAATCTTCGAAGCAAAGCAGTTGAGTTAATTGAGAAACATACACAAGGTGTGCCCACTACGGGGGCAGCGCGACGCACACATACGTTGACATACCAATATGAGGTTTAACACCTCACATCTATGATTCAAATGTGCATACTACGGGCATAGCACGATACGCATGACGACGCATCACCATGAGGCGTAACACCTCGTTTTTCGATTCCAAGTGTAACTACTGTAGGCACAGCGCAGGACTCGCGTGCGTCGACGCTTCAACATGGGGATTAACACCTCTCTTCCAGAAACTAAGTATGATTGCAGCAGGCGCAACACGACGTGACACGCGCGCTATGAAATGCGGTCAATTCAAGGAATAACACCATGCGTCCAAAACGTCTGACACGCCTACTACGATGGCAACATAACGCGCGCACTGCAAAACGTGTTCGAGGCAAGGGGTAACACCCTACATCCGACTCAGACTCATTAGAGGCTTCCCAATCCTCTTCAGGCTCCGACGCTCAATAAAGATCGAGAAAAATAGTAACAGGATCTCTAAGAGAAGAAGACTTACGCATGATGTGAAGTGCAGTTCCAATAAGGCAACGACAATCACATCCACGCCAAAAACTAAGGATCCAAGGAACAAGAAGCACAAATAGCCTACAACATGAATGGAAGGCTTGGTGATACTCATGAAAAATCAACATTGTTTCCTTGAATGAACAACTACTACGTCTAATTCGGGGGCAACAAGAAACACACGCGCTATGAAGCACGACAGGCGCAAGGGCTGACACTCTACATCTGAAACAACTACTACGCCTACTACAGGGGCAACATGACATACACACACTATGAAGTAAGACGGATATAAGGGCTGACACCCTACGTCTAGGACGACCACTACGTCATACACGGGGGCAACATGACACACATACACTATGACGACATGGCCAAAATAAAGGCTTACGCACTACGCTACGTCAGCCTCATGAGCGATATGATATAAATGACAATAAAAGTGACAAATGCAAAGGCTAACTTCCTAAGCACAAAATGATCGCTATGCCTACTCGGGGGCAACATGATACTAGTAGTATGACACACGACGGACGTGGAGGGTAACCCCGTACGTCTAGTGTATGAACAAGCCTATAACAAAGGAAAGGATGCGAGCATAACGCACAACGCCATCGACGCGAGACTCAACACCTTACGTCTAAGGTATTAACAAGCCTACCTCGAGGGCAAATATCTAAATTTTTATTTCATGATTACAGGTTATGCCCAAAATGATCAATATGAAAAAAAAAAAAAAAAAAAAAACTCTAACGGTAATCCCTTTCCGATATATATGCAATGATTCAATAAATTTGATATATCCTTGATTGGCATGTATGCATACGAATTGCAACAAATGTCACTATTTTACATGATTAGGCATATATTCATAATTGACATGTATGCACTCACTAGCATCAAATGAAACTATTTTTACATGCCTAGGCATATATTCATGATCGACATGTATGCACTTGCATCAAATGTCACTATTTTTACATACTCATGCATACACACATGACGACATACAAACATCCATCCATATATACTCTATTAAATACATAGGCACGTGCCCATGTCAGCACGTCGCATTCACTTGCACTATCAATAATGATGCATTACACGTTCAGAGATGTCTATGCCAATGCTTAGGCCCATGAAAGCACATGTTTACACACTTATGACTCACCCCATAGTTGTGTATATTTTTGCATCTATGATTATGAAAATTTCATAGGTTGATCACCCTCCAAGCAAGGAAGGAACAAGTATCGGGCAACAAGCACTGACAACGCCAGACTCTTTAAAGAGGTAAAGTATAGTCGAGGTACCAATTCGGGTGTGCATCCTTTCAAAATGAGAGTCAAGTAAAGGTAAACCCTAAATGCTTGACTCAGGGGCAATCCGGTCAAAGAGAGACCTTCGACCGGACTAATCCGGCCAAAAGGACCAAACTAGCCTGGTCAAGCCCCTTTGACCAGACTAGTCCGGCCAAAGGTTCCCCGAACGGACTAGTCTGGTCGGGAGGGGGCCGTCCCCGCGTTCGGCCCCGACGCCCGGAACCATACTGCGCTATGCGTATGACGGTCACTCTGTCCCGTATCAAATATTACGCGGACCCCACCAAATACTGTGGGCTCCTCTGATACTTAGATCACGATCTCTATAAATAGGACATCATATATCTCATTTACAACTTGATCTAACTTTGAATGCTCGAACCTCTCTCTAAACCCGAATACTTATTAA
This sequence comes from Clarkia xantiana subsp. parviflora, assembly GCA_036873135.1. NCBI lineage: Eukaryota > Viridiplantae > Streptophyta > Magnoliopsida > Myrtales > Onagraceae > Clarkia > Clarkia xantiana. Next base: position 10,238,903 of record JAPTYO010000011.1, read on the forward strand.
GCATCGGAGAGGGTTCACCGGACATCCCCCCCCCCCCCCCCCCCCGAAGTTTCCCTTTTTGCAGGTTAACGAGAGGAAGATCAAGAAGAACGGAACACGAGCAAGAAAAGTGATCTCGGCACGAGAAAACCGCCAAGACATGGACCTCAACGCGCGTGGTCCATCACCTGATTGAATAGAAGAAGATTCACATCTCTATCAGGTGTATGACGCGTTGCTATATGAGATTAATTAAAATGTTAGACTGCAAGAAATGTGATGACCTAATGGGTTGGTTCGTAATAAGTGATGTAGTATATAATGTAATTTAGATTGTAATGTTTGGTTGTGTTTATAGTGTTATATTACGTTGTTTTAGTTTGTTTTATAATGTTAGTTATAATGTACTTATTTATTATTATAATATTAATATATATGAGAGGATTATATGTTATAATAAATAATAGGTAATATTTAATATTTAATACAAATAAAAATAAAAATGCCTTATAAATAACAAATAATACAAAAAATAATAATTAGAAAAAATAATAATAAATAATAAACAATAATACTGGTGAATGAAAGGATTAAACGAAGTAATTTATATTTGATAATTAGTATTTAATTTTTTTACTTTTAAGTATCTCATCATCATTAAAGTTCAAAATTCATTAAAAGTTCTAGTAAAGCGATTGCTCAGGATCTTCACGCCTTCTCTCTCTACAGAAAAACCCATCTTTGAAGAAACCCTAGTTCATCATTACCCGGCTGCTTAGGTTCTCGTGCAAGCTTGCGTCTGCATGATCCCTTCCACCGCTGATTCCTCTTCCCCAGTCTTTCTCTCCCTTCTGTCGACCTGGAGCGTGACCATGGCTTGCATGCCTGACGCTTCATATCCGTGCTTGAAACCCACTGCCACTCTAATCATTACTTCTCCAATTCTGAATCCACCCGGTTCATTTCCTTCTTCAAGCACTTCGTCTCCTACTTCAGACTTATCTTTCTCCATCAGCCTCATCCATTCCTCTCTTCTTCAGACTTTTCATCTTCTTCTCACCTCCTTCCTCGCCTAACCATTCACTTCAAGCCTTCCCTGAACCTTCTGGCGCTACAATGGTTCCGTGGAATCGTATCTTGTTTGGTCGTTGTTTTGAGCTTCGTAGAGACCGCCCTGATCTTATACGCCGTTTCACTATGACACGCTGTAGAATCCCTCAAGTCGTTCGTGGCAACAGACGTGATGATGGCTTATGGGTCTTCCATTTCCCGTCGGAGCACCTAGCATCAGAGGTTCTTCATAATGGACCTTACCAAATCGATGGCCAGATTCTTGTCCTCACCAGGGCCGATCTACTTTCCCATACCATCTCCATGGATTTCACAAAATCCCGGTGTGGATTGAACTTCGAGGCATCCCTCCCCATCTCATGACTGAAGCTAACATCGGGATACTAGCTCAGCGGGTTGGACCGATCCTTCAAACTGATTTTTCGGAGGAACTTGCTCTGGAAACTGCTTTTGCTCGTGTTTGCGTCCTGCTGAATTTGGAGATTCCGGTGATCCATTCACTTGGGTTGAATGACGAGTTCTTGTCTCATGATGTTACTATCTGTTACCGTATTGGCTTTCCCTGTAGACGGTATGGAATATTTGGACACAATCTTGTTGAATGTCGCCTACCAGATGATACATTCTTGATCGCAATTAATCGAAGGAGGGAGGTTGTTGATCAACACCCCAGACTTCCCCCACGTCTTCGTCTGGATAGGGATTTATTTCCCATGGTAACCGGGGCAATGGCTTGCTTTTACGTTGGATGTCATTCTTTGAGGAAGACTCGGCACTGAGTAGACCTTCTGGGATTGATATGGTGGCCGCTCGTCAACGTCAACAGGAAGAGAATATTGAAATCCCTAATTTTCAACATGCTGATCGTCCTAGGGTTGTCCCCCCTCAGCAAAGAGTCCCTCCTAGGGCCTCTCCCTCACCTTTCTTGGGCCATGCTTCAGCCCGAAGGCAACATGCAACATCTCGTCCGGTGACACCCCACCAATGGTCTCAATTCGCATCGTCGGAGAGATGGGCCCTTCCCAACGGCCCACTTTCTACCGGTTTCTCTTCATCGGGAAATTCTCGACTTCCTTCATTTCCGTCTTCTTCAAATCATCCCCCTGGATTTCGCTACCCGCCATATGATAGGGTTCCAGTGCAATTTCCGAACGGAAACCCTAATTTTGATCAGATCGCTCAACCTTTTGCTGGATTGGGCTTATCTCATGGTCTCTACACAGTACTCGTGCCAACTCTTGTTCCAGGCTGGGCCTTCCCATGGATCACTAGTCCGTTTGGACAGCTTGGACATCCTCGCTCGCACTCCTCTTCTACTGTGCCTTCTGCCCGACCTGAGAGTAGCTCATCTTTTCAGCAACTGCAAGACTCGTCCGGCCCTTACAATCTCGTGGCCCACTCGGTCACGCCTTCCATGCTATCTCACAGCCAGGGGTCTAATCGCTATATGGACATGCAAGTGGAGACAGCCCTCCCCATCGCGGTGGATTCCTCTTTTGCCCATGATCATGCTAGAAGAGCATCAGGAAATTTTCAGTTATCCGCGGTCGATGACCTCACCGCCATCTCGGTGGCTCTAGGTATTGAAGCTGGAACCTTCACGGAGTACCACATGAATGATCAGGAGCTGGACAACCAACTTATGCTCATGGAATACTTCCATCAACTGGCACAATCGGAGAAGCTCAATCTCATCAACCAGGCCCTTCAGCACCAGCATCGCCTCCCCACCATCGCCCGGGGAAGGAACCCATGCAATTAGATAAGGATCTCCCATCCAAGAAGAGGCGCAGATCAGCCCTTACCATTAGGGAACCTAGTGCCTTTCCAGAGGAAGAACGTTTGATGCAACCAGCTTTGGATGGACGTGTCCAAGATATTCCTCAACAACTCAACCTCATGGTGGAGGTAGCTGCTACACCTCAGGCACGTCGTTCTCGACCAAGGAGAGGCCGAAATTTCATACCTCCAGGATTGCAGGATCCATTCTCTTAGGTAGCCAGTCTCTTTACCATTTGGCATCAAGTGCATTATTTTGGTTACTTTACATTCTCTGCCTTGAATCCTAATTCTGCGCACACCAGCTTTGAATTGCCTGCCTTAGACACTTTTAGGGCATGTTACTCAACCATTTCTTCTTCCCTGGATTTAGCCCCGGTGATTAATCTGCGGCCCGCGGATATATTTTTACGACATATTCCGCAACCCCAATGAATGTTTTAAGTTGGAATTGTCAAGGCATTGGACGTTCCTTGACAATGCGACACCTCCACTTTCTGGTTGGTGTCTGGCGACCCAAAATTTTATTTCTGTCTGAGGTCAAATCAAATCTTCCGCGCCTTCAATATGCACTTTCCAGCCTAGGTTTACTGATATTACCATCCAAGAACCTTCGAATACTCGCGGTGGTTTGGTCATTGCTTGGAAGGACTTGTACTCTCTTCAAATCCTTTCCCAAACTTATATTTTTTTCCATTGCATTATCACTCATGATCCCTTATCCCCTCTGTGGTACGCTACATTTGTCTACGCTCCCTTAAAATTTGCTCTTCGCCCGGCCTTTTGGGCCAACCTTGGAACTCTTCCAACCTCTATTACTCCCCGTTGGCTCCTCGTTGGTGACTTCAATGACATCTGGAATAGTACGGAAAAAGAAGGCGGGAATGTGGTCTCAGATACTCGTTTAATCGAGGCCCATGCCTGGTCGGATAGCCTAAACCTGCTTGATCTTGGCTTTTCTGGTTCCCCTTTAATGTGAACAAATAAACGTTCGGGTAGATTCTTCATCCGTGAACGTTTGGATAGTTCTTTTTCCACTCTTGAATGGCGCCTTGCCTATCATATGGCCTCACTTGTCCATTTGGAACGTGTGGGGTCGGATCATTGTCCTATCCTTCTTCAATTAGATGCTCCGGCTCCTGCCACCCATCCTCTATTCCGTTTCGAACATATGTGGCTTAATCATGAAAATTTCATTCCCACAGTTAAGCGATCATGGAAGCGGCCTATTGTTTCCTCTCCACAATGCACCCTTGCCCTTAATCTGAAAAGGCTCAAATTCTCCCTCCAAAGATGGCGCCATGATGTGTTTGGAAATTTTAAAGCTGAAATTCATAGCTTGGTTGACCAGCTAGGCCAATGCCAACAGTCCACTCCCTCGGACCCAACCCCTTCCAACCTCTTGGAACAACGCCTTGACCAACTCTTTCTTCGTTAAGAAACTCATTGGCTTCAAAAATCTCGTCCACTTTGGCTGATTCAAGGAGATCTATGAACCGAGAGGATCTTGGATGAATATCAAATGTATTAACAACCAAAATCAGTTTGTACAATTGGTAGATCAAGGTATATATAGGAGAAGAGAGCATCTAACTAACTAACTAACTAACTTATAGTGTAAGTAAGCTAGACTAGTGTGTACAAATGTGTAAAGTATGGAATGTATGGAATATACATTCCTATATGCTCCCATCATTTTCTTCTTTTGTCTTTTCATGAAAAACATCCTTGATACCATAGAGCCTAAGCAAGGCAATGTGCTGCTTCTTGAGTAGAGCCTTTGTCAATAAATCTGCCAGCTGATCTCTAGAAGCAACATGTGTTGGTGCAATCTGCCCTGAATGAATGTGGTGCCTAGTGAAATGGCAATCCAATTCAATATGCTTGGTACGTTCATGAAACATTGGGTTTTTGGCTATCTTCACTGCAGACTCACTATCAGTGAATATAGGAATGGGCAAAGTGACATGCACCCCAAGCTCCTTTAGAAGCCTAGCAACCCAAAGAGCCTCTTGAATGGCTGCCCTCAAGCATTTGTACTCTGCCTCTGCACTTGAAAGGGAAACCGTGTCTTTCTTCTTCACTTTCCACCCTACCATAGCTCCACCAATCTTTACACAATATGCACTAATGGACTTCCTACTGAATGGGCAAGCTGCCCAATCTGAATCACAATAAAGACTCAAGTCAAGTGCATGTTGGTTGGGTAGAGAAGTCCTTGGCCAGGAGTACCTTTGATGTACTTGATCACCCTTATAGCTGCATCATGATGGGACTTCTTAGGCTTGTCAAAAAATTGACTTAGCCTTTGAACTGCAAAGCTAATATCTGGCCTAGTCATTGTCATATACAATAACTTGCCCACCAATCTTCTATAGGCAGACACATCTTCAAGAGGCAAATCATCTGAGGAGGTGCTGGTTGCTTCATCATATGCGCAAGTTGTGAGCTTGAGATTGAACTCCATACGAGTCTCACAGGGTCTAGCAGCCCCCAAACCAACCTCCTCAATAAGCTCAAGGGCATACTTCCTTTGGTTGATGACCAAACCCTCTTTGGACCTTGCAATTTCCAAACCCAAGAAATACCTCAAGTTGCCCAAATCCTTGAGCTTAAAATGGGACTTCAGAATGGACTTCAAGTGATCAATCATAGAAGCACTTGAGCCTGTGATGAGCAAATCATCCACATAAATGAGAAGATACACCCTGTTTCACCATTTGCCTTGGTGAACAAGGAATGATCCGAGGCACTTTGAGAATAGCCATTCTCCAATAGGGTGTTAGTGAGCTTGATGTTCCATTGTCTAGATGCTTGCTTTAACTCATAAAGTGACTTCAAAAGCTTGCACACACGTTTAGAAGCACCAGGAGTGACCATAGGAGAATCAAAGCCTTGAGGAATGTCCATGTAAACCTCTTCATGCAAGTCACCTTGAAGAAAAGCATTGTTGACATCCATCTGGAAGAGTCCCCAAGAATGAGAGGCTGCCATAGCCAAAACAATCCTCACAGTTGTCATCTTCACCACAGGGGAAAAGGTATCATTGAAATCAGTCCCTTCTACTTGGGTAAAGCATTTGGCAACAAGCCTAGCCTTGTACCTTTCAACGGAACCATCAGAGTTGTACTTCACCCTAAACACCCATTTGCAACCAATAGAAGACTTCCCATGGGGCAGCTCCATAATCTTCCATGTGTTGTTATCTTGTAAAGCCTTGATCTCCTTCTTCACAGCAATCACTCAATTTGAGTCTTTGACTGCTTGCTTATATGTAGAAGGCTCCTTGATCTTGTCAATGGAAGCCAAGAAGCAATTGAAGGTACGATTAAGATGATCATAGGCAATGTACTTCTCCATTCCAAAAGCAGCATTTGAAGAAGAGTCCCTTTTTAATTGAGCAATCCTTGCACTCCTTCTCAAGGCACGTACATGTGGAGGCTCAACCAAAGGAACCTGAGGAGGAGCATCCTCAACCATGGGGGGCTGAGGTGGAGAGACCAAAGGAGAAACCATTGGTGATCCCGAAGAAGACTCCTCAACTAATAACTTGGACTCCAAGCAAGTAGGCAACAGAGATCTCAACTCTGCCTTAGACATACCAAAAGGAAAGATGTGCTCATGAAAAACAACATCCCTTGAAACTTGGAAAGCTGAATTGGAAATCTTCATCACAAGATAACCTTTTTGAGAAGTGGAGTATCCCATGAGGATGCAAGGCTCAGCTCTTGAACTAAACTTGTCAGAGTTGTTCAAGTTTGTGGCAAAGCATAGGCAGCCCATGATCCTTAAATGATTGATTGAAGGTGACTTGCCATAAAGAACATCCATAGGATATTTGAACTCCAAAGAAGATGAAGGTAACATATTCATCAAATAACAAGCTGTGAGAACACAATAGCCCCAATACTTGATAGGCATACAAGCCTGAAACCTCAATGCCCTTGCCACATTCAAAATTTGTCTATGCTTGCGCTCCACTCTACCATTCTGCTGAGGAGTGTAGGTGCAACTAGTTTGATGCTGAATTCCCAAAAGAAGGAAATGATCCTTACAAATGGAATTGATTAACTCAGATCCATTATCACTCATAGAAATCTTCACCATAGCTCCAAACTGATTCTGAACCACCAATAAGAAGCTTTGAATATGAATGAAGGTATCACTCTTGTTCTTCATTAGAAAAACCCAAGTTGCCCTGGAGAAGTCATCCACAATGGTGAGGAAGTATTGATAGCCTTTGAATGTAGGGACTTTATATGGACCCAAAGATCCAAATGTATCAAGGCAAAAGGAATAGAGGCATGAGAATGACTAATAGGGAAAGATAATCTTGATTGTTTGGTCAAAGGGCAAATGGTACAATGTTTGACACATTTATTTGAAGAGTCATTTAAACACAATACATCATTCAAATGACCCAAATTAGTAGATGATATGTGTCCTAAACGCCTATGCCAAAGCCAAGAAGCCTCCTCTTTATTTTCCTTTGAAGTAGTATGAGCTGCCACCACCTTGCTTGAGCCTGAAAGTAGTGAGTCCCTGAGTATGTAAAGGCCTTTGGATCTCTCACCAATCACCATTGGCTTCCCAACATGGCCCTGAATCAACACATTTGCACAAGTAAATATAACTTTGCAATTCAACTGAGTAGGAAGCTTAGACACTGAGATCAAGTTGAACTTGAAATCAGGCACATATAGAATGTCATCCAAGGTAAAACCAGAGGAGAAGGAGCAGCTCCCAATATGAGTGACCTTGCACTTATTTCCATTTGGTAAGTTAACAAATTGATGAGGGGAATCAGCCTTCCTTATGTTGTGCAACCAGCTCAAATGATGAGTGATATGGTTTGTAGCACCTGAGTCTACAATTCAAATCATAGATGAACTATATGTGGGGGATATACCTGTCATATTCACACGAATAGGCTCATCCTCTTGAAATGAAAGGGGATCAAAGTCGTCTTGAATGGCAATGTGCTGGACCCTTCCATCCAAGCCAGTGTGAAGAATCCTTTGCTCCTTAGTACCATGAAAGATTCTTTTGTCCCCTGCAGCCACATGTTCCACCAAAACAGAGGAAGGATTCTCATCATCCAAGCTCACATTGGCTGCATTCAAGGTCTTTTCAAGGCTGAGGAGGGTGCAAGGTGTGGATGCTTCTTCCAACAAGTATCCATCTTGTGCCTCTTCTTGCCACAAAAGGAGCAAAACCAAGTTGACTTATCAACCTTGCCTCCCTTGCCATTGGAACCATCTGAAGAGGATCCCTGAATAGCTCCATAAGAAGAGGAGCTATTGCCATTGTAATTCCTTGGGAAAGAAGCAACATTGTTAGAACCATTGCCACCTGAGTTATATCCTCCACCACCTCTTGAATTGATGAAGTTCCTTTGAGAGTATAGGGTTGTGGCCTCCCCCAAATCCTAACCAGAGATGGCACGTTGGCTTTCCTCTTGTAGCAACACAGAAAAAGCCACACTCAATGAAGGCAATGGTTGCCTCATCAAGAGACTACTTCTAACATAAGCAAATGATTCATTTAAGCCTAAGAGAAAAGAAATCAGTTTCTGTTTCTCCTTATGCTCATTTATCAACTTGCTATCAGCTGAACACTCAAGCCTTAGGTCATCAATGGAACCCAATGCATCCCAAAGTTGTTTCATCCTCCCAAAGTATTCAGTGATTGATTGAGCACCTTGTGAGCATTGGTAAATTTCCCTTGTGAGCTGAAAGATTTGTGTCCCATCAATCTTCTCAAACATTTCTTTGAGATCAAGCAAAATAGACAATGCAGTGGTGTTGTAAACCAACCCATTCACCAACTCCTTAGCAACGGTATTCCTTAACCAAGCCTTGACCAAAGCATTGGCTCTGTCCCACCTCACATGCTTAGCCACAGGCACACTCAGACGTGAGCATGTACCATCTATAAACCCAATCTTGTTCTTTAAAAGCAGTCCCTCCTTGATTGCTGTGCTCCATGCGTGATAATTGCTTGATCCTTGAAGCTGAAAAGGAATCAGCAACAATCCAATGGTGTCCGAGGGATGCAAGGATAGTGGATCTTCAATCGAGTAATCAGCCATGTCGCAATGACCAAATCTCCAGAAACTCAACTGAATTTGACGTAAAGAACAAGAAACTTCAACAAACTAAAAACCACAACAGCAGAAACCCAACGGAATTCCCAGAAATTGATGAATCTTCAACACCAAGCAATACGAGCAAGAACACCAGGTATGCGTAACAGAAACAAGATCACGTAGCTATCCAAAATGAATATAGGCATCAATCCAGTCAAGAAACAGTCGCAAATGGATCAAGATCACGAAATCAATGATTGCAATCAAGAAAACCATCTAATTAATCACCTAATCAATCGAAGCTTGAAGACGAAGCAAACGACGAAGAACCTCGCTTGGAAAGCAAGAACTGGATGATCTAAGCTGATACGATCCAAATGCAGATTCAGTTGAGCTGAAACATAACTCAATTGATGATGTAGAAGACTTACAAAGAGTCGAAGTCCAGCGTATTGATGATTGAAGACACGAAACCAAGCTGAAATCCTGGAAACGAAGCTCGAAATCCACCAGAAATGGAGGTTGCGTGGCTAGCAAGAAAACGCCGCTGGCTCTGATACCATATGAACCGAGAGGATCTTTGATGAATATCAAATGTATTAACAACCAAAATCAGTTTGTACAATTGGTAGATCAAGGTATATATAGGAGAAGAGACCATCTAACTAACTAACTAACTTAGAATGTATGTAAGCTAGACTAGTGTGTACAAATGTGTAAAGTATGGAATGTATGGAATATACATACCTATAAGATCGTAATACCAAGTTTTCCATGCTTCTTTTATTCTCCGTCGTGCCCGGAACCGTCTAGATTGGTTAAAGGACTCTGAGGGACATTCCCCGGCGGCAATATAGACACATATTCTGGAATTCTTTTCAAACCTCTTTCGTGCTGGGGATTTTCCAGTTCACTATGAATTACCTGTGCTCTTCCGCAATCGCGTTCCCTCGGCTAACTGACTCCCCTTGGAAAATCAGGTTTCCCATCTTGAAATCCTAGCTGCCTTTAAAGACCTACATATAAAAGGCATCCCATCTTGAATGGTCCTTCCTTTCCAGGATCATGCAAGCTCTGAATCTTCCTCCTCTCTTCCAACTTTGGATCATGCAATGCATCACTACACCATCCTTGGCATTCCTTCTCAATGGTAAACCCTCTCTGTTTATCCAGCCCTCCAGAGGTATCCGCTAGGGTGACTGTCGGACCTAAAGTCTGACCTACGACGAATTTACGTTTTGAAAACGCGGATTTTAAAAGATTCTCCACTAGTTAATTAAAACTAACTAGAATCCTAAATTACCTAAGCGAATAACGAGTTAAACACTTAGGCATTAAATCAGTCTACGATCAGAAATTCGAGTTCGGGGGTTCTGTTACGAATTAAAAATATAATTTTTAATTACGCCATTTCGGTACTCAATTCACAAATTTCCACTACTTTAACACAATAGAAAATAATGGTAAAAAAAATTTAATTCTCTACCCTAGGTAATTAGCGATTTACATAATTGCTACACAAATTTGAAACACTTAAATTAACAAGTAAATTAACAAACACTTAAATTAACAATTAATAATTATCAAAAATTAAATTAAAACATAACCCGTCATATATGCATTATATCAACTAAAACATATTTAACATATTATATATTAACTAAATAAAAAAAAATTATTATTCAATATATATACAATTGAAATAAATGGATGTACCTGTTCTTCAAGATACCATACACTTTATTAGGAGCGACTGGAGTGAATTGACTGCCAGAAAGAGACGGGTGCAGCGGCGGACAGTCGGAGATGGCCGATGAAGAGGAGCTCGGAGCTGATGAATGAGCCATATGTTAAATTAACGAACAAAGCAACATTACAATAATCGAAACTAGTATTCGGGAACTATTATTCTTTGTATGTACGTTATGTCTGATTAGTCCATTCACGTGTCTTGTTTATATATATCTTGTATCTATTCTACCTATTCCATTAATTAATTCACTAGTATATTATATATATATATATATAAGAAACGAAGAAGGAGCTCTTGGATTCATGCAGCAAACTATGGAAAAGTATGATTTACAAACAACATGAAACAAACTATTAAAATATAACAATAAAAGATTGATAAGATAGAAAATGTGAATAAATAACACGATGCTGCGAATTGAGATCACGAAAAGAATAACTTTTGCGGCTTAAACTTGACGTAGTTCTTCTTTTCTCTTTTTGTTCTCCCCTTACAATGTAAACATAGACCACTATTTATAATACTTAGATCTAGTCTAATTAAGCAGTAAATTACACTGATTTATTCTCCTAGTATACTCTAAATATTCTAAATACTTAATACAAATATTCAGAAAAATATACACTGCAATAAATACAGATAACTATCCTAATATTGCTCTGAGCATCTTTGGAAGCTTCGCGACTTGCCAAATTTAGACATTTCCTCATTTAGGTGCGTCACACGTCACGCGAGTCGCGCGTGGTCCAAAATTAGGTGTTTACATTTTGCCCCTCTTTGGGCGGATTCCCGTAGAACATGTTCGAGGGGATTCGTCCAAAGACACGGAAACACCGAATTTTGGATGATAAGTCTGTCTTTCTTTTGAGTCTTCGAGTCTTCAAGGGAGCTCCTGGCTTATTTCGGACGGTGCGAAAGAAAACCTCCATTGGTAGTGGGGTAAATAAGAGCCTCGGTCGGCGGTGCCCCTGTTGGTGGTGCCTCCGTTGGCGGTGCAGAAATTAAAGCCTCCAGTGGCGTGCGGAAAAGTAAAGCCTCGGTCGGCGGTGCCCCTGTTGGCAGTGCCTCCGTTGGCGTTGCAGAAAGTAAAGCCTCCAGTGGCGTGCGGAAAAGTAAAGGCTCCAGTGGCGTGCAGTAAAGTAAAATCTTGATCGATGATGCCTCCAGCGGCGAGCGGAAAAGTAAAGCCTCCAGTGGCGTGTAGAAAAGTAAAGCCTCCAGTGGCGTCCGTTGGAGAAGTGCCTCTAGTGGCGTGACTTGCGAAGGCTGAACACTAAGGCTTCGTTCGTCGGGGATGACTCTCAGGAAGATGGAAAACTTCAGATCCTGATTGTTGGTTGTGACTTATAGGAACAGACTGTAACAGTCCTACTCATCATTTGAGTGGTGACTTGCGTGAACAGACTGTAACTGTCCCGCTTGCCGTGAGGTTGACTCGTAGGAACAGACTGTAACAATCCTACTCATCCTTGAATGGTGACTCGCGAGAGCAGACTGTAACCGTCCCGCTTGCCCTGAAGTTGACTCGTAGGAACAGACTGTAATAGTCCTACTCATCTTTGGAATGCGACCTGCGAGAGCAGACTGTAACCGTCTCGCTTGCCGTGAAGTTGACTCGTAGGCACAGACTGTAACAGTCCTACTCGTCCTTGAATGGTGAATCGCGAGAACAGACTGTAACCGTCCCGCTTGCCGTTTGGAAAACGCTGTGTCGTAGAAAATATGCTTGCGCATGAGCGTTTGTCCCTAATTTTTGCCTAAATTGTGCATTGTGCGACAACCTAGCGGGATCTTTTTTCTCTTTTTTCTTTTTTTTTTTTTGTTGAGAATTTCACTTTTTTCTCTCCTTTTGCCACGGCCGATTGAGAGATTTTCGACCGTGCCCCTCGATTTTTTTATTCTCTCATTTTCTCATGATTGCAATTTATGAATTTGCAACCATGCCCCTCATTTCCTGATTTTGTCTAGGCCGCCCTTTCGGGTTTTCAACCTAGCGGAAACACTCTTTATTTGGTAGCCGATTAAACGGTGGTTGTGACTCGTACATTATTTTCTGCCTCGATGCGGGAGTATTTGTAGCCATTTGGAGGATGAATGTGACCCTTTTCTCACCGTCTTCGATGTTGCGGGAGCTCTTTTGATTGTAGCCATTTGGAGGGTGGATGTGGCCCTTCATTCCTTGTCTCTGATCCGGGAAACACTCTTTGTATGTAACCATTTTGAGGGTGGTTGTGGCCCTTTCACTTAATATCCGCCATCGATGTTTCGGGATCGCTCTTTTGACAGTAGCCGTTTGAGGGACGACTGTGACCCTTTCTTTTATTTTCCCGCCCTCACCGGGTTCGTGAGATCACTCTTTTTGTGTAGCCATTTTAAGGGTGGCTGTGGCTCTTATTATTCTCCCGCTCTCACAGGGTTCGCGGGTTCACTCTTTTATTTGTAGCCGTTTGGAGGGTGGTTGTGGCCCTTTCACCTATTTCCCGCTTTTGACATTGCAGGAGCGCTCTTTATCTGTAGCCATTTGAAGGGTGGCCGTGGCCCTTTCTTTACAGTCGTTTTATGGACGACTGAGACCCTTTTTATTTATAGTTGATTTAGGGACAACTGTGACCCTTTATTTCTTCACTGCTCTCAAAAAATTTGCATGATGACTCTTTTTATCTTTCTGTAGCCGATTAAAGGGCGGCTGTGACCCTAAAGAAAATGATTTTTTTTTTCTTTTTTTTTTTTGAAAAATAAAATCTAACTAAAATAATCAACAATAATTATGTACACGCCCCTAGTAGCAAATTGAAAAATTTTAGTTCAAAACATATTCTTGAGAAAGACTCAGGTGATTGAGTCAAAATATATTGGTCGTGTCGACGCCCTGGATTAACCCTATGACAATGGATGACATAGGCAATGATTTCTTCTCTTGGCTTCTCAAGTGCCCCGGCTATTGCTCAATCTCATATGGGGATGCCCCACGGTTAGCACTGACGAGTTTAGACTTCGCCACATGACGAATGTATGACTCGGTTGAGGATCACACATGGATGACATGGAGTAATCCGCATTGGGGCACAGATATTGCGCGAGGTAAATTCGGCAGCTGACAAAAGAATGGTTGGCGAGCAAAGTGACGTGCACGAGATGTGCTCTTCAGAAGCTTTTATTTGGATGATTATCCGAGCTGCACAATGAGTAAGGAAAAAACTCAAATTTCGGGGAGAAAATTGATCACGACTTCTCTTACCTGGGTGTCGGATCTTTCTAGTGGGCAATGTTCTCGCTATGCGACTGGACCTGCTGTATCTCCTAATTTTCCTGCTCCATCTAGAAATCACAACTTGTATATGAACATCTTCCGGAAAGTAAATGCCCCTGGACCTCTGATGGAAGGCAACAACAATAATGTTTCTTTGCTTGACATCTCAAATGTTCATTGATCAGCACATTGAATCTTCACGAGACTCTCAATGATCTCTTGTCCCATCTCCGGACATTTCCGATCTCAATAGGAGATGTCCCTTGGTTACCACCGACCGGTTTAGATCTCACCGTAAAAAAAATGTACCACTTGGTTCGAGGACGCGTATGAATTCCACATATGGTGGGTGGAATTTTGAGATGTAAGTTCTTTGGAGCAGTCACGTTTCACGTGGTTGCGACCTCGTCGAAGTGGTCGTCTGATCTGCAAAAAGAGTAGAGATACTCAAATCTCAAGAAAAAAATCAAGTACAATTCATCGTACCTGAGCGTTGGATATCCCGAATGTGGAATTTTTCTTCGTGCAACTGGATGACTGCATGTTCTTTTTTGTTGCCCCATTTGGCCGACACCAATTGTATGTACCAGATACCTATCCAAGGGTACCTGAAAAGACCAAACAATAAAGTTAGTATAAAGAATAAAAGAAGTCATGCATGATTTTTCGGAAAACTTCTAATGTCATTCATTTCATAATTTTGATTACATTTCAGAAAGAATCAAAATTCATGATCTAAGGTATTTTGCACTAGCTTGGAGTTTACTGAGTTTGCTGGGTGTACTATGTGGCTCGAACGCAGGACATATGCTCAAAACAAAGTTTTTTCAAAAAGGGTTTTCTCGTCCTTTGTTTAAACTTGAATAGTCATACTCAACTAAACAGTTAAACTATTTTTTCAAATTAGAATCAAATCTCTCGCTTTTTAAACGCTTGCTCATGCGAATGTTGAGACGATCTTGCCAGAAAAGTGCAATACACCTTGGATAAAAACGAATGGCACTTCGAATTTTTTTTGTAATGCTCATGCATGCTCGAAAGTTAAAGTTCTACTATAAAGAAACTTACAACTTACAGCCAGTTTACCTGAATGATACATATATACAAAATGAAAAATCCAGGTAAAGTTTTTTTATAAAAAGAAATGCAAATGCGATGGATGTTTGGAATTAAAAGCTCAACAACTAAGAGAAGATTTACAATCTATCTAAAAACTTATTTCCTAAAAAAATGCATATTAGATGTACATGAGATGAAAGTTGTACAATAAAGAAAATTTACAAGTTATCTGAATTTTTTTTTTTTTTTCGAGGAAAAAAAAAAATCAATTCATCTTGATTGCTCAAAATTGAAAAAAATCAAGTGATTTTTTTTTTTAAAGAATGCATATGAAATGCACAACAATAAATACAAGATGCAAACTTAAAAATAAAAGTTCTACAACTAAGAAAAATTACAATTTACCTGAAAGGTTTTTCGAAAATATTGCATATGAGATGCACATCTTAAGATTAAAAAATCAGGTAAAAGGTTTTTTTTTAAACAATGAGCCCTAAAACTCGGAGAACTTACGATTTATCTAAAAAGTTTTTTTAATTAATGCATATTGGATGCATTATTTAAAAATAAAACAATTCAGGTAAAAAGTTTTTTTGAAATGATGCATGTGGAATGCACGTTCGAAATTAGAAGCTCTAATAGCTAAAGAGGAATCACAATTTTTTCTAAAATGTTTTTTTGCATGCGCGACGCGCTAACCAAAATCACAACTTACCTAAAGAAGTTTTTTTAATTAATGCATATTGGATGCATTATTTAAAAATAAAACAATTCAGGTAAAAAGTTTTTTTGAAATGATGCATGTGGAATGCACGTTCGAAATTAGAAGCTCTAATAGTTAAAGAGGAATCTTCTAAAATGTTTTTTTGCATGCGCGACGCTCTAACCAAAATCACAACTTACATGAAGAGTTTTTTTAAGAAAAAAAATATTGCGTATGAAACGCAAGTTTGAATAAATAAATAAAAAGATTCAGGTAATAGGTTTTTTTTTTTAAAAAAAAAACAATGCATACATGTTCGGAAAGAAAAATTCTAAATGGCCAACTACTTAGCTGAAATTTTTTTTTTTTTTAATGCAGTTCGATGAATGCATGAGAATAAAAGTTACACAGTTTTCCTGACAACTCTTTTTTACAACAAAAAAAACACGGATAAAACACAACATGTTAGGGGGTAAAAAAATGTGTGGCTTTGCTCTACAAGGTAGGTTCCACTGATAGGTTCCCGACAAGGTGGTTTCCTCACCCCATCATAGGGATCATAAGACCTTCACAAGCGAGTAGAGTTTTTCCGAGTCGTACCGGCGGCCCAGCCGCTCCGGTCGTACCGTACTAAACCTCCGGGGTTCCTAGTCGCCCTGGGTTTTAGGCGTTTTGGTGATTATTTTAAAGTGGGTGTGCGACTTCAAATAATGCCATAAAAAGAAAATGTCAATTAATTACTCTAAAAATATGTACCTGTCACACAAAAAAATAAAGTTAGAATGGTGAAGATAATAAAATATGAAAACTCAAAAAACATGGCAATAAGCGAATACAATGAGCCCGAACCCTCTAAATCGTCCCCAGCAGAGTCGCCAAATTGTCGGACCTAAAATCTGACCTACGGCGAATTTACGTTTTGAAAACGCGGATTTTGAAAGAGTCGCCACTAGTTAATTAAAACTAACTAGAATCCTAAATTACCTAAGCGAATAACGAGTTAAACACTTAGGCATTAAATCAGTCTACGATCAGAAATTCGAGTTCGGGGGTTCTGTTACGAATTAAAAATATAATTTTTAATTACGCCCTTTCGGTACTCAATTCACAAATTTCCACTACTTTAACACAATAGAAAATAATGGTAAAAAAAATTTAATTCTCTACCCTAGGTAATTAGCGATTTACGTAATTGCTACACAAATTTGAAATACTTAAATTAACAAGTAAATTAACAAACACTTAAATTAACAATTAAATTATCAAAAATTAAATTAAAACATAACCCGTCATGTATGCATAATATAAACTAAAACATATTTAACATATTATATATTAACTAAATAAAAAAAATTATTATTCAATATATATACAATTGAAATAAATGGATGTACATGTTCTTCAAGATACCATACACTTTATTAGGAGCGACTGGAGTGAATTGACTGCCAAAAAGAGACGGGTGCAGCGGCGGACAGTCGGAGATGGCCGATGAAGAGGAGCTCGGAGCTGATGAATGAGCCATATGTTAAATTAACGAACAAAGCAACATCACAATAATCGAAACTAGTATTCGGGAACTATTATTCTTTGTATGTACGTTATGTCTGATTAGTCCATTCACGTGTCTTGTTTATATATATCTTGTATCTTGTATCTATTCTACCTATTCCATTAATTAATTCACTAGTATATATATTATATATATATATATATATATATATATATATATATATATATACTAGTTATTAACGCGTGCGTTGCACGCGTGTCGGTCATCTAAATTTCAAGATATAATTTATCTTAAGCTTTCTAATATGATAATATTTAATTAATACATGGGCAACTTGAGGGTTGGGAGAAAAAAAGAACGACACAATATAATTCACAACGAAAAAAATAAAAAGATGATAATTAGGTACAAAATTAACTATTGTTTTCCATTACGGTACTAAATTAGCTTTACATGTATATATATATATATTTAAGGTTAGAACTAATAATGAGTTACATCGTGTATGGCGTAGGTTATTAACGACAAAGTTGTATCTAACTCATCAACTTGAGGAGTGAAGAATGTAAACCCGTACTTAACCACATAGAGTCATTAGTGGAACAGTTTGATCTATACAAACGTAACTATACACGTTCCATACAATTTTATACCATAATATCAGCAAAAATTGATTTAACGCTAAAGGAAAATTCACTTCATTAAAATCAAAATTTTATACTTGACTTTACGTCAATTACTTATTTAAATATTAATTAGGTTGTACACAATTTGATTGAATTAACAGATGGAAGAACTAAGTTAATAGTTCGAGACCCTAAATGATGGACGATGAGTAACATGTTATTCGTAAAAGGTCAAAATTCAAGAACCTTTGTTGACACATATACAAAAAATCTCAACATGTACTCTAAGTGTACACGAGTTGAATACATATCATACTTTGGGGGTGACTCGAATTTATAGGTATATTGCATTAAGAAGTTAATAATAATTAAAGTAACATGTAAGTTAAGTGACTTAGCAAAAAAATTAATGCAATTTAACTAATGAAAATTTTAGTAACACTCAAATATAGTAGGGACTAAATCATCAATTTTTTAAATCACTAATGTCTGAAGTTTATTGAATTCACCTTAAATATTTATTCAACTACTAATTAGGATATACCAAATATGATTGAATTTACAAACACAAGAACAAAATCAATTGTTCGAGTCAATAAGTATTGAACATTGAGTAACATGGTATATGTAAAATCAAACTTCAGGAACTACGGTTGATCCATATTTTAATAGGTTATATGAGTTGGCAAGTGACTGATTTATGTGATACAAAAATGTCAACGGGCGGAACATCCCCAAATATGTGATATGGTAAATGAAACAATGCATGCACCCGACATTTGCACATATTGAATGCATATCATATGTTAAGGCTGACTCTTATTGATGGATTCAGATCTCTTGCCCACTCTTCATGCCCCAGATTGTGCCTCACCATTTAGATTTTAACACGTGTCCTTAAATTTAATTTTTCTTCTAGGTTTCACCAATCCCAGTAGGGATTTAGAGAAAAAACCACAAAATTAATTACACACAGAACACGTATTAAAAAATTAACAGTGAGACACGATCTAGAACAAGAATAGTGGGGCATGAGATATGCATCCCTAATTGATAAGTTTATTGGATTGGGAATTTAATAATAACTACGGCGACCTGTCAATTAAGTGAACTTAAAAAATAAAAATAACAAAATTTAACGAAATGATTTGTAAGTAACAGTAAAGATAAATAGATGGGTCTCAAAGATAATAAGGAATAAATCATCAATTTTATAAAGTTATGGGAACTAAATATTATATAATAATAATAATAATAATAATAATAATAAAATAAAAAATCTTGAAAAAGTACCTATTGGGGGTGAGGACAACCCTCACTTTTTATATTGGTATAAAGATAAAAGAAACGAAGAATGCAGCAAACTATGGAAAAGTATGATTTACAAACAACATGAAACAAACTATTAAAATATAACAATAAAACATTGATAAGATAGAAAATGTGAATAAATAACACGATGCTGCGAATTGAGATCACGAAAAGAATAGCTTTGGCGGCTTAAACTTGATGTAGTTCTTCTTTTCTCTTTTTGTTCTCCCCTTACAATGTAAACATAGACCACTATTTATAATACTTAAATCTAGTCTAATTAAGCAGTAAATTACACTGATTTATTCTCCTAATATACTCTAAATATTCTAAATACTTAATACAAATATTCAGAAAAATATACACTGCAATAAATACAGATAACTATCCTAATATTGCTCTGAGCATCTTTGGAAGCTTCGCGACTTGCCAAATTTAGACATTTCCTCATTTAGGTGCATCACACGTCACGCGAGTCGCGCGTGGTCCAAAATTAGGTGTTTACAGTGACCCACTCTCTTCGTTCTTATTTATTCTCTGTGCGGAAGCCTTATCAGCCAAATTGTCAACTGCTCAATTGGAAGGAATGATTAAAGGAATTCGTCCAAGCTCTGACTATCAACCTATCACTCATCTGTTTTTTGCGGATGACAGCTTCTTTATTTTCGAAGCTTCTACCTCCAGTGTGGATACTGTTGTTGAAATCCTAGATATTTTTGCCCGGGAATCAGGTCAGTTGATCAACTATTCCAGATCAAGCATACGATTCAGCAAAAATATTACTGTTGTTGATTGTCTGCGCTACCCTACACGCCATGGTGTGCGGGAAATGGGTGATGCTGATCTTTATTTGGGTTTACCTAAAAAAAAGGAATCGGTAACAAGTTGGTTGATCGAATATCCTGTAGAATACAATGATGGATGAGTTCCCTTCTCTCAGCCGCTGGGAAAGCAGTCCTTATCCAATCAACGGTTGCTTCCATCCCTACTTATTCCATCTCTTGTCTTCAACTTCCCTTCTCCTCCCTTGACAAGATTGAACAACTAATTCGTGCTATCTGGTGGAAAACTTCCTCTTCTACTAAAGGCATTCCTTGGGTTGCTTTGGCCCAAAATCACTACCTCCAAAGCGAAAGATGGTCTTGGCTTCCGCGATCTACGTCAGTTCAATAAAGCTCTCCTCCTCAAACAGCTCTGACGTATTCTTTCTCAGGAATCCATTTGGACAGCTTGTATGCAGGCAAAGTACCTCTCTCGGGATCCTTTCTCCACTGTCTAAGCATCTTCATCTCACTAACTCCCTTGGCGCACTCTATTGGCCTTGAGACCCTTTTTAGTGGAGGGAAGCAGATGGCGCATTGGATCCGGTGCGTCCGTTAACTTTTGGACTGATCCATGGGTTCTGAATCATTCTTCCTTGGCCAATTGGGCCAAACCAGATACCTGTCTCTATGCTCTCATTGTGGATCAAGTCTTTAATACATCTACAAATGCTTGGAACATACCCCTCATGGATACTCTATTACACCTATTCATGACGAACCTTATTCGGGACATTCCTCTTCCCCTCTTCCCTATTTCAGATAAACTTGTATGGAATCATACGCGGCAAGGACAGTATTCCGTCAAATCTGGATATCATTTCCTCGTCACACTCTCACGGGATGAGACGACTTCTACCTCTACATCCCCTAGGACTGCTAACCCTTCTTTTGGATCCAACTCTAGAATCTCAAAGTTGCTCCAAAGATAAAGATGTTCATCTGGAAGGGATGTGTAAACGGCCATCCCCTCAATGCACCACTTTTCTAGAGAGTTCGGAATGCTAATCTTTTCTGTTGTTTTTGCAACCAAGTCTTCGAAATTTAGGATCATCTGATGTGGAATTGCCCCATCACGCAGTGGGTCTGGTTTGCAGCCCCCTTATGGTTCGCCCAGAGCTCCTCCCCACTACCAGTACTAGAGAGTGGCTTGCTTTTGATCATGATGTTACTGATAGGACGTGTTTTATCTCCTTATTTAGGCTCAAATGTTTGTTGATGTGGTCAATTTGGCTCGAACGTAACCTTGTCATTTTTCAGGGCCTCATTCCGTCAATCGAGTCTGTACTTTATCGTTTTGTACAACTTTCTATTGACTTAGCATTTGAAGTAATACCAATCACAGGCACCCTTTGGAGATCATCGTCCGGGATCTCCCCCTCCGGACGATCACTGAGACCCCTTGGTCGTCCCACCCACCAATCTTTTGATTGTATCATATCCAATGGTGTGGTGGATGCGATTTCGGGACGGCTTTTTGGTTCGGCAGTCAACACGGGCCTTGATGGGCGAATTCGCGGAGCGGTGATACACTCCATCCTAGGGGACGATCCTTTGGTGGCGGAAGCTTTGGCTATTCGAGCGGGACCTACTCTCCAACTACACTTTCCCGAGCAACGACTTCTCCACACGGATTCCCAAGTTTTGTTATCTTTTATTGTATCACCGGAATCTTCACCCGTTTCTTTGTTTGGTCTTTTGTCGGATATCACTAAACTTTTATCGAATTCGGATGTAATAGCTAGGTTTGTGGGTAGGTTGGGTGTTACTATTGCCCATCGTTTGGGAAAGCAAGCAGCTACTTTGGGGTTGATTGGGCAATGGTTACACCCTAATATCCCTTCTGCTTTGCTTGAACTCTTTCCTTAGGTTGTAATACACTATGTAATCTCGATTATAAATGTGAGATTACATCCGATTTGTTTTATAAGTGCACATATAACAGAAGAGTACGTTAACGAGTTTCCATGAGTTTTTGACAATTCAGTGTAATCTCATATTAATCTTCACATTACATCCGCACTATACTCATATTACAGAATTTCACATTAAATTTGTTTAATTTGACAGTCAATATAATTTAAATTTATCGTGGGATGTAATATAAGGAATACTTCCCAGTTCCCATATTGCATAGTGCCAAACATCTAACACATGTGAAGTAGAGTGATTGTGTGACAAATCGGAGAAGATCCAGATCCATCGGAGAAGATGGGGTTTAGAGCTGGAGAGGAGTTGCAGAGAAAGACGAAGAGGATATTAGATAACTATTATTCATTCATTTCTTGCCTTCATCAATTACATAGAGTATTATATAGCAATTTCATAATTGCAAATTGCTCATTAACTATATAATTGACCCCCCCCCCCCCCCCCCCCCCCCTTAAAACACCTTGTCCTCAAGGTCAAAACTCAACCAATACTTGCAGGAACAGCAACATAAACACACAAAAACAATGCCCAAACTGAACCATTGGAAGCTCCCTGGGCCATTGAAGTCGTCGTAATCTCGAACCATCGTTTGCTCCATAAATACATATCCAAGCCAAAGTAGAAACTTCAAATATCAATCGATCGTCGAAATAAGAAACATAAGTTGCAAGTAGAAACCATGTTATTCACCCTAAGGAGTTCCCAAGCTTTGGTGGCGGAATTAAATGTTGCTATCCAAAATGGATCATACTCCTCAAACCGAAGTAAGTCAATAATCAATGGAAAATCATCATCTATTGAATCTCATATGCAAGGCTAGCATCTTCAGCCTCAAATTTAATGTGTTTCTGCATATAGGTAAGTTCTAATGGAGGATCATCAAAAGAGCTAGCCAAAAAACCAGCACTTCATGTAACTGGCTAGCGAATTGCTTGTGATCCATCCTAGCATTATCAATCAGCCCCTGAGCCTTCTTTACATCTCGAATTAACTCATCAAGCCAACCTATATGTGAGGCCAGTAAAAAAAACAACACAGATAAACCAGCTGCAGAACTGAACCAACATGCAGTGAATTGCAGCAAAACAGAACCAGTGGCAACTAAACCAGATAGCAATCAGCAATAGCAGGGCAGAAATCGCAGCCACAAGACCAAATTGCAACAGCAATAGCAACAACAAGCAATAAAATTGCTAATCGTAAGCAACAGTAACACAAAGTATGTGAAGATTTGGGGTTTGGATCAATCCTGAAGTTTCTGAGGGACCATTCTGCTGCTTTCCAGGAGTTGGAGTGTGTTTTATTGTTTAGTGTGGTTGTTCATTCTTTGGGACCTTGTTGGTCATTCTGTAAAGTTTATTTGGACTGGTTTGTAGTCTTTTATTTTGTTGGTGGGTAAATTTCTTCTGATGTAAAGACTGTGGGGTAGAACCTGATTTATTCCGGGTTCCCTTTAATGTTTAAACGTGAGGGTGGCCACTTGAAGGAATCTACCCGATGAGCCGCAATTCTTCCGTGCTCTTCTTTCTCTCGCTTTCCATATTCTAGGGTTTGGTTGTTACGATTTTATGATGGTATCAGAGCCATCTGTTGGCGATTCTTGATCTACTCTTCCACTTCATCTTCTCCGCCTCCGTGTGATCCCTCGCCTGCTCGTAGCTTCGCTGCTCCAGAACCTGTAGCGAATCGTGGTTCTATTCGCGACGATTCATCTTCGACTTAGAGATTTCTTTGTTTCCTAGCAAGCGACAATGGAAGGCGAAGGAAAGGTCACCGCGACTGGTGGAGAAAACTCTGGAAAGCAACCTGAGGTAACTGAGACGTCTTCTCTCAGTAATGAGGAAAAGAGATCTGACTCCCTTGCTTCGATTGTGGCACATCATCCGCTCTATCTTCATTCATCGGATAATCCTGGCCAATCTGTCATTTCTCATCATCTCACTGGAACTGAGGATTATCCGATGTGGGGTCGTGCCATGCAAATGTTTTTGAAAGGGAAAACCAAGCTTGGATTCATTACTGGTACATGTATACGCGAAACCTTCGATGTTCAGTTGCAAGAGATTTGGGATACTTGCAACATCGTTGTTCTTGGATGGATTTTAAACTCGATTTCGAAGGATCTTGCTGTGGGGATCATGTACTCAGATAGTGCTTTCTTAGCCTGGAAAGAATTGAAAGAACGTTTTGATAAAATTAGTGGATCCAGGATATATCAACTGCACAGAGAAATAGCTACTGCTAGACAGGGATTGGATTCTATTTCTGTTTTTTACACTAGGCTCAAAAACCTATGGACTGAATATGATACTGCATGTGCTCTGCCACATATTGATGATGTTCTTTTCCAAAAACACATTCAGCATAAGGATAATGAGCGTCTTTTCCAATTTCTGATGGGATTGAACGAGAATTTTTCAAATGTACGCAGTAGCTTACTTCTCTTGTCCCCTTTACCTTCTTTGAACCAAGACTATAACATGTTGGTTCAAGAAGAGAGTCAGAGGGATATATCTTCCAATATTAGTGCCAGCAATCAGATTCCTATTTCTGCAGTTGTCCCAAATTTTGACAAACCAAAGAGGAACCTCAACTCAGAGTGTGACTTTTGCCAAAAAAAAAGGTCACACTATTGAAAGATGTTACTCCAAAGGTTGTGAATTTTGCAAGAAAAAAGGACACTGCAAAGACAATTGTTTCAAGTATAGGGATCTGATGAAAGGAAAGGGGGGCAATTCGAAGGGGAACACTGCTGGTTCCTCTTCTGGATATTTTTCTGATGGTTTTATTGCTAACACTACTAATACTCTGAGCTCTTCTGTGCAAGGGAATATTACTATCACTAGTAAGCAATTTGATAGACTTTTGCAGAAGTTAGGCAGTAGTGGAAGTGCCCATTATACTACTACCACTTCAGCAGAAGGACATGTTAATGTTGCAGGTATGAATTCTTCTAACTCTTGTATTAGTGAACATGATCGTTGGATTTTTGATACTGGAGCTTCGAACCATATGACCAATAATAAAGATATTTTGCATAATGTTAGGGATGCTGGAAATTCTAAAGTACAACTTCCTAATGGGACTCATGTTTCTGTTGATACCATAGGAAATCTTTGCATATCTGATAAACATGTCCTTCATGATGTTCTGTGCATTCCTAATTTCAAATTTAATCTCATTTCTGTTTCTAAACTCACACAGGATCTTAACTGCTGTGCTGTTTTCTATCCAAACTTTGTCATTATACATCTCTCAAATGGGAAGGTCTTGCTGAGTGGTAAAGCAGAAGTGGGATTATATCTTTTACAAACTGAAAGCATTGGAATAAACCATGTTGCTCTCGTTAGTAGTTCTAAGGATAGTGCATCTTTGTGGCATAGGAGATATAGCCATGCCTCTGTTAGTTCTCTAAAACAGATAGCTGAATTGGATTGTTTTAGGAATAAGAATATTGGAATTCATGATTGTTCCATTTGCCCTTTGTCTAAGATCACTAGATTACCTTTTCCCCTATCTGATTCTAGAGCTGCTTCCATCTTTGACCTTGTGCATGCTGATGTGTGGGGACCCTATCATGTTACCACAAATGATAATAAAAGATATCTTTTGACTCTTGTTGATGATTTTTCCCGTACAACTTGGGTTTTTCTCATGCAATTTAAATCTGATGTGGTTGTTCTCATAAGGAATTTCATGCAACTGATCTAACCAGTTTAAAACCAATATCAAAAAATTTCGAACTGATAATGGGGGGGAGTTTATCAATGATCACATGAAATCCTTATTTGAGAGCAAATGGGTTATTCACCAGACCAGTTGCTCCTATACCCCTCAACAGAATGGTAGGGTAGAAAGGAAGCATAGACACTGGTTGGAGATTGCTAGAGCCTTAAAACTCCAAGCTTCTATACCTGATATCTTTTGGGGGCACTGTGTGATTACTGCTTGTTATTTGATCAATTTACTGCCCACATTTGTTCTCAATAGAAAGTCTCCTATTGAAGTCCTCACCAATAAGAAACCAAGAGTGAACCATCTCAGAGTTTTTGGATGCTATTGTTTTGCTAAGAATTTAGTTGTTTCTGATAAATTTGCACCAAAGGGAATTCCATGTGTTTTTTTTGGATATTCTGAAACCCAAAAGGGATATAGGCTCTACAACTTAAAATCAAAGACCTTTTTTATCAGTATAGATGTGAAATATTATGAGCATGTGTTTCCTTTTGAGTCTCAAAAACCCAAACATGTTCCCATTTTTCTGGAGCAACCAAATTCTGAGGATGAGATAACTTCTTTGGAGGTCAGTGATGATGTTGTTGAGTCTGAGACTCTTAGTTCTATTGTTGAGGATTCACAGGATATACATGATCCACATGATGAGTCTCTGCCTATCAATGACTCTGATGGTGAGCATTTCACTGTCCCAACACCTCCTTTGCAGGCTGTTACAAAGTATGGGAGACATGTAAAACCTCCTAAATGGCAGAGTGATTATGATATGTCCACCAGTCATGTTCTTTATCCCATGTCACGTTATGTTGGATATAACAATATTTCTAAGGAATATTTTGGCTTTCTCACATCCATTTCTAAGCTTACAGAACCCAGGTCATATTCAGAGGCTTGCAAAGATCCTGGATGGGTAGTGGCAATGCAGGACGAGATGGCTGCATTGGAGTTAAACCACACATGGGATTTGGTCCCTATTCCTATTGGTAAGTCAGTTATTGGGTGTAAATGGGTATATAAGCTGAAATTTAACTCTGATGGTACCTTAGAAAGATATAAGGTAAGGTTGGTAGCTAAAGGGTATAACCAGCAGATTGGTATTGATTATTCTGAGACTTTTTTTCCAGTTGCCAAGATGAATACTGTGCGTGTTGTGTTAGCTTTAGCTGCCATAAATAGCTGGCATTTGTTTCAAATGGATGTTCATAATGTGTTTTTGCAAGGTGACTTAGATGAGGAGGTTTATATGTCTGTCCCTGAGGGATTTGGTAATCAAGGGGGGTTGTGTGTAGATTATGCAAATCCTTATATGGGTTGAAACAGGCGTCTAGGCAGTGGAATGTTAAAGGGTTAACAGGTCTTTTGGTTCATGATGTTTGACCATTTTTGGGTTTTGGTCCATGATGTTTTTCTTTTCCTAGTTTTGGTACCATATGTTTGCAGATTTTTTCTAGTTTTGGTCAGACCGTTACATTCCGTCCATTTTTTGACATGTACAAGTCACGTGATCCACCCTAAACTTTCAATTTTGTTCAATTTAGTCCCTCTAATACTTTCCTAACCTTTTTTTGTTCAATTTAGTCCCGAAGTTTCAAAAATTCAATTGGACCTATTGTCCAATTGGGGTCAATTTTGAAACTTCGGGACTAAATTGAACAAAAAAAAAGGTTAAGAAAGTATTAGAGGGACTAAATTTAAAGTTTAGAGTGGATCACGTGACTTGAATATGTCAAAAAATGGACGGAATGTAACGGTTAGACCAAAACTAGAAAAATTCTGCAAACATATGGTACCAAAACTAGGTAAAAAAAACATCATTGACCAAAACCCAAAAGTTGTCAAACATCATGGACCAAAATACATGTTAACCCAATTTTAAATTGACTGATGCTCTTGTTGTTTCTGGTTATGTTCAATCCAAGAATGATTATTCCATGTTTACTAAGTCTGTTGGGTCTCAAATTGTGGTCTTGTTGGTATATGTTGATGATTTATTGATCTCAGGCAATAGTTCTGTACTAATTGCTGATCTGAAACGTGTGCTCAAGACTAATTTTCGTATGAAGGACTTAGGTGAATTGAAGTATTTTCTTGGAATTGAGTTAATTAGGTCTGAAAAAGGGATTATTTTAAACCAAAGAAAGTATGCTCTTGAACTTATTTCTGAAGTTGGTTTAACTGGTTCTAAACCTGCTGGTTCTCCCATGGAAATGAATTTGAAATTGACTAACAAGTCTTATGATGATCATTTGGGGTTGAACAAAGATGACTATGTCCTAGATTATGCTAGTATTTAAAGAAGGTTGATAGGAAGGTTACTTTACCTTGGCATGACTAGACCTGACATCTCATATGCAGTGCAGCAATTAAGTCAATATTTGGAGGTGCCTAAGAAGTCTCATCTTGAGGCTGCACTAAGGGTGGTAAGTTATGTGAAAGCTGAACCTGGAAAAGGTATAGTATTATCTTTTGCTTCTCTTCCTGAATTGGTAGCTTACTGTGACTCTGATTGGGGTAGGTGTGTTGAAACTAGAAGGTCTCTTTCTGGTTATTGCATCAAGCTAGGTGATTCTTTAGTGTCTTGGAAAGTCAAGAAGCAGGAGACTGTTTCTTGCTCTTCTACTGAGGCTGAATATATGAGTATGAGGGTTACTCTTTGTGAGATGATTTGGTTGAGGTCTGTTCTACTTGAATTAGGGTTTAAACAGGGTAAACCATCTATGTTATTTTGTGATAGTAAGTCTGCCATTCAAATTACTACTTACCCTGTATTTCATGAAAGAACCAAACATATTGAAATTGACTGTCACATGATTAAAGATAGAGTTATGGATGGCACTTTGCAAGTTAGTCATATTAGAACAAGTGAGCAGGGTGCAGATGTGTTTACCAAATCATTATCATTCAAGCAACATAAGTATTTGGTGGAGAGGCTTGGAATGAAGAATGTTTTCGAGGATTCTTCGTTCAAGGGGGAGCTTCCCAATGATGCTTCACTTCAGGATTGAGGGGGAGTGTGAAGATTTGGGGTTTGGATCAATCATGAAGTTTCTGAGGGACCATTCTGCTGCTTTACAGGAGTTGGAGTGTGTTTTATTGTTTAGTGTGGTTGTTCATTCTTTGGGACCTTGTTGGTCATTCTGTAAAGTTTATTTGGACTGGTTTGTAGTCTTTTATTTTGTTGGTGGGTAAATTCCTTCTGATGTAAAGACTGTGGGGTAGAACCTGATTTATTCCGGGTTCCCTTTAGTGTTTAAACGTGAGGGTGGCCACTTGAAGGAATCTATCCGATGAGCCGCAATTCTTCTGTGCTCTTCTTTCTCTCGCTTTCCATATTCTAAGGTTTGGTTGTTACGATTTTATGAAAGTAGAGCAGCAGATAGATCTGAAATCCATCAAAGATTCCCGAGTTTACCTCCAATTAAATTCAGTTGTGGAGCTGGTCACTTAGCAAGATGCACAGCGGAATCCTCGAATAATTAGCAGCAGAACAAGAAACCACAACAGATTTGGACTAGTGGTAGAGAACCTCAAGTAGCATGAGAGATGATCTGGAAAGAAGAAGATCAGAATCGCGACAGTAGGCACAAATGAACGGCGGCGGTCAAAGAAAATCGGCGACTATCTGCAGCGGTGAAGGTGCCGGCGGAAAACGGCGGCGGTGTCTTGATTGGTGATGGTGAGGCAACGAGAGAAGCAGAAGCAGGAATAGCGACTTGAGCTGATGGTGTCCGAAATGGTTTGATCCGTGGAGGAAGATATGCTCTAATACTAATGATGCGTGACAAATCGAAGAAGATCGGAGAAGAATGGGTTTAGAGCTGGAGAGGAGTTGCAGAGAAAGACGAATAGGATAGGATGGATATTAGAGAACTATTATTTATTCATTGCTTGCCTTCATCAATTACATAGAGTATTAAATAGCAATTTCATAATTGCAAATTGCAAATTGCCCCTTAACTATATAATTGACTAAAAAGGCCCCCAACTATTTACTTATCATAACATAGAGATTTAAGTTCATAAACCTTATTGGAAAATACTTATATACGGGGGGCCTTTTTTTGAGTTAAAAGCAGAGACCAATTACAACATTACACCTCATCAATTATTCAAAGCTTTTAGTGGATGTTCCTTAGATAATTATCTCTTAGTTTGACCGATAGTTATTAGGGCTAAACTTAAACCCTAGTTAATTTAGTTAAGTTTTTCCAAATACGTACGTCTGATACAATTCTCTTCCAGCCGTCTCCGTTCTTCATCTATTCTTCTGTCTGAACCGAATCTAGCAGTGTCACGAGTAATTGACTACAAGAGCAACGTCGACTTTTTCTATTTTTCTAACTCTGTACCGAGCTGTTTGAAGACCGTGGATTTCTTCGAAAAGTGGAGAATCTTGATGCAATTTTGTTTGCACATACATATCTTATTCTCTTTTGAGTTAATATCAGGTAATTGTCCGTTATTATTTTCAACCTTAAATGTTTCGTTTCAGCTTTTAAATCTTGGAGAAAATTAATCGAATTACCACACAGTGATCACAAGAGGAAAATTTATAAATCTAACTCAAACAGAAGTGCATTGATGCACATAGAATCAAAAATGTACAACCACTGCTCTTCAGAACCACAAAACTAGTAATCGTATAGACCACGTATTATGATGATAATAAACGTAGAATTTGCATAAGGATCCACAAAATTTAAGATACCCAAGAAAACATTATAACTCACCATGTTACTTTGCATCTTGGTAGGTTTCGTACCATAACATATGACTGAAGTAGATACAAGTCAGCTTCTCGAGTCACTGAAAATTCCCTCAGATATCTATGTTGGGTTGAAATTTAACAGTCGTGAAGAAGCAAAAGAATGTTACGATGCTTACGCTCTAAGTCATGGGTTTAAGTCAAGAACATCACACACAGAAAAGTCTAAATCAGATGGTAGAAGAATATCTATGGATTTCGTTTGTAGCAGAGAAGGAAAGAAACATGAAAAAAAAGACTTCAACATCAAAATTTGTACATGATGAAATATGAATAGGATGCAGGGCATTAATGAGGATAAAACTCAGAGAAGATAAATGGTAGGTAACACATTTTGTGAAAGAGCATAATCACGATCTTCTATCACCAAAAAGTTCGAAGCTCAACCGTGGCCGCCGCAAAGTTACTCCTACCCAGAAGAACTTAATCGACAGGCTGAACAAAAACGGGGTATCCGCAGGGAAGATAGCTGCCGCTATAAATGAGGATGGAATTGAATTTGGACCAGTTTGTCTTGCCAAAGATGTGAACAATTATTTATCCAATAAAAAAAGGAATATATGTCGAGATGGGGATGCACAGAGAATGCTACAGTACTTTCAGGAGTGTGCTAAAACCGATCCAAAATTTTTCTATAAAATAGATAAGGATGATGAAGGTCGGATGGGCAATTGTTTTTGGGCTGACGGTAGATCAATTGAAGCATACAAGTACTTTGGTGATGCTGTGACTTTTGATGCAACTTATTTGACTAACCTCTATGATATGCCATTTGTTCCATTTACTGGAGTGAACCATCACGGTCACTCAGTGATGTTTGGATGTGCTTTACTTGCTAATGAAACAGCTACGTCGTACACATGGTTGTTGAAGACTTGGTTATCTGCAATGGGCAGTACGACTCTAATAACTATAATAACCGACAAAGATAAGGCGATGTCGAGAGCTATTAGTGATGTGTTGTCAAATACCATCCATCACCTGTGCATGTGGCACCTACTTCAAAAGATGCATGAACGCTTAGCTAATGTCATTAACCAGTTTCCGAAATTTAAAGAGACCTTTAATTATTGTGTGCACCAAGCTAGAACAGTAGCCAAGTTTGAAAAAGAATGGAAATGTATGCTTGAAGAGTACGGACTAAAGAACAATGGATGGCTAGAGTACTTATACGAAAGAAGTGAGAAATGGGTTCCAGCTTATGTCGGACAACACTTTTGTGCGGTTACGTGTATACTTTTTACTTAAAATCTTAGAAAATAGTAAAATACTTTAAAATATAATTATTTGGTTGCTTATTTTGTGTAGGAATGTCTACGACACAACGCTCTGAAAGTATAAATAAGTATTTCAAAGACTACGTGAAGGGAAGCACAAGGGTAAGTGACTTCGTTTACGAGTATTCTAAAGCTTTAAGAGCACAATGCATTAAAGAGAAAAGCCAGGATGTGAAGACTAAATCATCATGTCCTCCTCTAAAAACTTTTTACAAGATGGAGAAGCCTCAATAATTTATACCAGGAAAGTATTAAAAATATTTCAAAATGAGTTGTGCAAGCGTAAATAGTTGTATAACCACACTTCGTAAATCCTCGAGGCCTTGCGAATTTATAGTTCATTGGGCAAATACTGAGGTTTTATACGGTGGAAGTTACCTATTTTATGTTGGTAGAATCTGTAATGTGTTACATGCTGATTGGTCTCTGTTTTAATGAGCAAAACGGGGCCCCGTAGCATAGAACCTCTCAACCTTATTACTCACGTTGTTTCATGTTTTAATAAATTGAGAACTATAATATAGTAAGTTATCTCAAGTGGGTGTTTGGATGGATGTAATGTGGGATGTAATTTCAGATTACGTTCCATACATCCATATTACAATGTTTAGCAACCAAACAATGTATTTTGCATTGTAATGTGAAGTCCATTGTAGTATGATATTACGTTCAAACTTCATTTGTTGAAGTATAAGAGTGTGCTAAATGTCTTCACCCATAAGTTCGGACTTATGGGACAGTTGGTTAATGCACACGTCTTATTTTCTACATGGTATAAGAGCCAAAAGTCCAGTTCCGATTATTAGCGGTGTTGCCTTAGCATCCCATTTGTTGACTCCATGTGACATATTAGTGTCTGGATTGTGCATAGGCGTGAAAGTGGTGTTTGTTAAAATTAGTCACAACTCGTTTGGATTTGAAAGACGTGTATTAGTAGAGTCCTCATGGTGCGGGGGTGTGTTGAAGTAACTCCACCATGACTTGTCCCACATCAGTGGGATTGGTAATTTAGAGCACCATATAAGTAAGTGGGCTACCTCCTCCTATCACCAATTGATTTTAGGATGGAATCCTACTTGTAAAAATGGTTGCTCTAGATTGCCCCGTAAGGTTTGACTCGACTCAGTGTGGAATTTAATATGGTATCAGAGCGTGCAGGTTCGAGTCTCTACGGTGCTATTTTAAAGAAAAATTAAAACCTCCTATTAAAAATGGCGAAGCCCATTATATTTGACCCATAAATGGTTAAGGCCGAGGTAGCCGGGCTAATATCCATAGTTTGACCTAAAGTTGGTCAAGTCCGAGGTGGCCAGGAGGATGTTGAAGTATAAGAGTGTGTTAAATGCCTTCACCCATAAGTTCGGACTTATGGGACAGTTGGTTAAGGTGAACGTCTTATTTTCTACATCGTTCACTATAATGTGAGATTACATAAAGACCTCCAACATTACGAGCTGTTATTATTTTATTATTTTTATTAAATAGATAAAATACTTTGTATTATCTTTATACTTTATTATTCTATTATTATTAACTTTTTATTCTTTTATCTACTTGACCAATCATTTTAATAAAGAATAATGCACATGATATTCGTATAAAATGAGTAAAGTTTTTTTATGCAACTTTTATGAAAATTATCTTATAAAACTATATTAAATGTTTTTGTTAATAGAATTTTAATAGTATTGCGTATTAAATATTACTATATTTATATTTAGTTTTTAGAGTTCATAAATGATTATACGTATTAACCATAAAATATAAAGTTTAAAAAGTTAATTGTTGTCAAAATATATATTCTTTTAAATCTTATCATATTAAGATATAATATATTATTATATAAATTAATTAATATAATAAAATAGTCACATTATAATGCACATTACAATACATACCAGTTGTAGTATAACATTACATTCTATATTACAACACAATCAAACTCTGCAATCTAACATATATTATAGGGTTAAGGGTCATTTTGGTATCACATGTTTGCACAAATTACACTGTTCATACCATTAGTATTTTTTTGTACCGAATTGGTACCATATGTTTCCAAACCTTACTGTTTTGGTACTTCTGTTACCATTCCGTCAAAAACGGCCGTTAAATGGCATGTGCCATGCACGTGAGCAGCCCAAAAATTTCAATTTTGTTACAATTTAGTCCATCTAATACATCCCTAACTTTCATTTTGTTCAATTTAGTCGTAAAATTTCAAAACCAAACCATTTTCACAAATTGACCTAGCCGGACCTAGCCATGTTTGGTTTTGAAATTTTAGGACTAAATTGAACAAAATAAAAGTTAAGGATGCATTAGATGGACAAAATTGTAACAAAATTGAAATTTTTGGGCTGCTCACGTGCATGACACATGCCATTTAACGGCCGTTTTTTACGGAATGGTAACGGAAGTACCAAAACAGTAAGGTTTGGAAACATATGGTACCAATTCGGTACAAAAAAATATTAATGGTATGAACAGTGTAATTTGTGTAAACATGTGGTACCAAAATGACCCTTAATCCTATATTATATACCTCACATTACTTTTAATCTCACATTTTAAGTAATTTCTTATTAGGTATATCCATCCAAACGTCCCCTAAGAATATAGACAGTGTCCTCCGGATTTTTTCACAGATATGGCTAACGTGATCCCATCTTGGCAAGAGCTAATATTCTGATTTTGTCTGTCCTTTTGAATATGATGATTTCTCTTATCATATTATATATTCTAATAATCGTCTGTCTATAGTTTTTTTTTCAAGCTCTGTAGGATTTTCTTGGTAACTGTATCACACCAGTTTTTATACTGCCAATTTATAAGAATCTTTATGATGTCAATCTTTTATTTGATGAAATCTTTGGCAGGTTTTTTAATAAATAAAAAAATCTGGTCCATAATATTTAAAATTTTCAATGGTATCTTAAGTTTAGGTTATGTTTTTGTTGGTTGAAGTTGTTTGGGTTATGTTATTGCAGGATCACGGTGGAACTCCGGCACGATCTTTGACGGCGATCCTAACTTCTTCGCTCCACGTAATCCTGCAAGAGGGGATAGACCGGGCGGTGACCCAGAATCCCTCTCCGATGCTTAAATGAGTATCTCGTATGGACTGGCAAGCAGTAAACTCAAAGTGTGTATCTCCAAACGTAATGTGTTCTGAGGTAACCTCTGCCCTTTTATAGGCGGAGAGGTACCTCAGTTACCTGGTGAACCGTTGGGGTGGTTAGCCCGTATTCCGCGTATCTCGGGCACGATCCGCCTATCTAGGCCATGATCTCGCTTATCTCGGCCACGCCCCGCGTATCTCGGCCACGCTCCGCGTATCTCAACCACGCTCCGCGTATCTCGGCCACGCCCCGCGTATCTCGGCCTTAACCTCTGATGGCAAGTCGCGATTAATATCGGGGACTCCAGAGTTATCTCGTTATGTCACCGCTCGGGGCCCCTCGTCATCGTGACAGGGCCAATCATTCTCAGGGATTCATCATCGGGGCCTACTTAAAGGCATCTCATCGGAAGCATCCAGCTCACCTATCGGGACCGATTCTGTCGAGACCTTTCATCATCGGGACTCCCTCTGTCGGGACCCTTCACCTTGGTCTTCTTGACCTTCATTTTAGGGCCCAGCGGGCCTATTCACCGTTTCCTCGCCGTTAAAGGGCCTAACGGCCATAGCGAAACCCATCATTTGCCCCCAAGACATGAGGGACTTTCAGTTCGTCGTGTCTTCCAACTCCCGACCTCCCGACATCGGAGTCGGGGACCTTTCCCTTGGCATAGTCACTTGATACAAATCTTCTCGTTCACGCTTCCTCGATGCTTTGAGGATAACCACCAAATCCGAGAAGACTCCTTGGTTCCCCTGCTATTAAATGCAGCAGATAACGAAGCGACGTCTTTGGCAGCCGTACCTGATTTTCCGCGCCTGCTTTTTCTGAAAAAGTGCTTTTCAGGCGGTTTCATCATTACGCCCGTTGCCATTCTGTACGTTTCATCTCAACGGTCCAGATCAAAACGCTTCAACTTCGACGATTCAGATCAGAACGTCCTTTCAACTGTCCTCTTCTCCTATAAAACCCTCACCCTGGGTACAGTTTCCCTTTTACCGTCTCCGAAATTTCAAAAGCTCTCTGCAACCTCTCTGAGAATTCAAGCTCTACGTTTTCGAAGACCCAAGTGTTTCTCCGAACAACTTTCCGGCAACTTTTAGATCATCCTTCCTTCCTCATGTCATCATGTCTGGTAAGGATTTCTTCCTTGTTACTTGTGTGTCTTTTCCTTCCTTTTTGCTTAGTTCTTTCGTAATTTCCCGGAAAACCCAATGTGCCTTTCCTAGCCATGGCTGATTTCAGACAGTGGATCTAGTTCCGAGGGAAGAAAGCCCTTCAACTTCGACTATGCTCTGAACGAGATTTCCAGCACTGCGTATGATGCAGCTCTCCGGGAGGGATGCATCACCTCTACCTGGGAACCTCGCTTCCTATATCCCTGACCCCGCCCCTCGGGTAACCTTGAGGTTACTCGTCCCCGGAAAGGGGAGGTGTTTGTTTCTACGGGGCAAATATCAGCGGGGATTAGATTCCCCTTTTGTGGTAATCTGGTCGAGATGTGCCAGCACTACAAGACGCATTCGACCACCTTCTCTCCCCACGCCATACGTTTGTGGTACGCCTTCCAGGTCCTCTGCTTCCGACAGAAGTGGGTTTACAGCCTCAAGCTCTTCCGGACCTTCTACGGGATGAAGTGCAACGAGGCGGGGGTCTGTGCCTTCTACCCCCGGATGCCGAAGTGGAACAAGACGCAACTCGGGTTGTGCAACTGGACTAATGACACCTGGAAGGTGGTCAAGGGTCGGGGACTCCTGGTCGACACGGGGTCCGATAACAGTGGGTGGAAGAGGAGCTACTTCTTCATCCAAAACTCCTCGATCCCGTGGCCCCGATGGGAGGTGGAAGCGGACTCTCCTCCCGCTTTCCACACCTACACCGATGAAGACTTCCAGACTCTTCAACTCATCCAGCTCTACCGGTGGGGGGAGTCCTACACTCCCCTCGACGCCAATTCTCTAATGGAGCGAGACCTGGTGAATGCCGAGATCCGACTCCTCGACATAGTCTCCGAGGGGCAGCTCTTCGACGGCCCCTCCAATATGGTTCCCTGGGTAACATCTCTAACCTCTGTTTTTTACTGTTTGCAGCTAAGAAGGTATCCGTGCTGACCAATCTGATCCTTAAGCAGGGGGAGACCGATGTTGTCCGCCCTACGCGGAAGAGGAAGTCAGCCAAGAAGGCTGCTGCTCCATCGGGATCTCCTTCCACGGAGCAGCCAAAGCGGAGCCGCGTGGAGGTGGACAAGCTCTTCGATGTCCAGACCGCTGAAGAAGGTAAAAAGCTCCGACTCGCTATCAAATCGTACAGGAAGCTAGTTCCTAAGGAGCTGATCCCTTCGACCATGGAGGCCCGCATCGCCGATGTCAAACGTGTCCTCCGAGGGGAAACTCCTCGTGTCCTGAAGGCGGGCTACTACAACTACCGCGGGAAGGACCAATATGTTTCCCGGCGCATTGTTTGGTGTAAGGACTCTTATGAACTTCCTGATTATATTACTGAAGTCTCCTCTCGTCCTCTAGGTGCAGGTCACTCGGGGACTCCGTCGGGTGCTGGAGCCTCGGCAGGTGCACCACCTTCAGCAGGGGCACCACTTTTCTCCAGTGGTGGGACCCTGACCGACGAACAATTTCGTCGGGTGGAGAGCCTGGACTCCTTCGAGGAGACTGATGAGGGTGGTTCCCTTCGCCATCGTCGGAGGACGGGGCAGTCCCCGCTGAAACCAACTTCCAAGGGGCTGCCCCCCTCGCCTTCTTCACGACAGCAGCGACAACCGTCGCCCATCCATGACTTCACTACTTCCCCAGCCCGGGGTGGGTCGGAGGCACGCCCCTCCACGACCCAAGTCGGCCCTTCTCCTCTTCCCCTCGATGGGAGTTTTTACAAGGCCTTCGACCCCGCACAGGAGGATGCTCCCTGGACCCCAATCCAAACGCTGCAAGGGGTCCAGCTCCGACAAGGGGACACATACCCGGAGCTGGCTTTACACCTGGTAGCAGGCTCAATCCTGCCTACTATGAGGTATCCGATCTCCTTAGATCGGAAGGAGATGCGCCGGGATGTACAGGAGATGTGCATGCGTCGGATAGAGGTAAGACTTTCGCTTTTCTTTTCTTCATCAATAAAACCGGTTGCTCATCTACTAATACTTCTTTTCCTTCCTTCGCAGGAGATGGGGGACCTCAACCGTTCCATCGGGTGCCTCTTCGCCTTCGAGGAGGCCCTGGAGCAAGAGCGGGCGGTCACAGCCAAGCTTAAAGAGGATCTCGCGGCCTCCAAGTCTTCGCGGGGAAAACTGGTCAAGGAGAAGGCCATCCTCGACCGAAAGACTCGGGACCTCCAAAAGCAGGTCCGTGACTTCGAGGGGCTCCTAAAGCGGGAGCGGCAG
Source organism: Clarkia xantiana subsp. parviflora (assembly GCA_036873135.1). Lineage (NCBI taxonomy): Eukaryota > Viridiplantae > Streptophyta > Magnoliopsida > Myrtales > Onagraceae > Clarkia > Clarkia xantiana. Next base: position 10,277,075 of record JAPTYO010000011.1, read on the forward strand.
GAGCGGCAGGTTGCTGAGGACAAGCTTGTCCTTGAAAAGAGGGCTCTAGAGGAGCGGATCGCCGAGGTTCCTGCACAACTGGTCGCGGCCGAGACCAAGGGCCGGGAGGATTACCGGAGGTCCGAAGACTTCCAGGCTGATGCTGTAAAGTTCTGCAGCGCGGAGGTGGAGAACACCCTCTTCAATGCAGTTGAGGAACTCCACCTGGAGTATGGCGACGCCATTAACTTCGACAAGTCTCCATCTCTCGCTCCCTTCGCGAAGAAATACTTTGCTCTCTCGGAGGAGAGTGATGAGGGGAGCACTCCCGCGATTGTTGAAGACACAGCAGAGCCTCCAAGTGCTGATGCCCCGATAATCGACCCTCCAGCGGCTAAACCTGTGGAGCCTTCTGCCACAGACCTCGTGGACCCTGTTCCCGCTGATGCTGCCGACAAGGACCAAGCCTAACTGCTTATCTTTAGAGTCCTTGTACTTTCCTCATTTTTGTAATCCTCGGGCCTTTAAGCCCTTATGAATATCATACTTTCTTAGTTCCGATTTCCTATTGCACTTCTCAAAGCGACTTTACTTACTTAAGGCGAAACCTCAACACTTAAGATATTTTCATACATCACTTAAGACGATTTAACTCCATGCGCCACTCAAGGCGACTTAATCTCGTGCATCACTTAAGACGAATTTCTCTCGTGCACCACTTAAGGCGACTTTCTCGTGCACCACTCAAGGCGTCTTTAACAACACTTAGAATAAATCTAAGAATCATGCATCACTCAAGACGACTTAATCTCGTGCATCACTTAAGACGACTTTAACAATACTTAGAGTATATCTAAGAATCATGCATCACTTAAGACGACTTAATCTCGTGCACCACTTAAGGCGACTTTTCTCGTGCACCACTCAAGGCGACTTTTCTCGCGCACCACTCAAGGCGACTTTTCTCGTGCACCACTCAAGGCGACTAGATAACGCTTAGAATAAATCTAAGAATCATGCATCACTTAAGACGACTTAATCTCGTGCACCACTTAAGGCGAATTTTCTCGTGCACCACTCAAGGCGACTTTTCTCGTGCACCACTCAAGGCGACTAAATAACGCTTAGAATAAATGTAAGAATAATTCTGATCGGAAGCAACCTCTTTATTCATTGATGGCACAAAATTTGCTTACATCGAATCTAACGACAAATAACATACACCACTTAAGGCGATTTTACATCGGGCACCACTTAAGGCAACTTTTCATCGGGCACCACTTAAGGCGACTTTTCATCGGGCACCACTTAAGGCGACTTTTCATCGGACACCACTTAAGGCGACTTCTCACCAAGCATGAAATTTCTTCAAGTGTTCACCACTAAAAGAATGCTTCAATGCTCTGCCATCAAGGTCTTCCAACTTGTACGCATTCGGAGCTGGCATCCCCATGACCTTGTAAGGTCCTTCCCATTTTGGTGACATCTTGTTGATTCGATCCAAAAGGGTAAACTCGTTGCGACGCCAAACCAGCTCCCCGACGAAGAATTGTCGGGACTTAACTCGCCGATTGTAATACCTGGCCGTCGCCAAACGCATTCGAGCCTGGACTTCGTCGGCTTCCCGCCTCTTCTCTTAGAGCAAGTCCAAATCCAGACGTCTCATTTCATCATTCGTCAAAGGCTCGTAATATCTCATCCGATGGGATGCCACAGCTACCTCCACGGGAGCAACAGCCTCCGTGCCATAAACAAGGCCAAACGGAGTCTCCCCGGTTGATCGTTTAGGTGTCGTTCTAAACGCCCAAAGCACGTTCAGCCATTTGCCCTTCAAGGCGTAGACCCTTTTCTTCAGGCCATCCATCACGATTTTATTGGCTGATTCCACCTGGCCATTAGTCTGAGCATGGTGGACAGAGGCTGTCCGATGCTCGATGTTACTCTTCCAGATACTCCTTCACCTGAGTTCCGTTAAACGGTGGACCATTGTCGCTGATCACCACCTTGGGAATCCCGTATCTGGATACGATATTGGTTTGGAGAAACTTGACGATCTGGTTCCCCGTCGTCTTGGCCAACGCCTTTGCTTCTATCCATTTCGAAAAATAGTCAATAGCCACCAGCAAATATTTACACTGACCTTGTGCTTACGGGAGAGGTCCCACCAAGTCGATGCCCCACTGCGCGAAGGGCCAAGCACTCCTGATGGACGTCAGATTAGCGGCTGGAGCCACGATGTTCGGGGCGTACCTCTGGCACGCGTCACAGGATCGGACCAACGTCGTCGCCTCCTTGCTCATCGTAGGCCAATAATAGCCCAGATTTAACACTTTCCTCATAATGGATCGGGCCCCTTCATGACAAGCTGCGACCCCTTCATGCACCTCCTTCAGGATTCGACTTGTGTCGGGCTTAGCCACACACTTCAAGTACGGAGTCGAGAACCAGCCCTTCTTGTATAGCTGATTGTCCAGCATCACGTAGTTGACCGATCCGACATATCCTGTCAGCTACTACTCGATTATCGGGGACTGCCCCCGTAGTCAGGTACGCGACTATCGGGGTCATCCAAGTGGGCTCCTCCTCCGATCCTGCTTCAATAGCACACACCTACGTCGGGTCGGTGGTCGACAAGATCACCTTCTCCAAGAAGTGCACCTTCCGATTTTCCTCCAGGGGTGCCCCCAAGGCAAATTTGCTCAAGGCATCTGCCTCCACGTTTTCTTCCCTCGGGATCGCCTCGATGTCGAAGCTTTTAAAGCTCTCCTTCAAGACTTGCACCTCGCGAAGGTACTTCCTCATCATCGGGCTCTTCGCCTCGTATCGCCCTTGGACATGGTTCACAATCAGGGCCGCGTCACACTTCACTCTCAAGTGGGCAACTCCCGTACCTTTGGCAATTTTCATGCCCGTGATGAGAGCCTCGTACTCAACTTCATTGTTCGTGGCCCTAAACGTTAAGGCCAAAGCATATCGAAGCGGCTCACCTCCGCCTGGTGGTATCAATACAAACCCTGCTCCTGATAACTCTGAACTCGAGGAGTCATCCGTGTACATCTCCTAGGTATTTTCCTCGTTTGGCTGTTCTGATTGCTCTGCCATCTCTGGTTGTTCTGATATCGGGACCTCCATGGTTGCCCCCTCTACAGGGCCCGCTTCTTCCAGATCGGGGGCGGTAGACTCTGCTATGAAATCCGCCAATGCCTGGCCCTTAATAGCCGTTCTCGGAGCAAAGTGTATGCGAAACTCACTAAGCTCGACTGCCCATTTCACTAATCTCCCCGACGCATCAGGTCGGTTCAAAAAATGCTTCAGAGGCTGGTTCGTCAACACAGTAATCTCGTGCGCATGGAAGTAAGGCCCCAGCTTCTGAGCAGTAATAATCAACGCAAAGAGGTACTTATCAACGGCGGGATAATTCATTTCAGATTTGGCAAACGCCTTGCTTACATAATAGACGGGGACTTGATTACCCTCGACAACCTTCACTAACACAGAGCTAATGGCAAATTCAGAAACAGCCAAGTAAAGATAGAGCGGCTCGCCTGGAACCGGTTTCGCCAACGGCGGGAGGGTGCGAAGGTGCTGCTTGAGTGCCTGGAACGCCTCTTCACACTTGGCGGTCCACTCAAACTTCTTGTTGGCCCTCAGAACTTCAAAAAATGGCATTGATCGGTCACTCGCTTTGGACATGAAGCGATTCATTGCAGCCAGTCGGCCATTCAGCACTTGCACCTCCCGATGGTTTACCGGAGACTGCATCTCCTCGATCGCCCTTAGCTTCTCGGGGTTCACCTCGATTCCTCTTTGGCTCACCATAAAGCCCAAAAACTTTCCCGAGTGGACTCCGAAGGCGCACTTGGTCGGGTTTAGGCGAACCTGATGAAGCCTCATCCGCTCAAACGCCGTGGCTAGGTTGTGCACATGATCCTCAGCTTGTCGGGACTTCACCAGCATATCGTCCACGTAAGCCTCCATGGTTTTCCCCAGCATATCTCCGAACAACTTGTTCACCATCCGCTGGTAGGTTGCCCCGGGATTGATCAGTCCGAAAGGAATGACATCATAATGATAGATGTCGCTATCAGCATAAAAGGCAGTGTGGGGGGCGTCTTCCTTAGCCATCTTGATCTGGTTATAGCCCGAGTACGCATCCATGAAGCTCAACAGCTCATGTCCCGACGTGGCATCCACCAGCTGGTCGATTCTCGGGAGCGGGTAACAATCATTCGGGCAAGCCTTATTCAGGTCGCGGAAATCAACACACATCCGCCACTTCCCATTGCTCTTCTTTACCAGCACCGGGTTAGCAACCCAAGTCTGGAATCGGAGCTCCTTGATAAACCTAGCATCGAGCAACCTGCCCACCTCCTGCTGGATCGCGACCCAGGCGACCCCGGCCCAGGGTCGGACCTAGCCCTAGGCTAGGTCCGGCTGGGTCAATTGGGACCTAGCCCCAATTGAACCCAATTGGGGCTAGGTCCCAATTGGCCTAGTTGGACCTAGCCTAGGGCTAGGTCCGACCCTGGGTCGGGTTCGCTGGACCCAGGCGAACCCGACCCAGGGTCGGACCTAGCCTTAGGCTAGGTCCGGCTAGGTCAATTTGGGTCAAGGGTTCGATTTGGAAATTTTAGGGCTAAATTGAACAAATTAAAAGTTAGGGATGCATTAGATGTACTAAATTGAAACAAATTCAAAAGTTTAGGGCGGTCACGTGCATGGCACATGCCACTTAACGGCCAATTTGGACGGAAAGTTAACGGTGGTACTAAAAGGATACAAAGTTGAAAAAATTGGTACCAAGAGTATACAAAAAAATAGAAGTGGTACCAAAAGTGGATTCTGTGCAAAGAAGTGGTATGAAAATGTACTTAATCCCATACTGAAAACAAAAACCCTAACCTAGGTCAAAATCAGAAAGTTGCAAACAGATTCTAACAAAACCGATAAATTGCTAAAACGGTCTAAAGGAACATAAATTGCGATTTTTGACACCTAAATGAATGAATTTGGCCGAAAACATTTAAACCCCATAGCTTAGCTTGCTATGAGTCTGGCTCAGATTGCTGTTTTCGGTTGAAGAACTGTATTCGCAGCCAAAATCCGACACTTCAACCACATCATAGTGTTTACCAATTTTTTTTTTTATTTTTTATGAAAGTTTACCAATTATTTGGGTTCTCACCTATATATATATATTTCGGACCGACTGGGTTGTCTTAAAAGTTGCACCCTAACTTATGAACGACGTTTCTATGCTATATATAGCTAGCTATATTTGGATCATTCATACAAACATTGAAAGATCTGTCTCGTTTCTCTCTTCTCTGTTCCCATGGCTTTCTCAACTCTTCAGAGCTACTCCTCCTCCTCCTCAAGTACCAAATTATTAGGTTCAAGAAGGATTCTAGGTGATGGTAAAAATTGGAACAGAAGAAGAGGAAGCAGCAGCAGCTTCGTCTCTGTGTCTTGTCAAAAACGCGAAACACCTATAACTCGTATTGCAACAATTAATCCATCATCTCTACCACATCATACTTATCAAGAAGAAGAAGACACAACAATCAACCATGTTGCTTGGACGAGCGTCCGACAGCCTCGGTGGGAGGGACAACTCTCTGTTCAAGGACACATTCCTCTCTGGCTTGTGAGTCTCTTTGTTGCTACCAATAATAAATCTATCTATCTATTTATTATTACCGTTTCACATACAAGTAGAGTTTAGTGAGTAGAGTTTAGTGGTGTCATTAACCTAAGCTTGGTAAATTAATTGATAAGAAATTAGCACAATATGGAATATATAATAGTGAATATGAATAGAGAGAACGAGTAAGGTCATTCTTAAGGATTGATTAACAATGGTTTATTATATATTTTAATTATTCATAATCTTTTTCATAATAGTCTATCTAAATATTACATATTGTTGTTGTATAATGAATGTGCCACAACATATAATTAATACATTATAACTGATGTCAATGTTATGGCCAATAGATGGAAATGCTATTAATTATTACTTTTATTATAAATTAAGAAAATTACTCAAGGTTCAATTGATAATTTATTGGTGGTTGGCTAAATTGAAATTATATATTTAAATTTAATTTCTCGATCCTTAATTCAGATAAGAAAATCAATCAGGTTTTATTAAATATAAAACTATTTTTTATACAAATTTCAATGGTTATAATAAGAAATCGAGTTGGAATAATCTATGCATTATCATAATACAAAAACTTTTATGAACTTAACTAACTATACATTGCAGAGCGGGACCTATCTAAGAAACGGCCCAGGGCTATGGCACGTCGAGGACTATAACTTCCGACACGTCTTCGATGGATTCGGGATGATTGTGAAGCTCAACTTTGACAACGGTCAAGTAACGGCAGGCCACAGACAGATCGAGTCCGATGCCTACAAGGCTTCCATCAAGAACAAGAAGATCTGTTACCGGGAATTCGCCGAGGACCCTAAGACAGACAATCTCATGTCCTATCTTAAGGACCTCGGAGGTCTTTTTACGGGTGCATCCCTATCCGACAATCCCAACAGTGGAGTCGTCAAGCTCGCGGATGGTCGGGTCATGTGTCTGACCGAGACCCAGAAAAGTTCTATAATTATCGATTCTGACTCGTTGGACACTTTGGGGAGGTTCGAGTATAGTGATTCGCTCGGGGCACTACTCTTACAGGTTCGGTTACACTTATTTGCCCCTAAAATTTTCATAATTATTCAAAAATATCTTTAATGTATGATCCGGTCGAGAATAAGATGAGTGTTTTAACCAACTTACTCATAATTTCTAATTTGTGAGTGAAGGCCATACACATATTCTTTTTTATATTCATTACTATTAACATGATCATATTTCATTTTGTTGGCCCCTGATTTTGAAGTCAGCTCATTGAACTCATATTTTCACCTTATATATATATATATATATATATATATATATATAGCTATATAAATATCAGTTTTAAAAAGATTAAAGTACGCCTTCAACTATCAATTTAAGATTTTAGGACAATTTGTCAAGTGGTAATATTAAACTTTACATTGTATCGGAGCCTTATTCTAATTGCTGCTGTTGAGTTTGTATCCCTTTTGTTAACTCCACGTACCAGCATTATCCGAATCGGATATGGATATGAGAGGGAGTTTGTTGAATTTAGTCACAACTCATATACTGATGCAAAATGAAGCCTATATGGTGTGGGGGGTGTTAGAAGGATTTCCCTCCAACATGAGGTCATAGCACACTGATTGGTATGTGGTTAATAGAGCACTCACTATATAAGCAAGTGAGCTAGCTACGTTGTCCTATATCACTAATTTGTTCTAGGATGAAATCTCAGTTGCATATATGGTTGCTTTACGTTGGTTATTTGGCTTGCCTGGGCCCAATATGAAATTTAATAAGGTATCAGAGTGCGAAAATTCGAATCTCCACAACACCACGTTAAACTCCTTATTAAAAAGTTTCACGTGATGGACCTTTAAAAATATTTCAACAAACACATTAGTGGAATTTTCAAGTATAAAAATGAAACAACGTCTTCAGCTATCAAAGCTTAAATTTTTAAAACAATTGGTTAAATAGTAAGTCTAAACGTTTACAGATTTATCCCTCTGAATTAGATTTCTACTTTCGTCCCTAAATGCAGGCATCTGACCCGATCGTAACTGATACAGAGTACCTTACGGTGCTGCCCGACATGATAAACCCTGGGTACTTGGTGGTGAGGATGGAGCCCGGGTCGAACGAGAGGAAGGTGATCGGGCGGGTAGAGTGCCGTGCAGGGCCGGCACTCGGGTGGCTCCACTCGTTCCCCGTGACGGAACATTATGTGATTGTTCCGGAAATGCCCCTCAAGTACAGCGTGAAGAATCTAGTAAAGGCTGAGCCAACACCATTGTACAAGTTCGAGTGGCAACCTGAATCCAAAGCGTTTATGCATGTTATGTGCAAGGCTAGTGGCAACATTGTGAGTTTTCTATTAACGTTGAAAGATTTTTTTTTTTTTTGGGCAAAAATCAAACCAGATACGTTATTTCTTTGAAAAATTGAATTCTTATATATTTGAAATCTGAAAATTTAATTCTTATAATAATTGCTATCCATTTCATCAAGTATCCGAGAAATTAGTTAATAGAATAATTGGTTATGTTGTGCTTGGTTACTTGAAATTAAAAAGGTGGCGAGCGTGGAGGTTCCATTATATATGACTATACACTTCATCAACGCATACGAGGAGACAGACGATGACGGACGGGTGGTGGCCGTGATAGCCGACTGCTGTGAGTACGGTGCCAACCCTGCCATTATCGAGAAGCTCAACCTCCATAGCCTCCGGTCCTTTTCTGGTCAAAACGTTCTCCCTGATGCTAGGTATATAAAATATTCGTGAAAGTTAAGACTAATTACTTGCTCAAGGTGAGAGTACAATTTGAACATGTGAAACTTTAATTAAAATATTTATACTTGAACAATAGCTAGGGATGAAGTCATGATTTCTCTGTAGACAATAACAACTGAACTAATCTTAAATAATTAAAGTAAAATGAGAATGGTGCATGCATTCATGGCAGAGTCGGGAGGTTTACGATTCCGCTAGACGGCAGCCCGCTCGGGACGTTGGAGACGGCAGTAGAGGTGGATGAACACGGGAGAGGACTAGATATGTGCACTATCAACCCTGCCGTGTTAGGCAAGAAATATAGATATGCTTTTGCTTGTGGTGCACGACGACCTTGTAATTTTCCCAATACCCTCACAAAGGTAATTTAATTAGTCATACCTATACTGTACATCATATATACTGCCATCTAAGTTAAGTGTACTGCATTATGAAACTAGATTGATCTCGATCAAAAGAAGGTGAACAACTGGCATGAAGAGGGTGCGATTCCGTCTGAACCATTCTTCGTGGCTCGACCTGGGGCCACCGAAGAAGACGATGGTCAGAAATCTCACTACCTATTAATTTAACTAATATATTCAGTAATATGGTTAATTTTTTTAGTAAAAACGTTATCCAAACTTTTCCTACCCTATCTGGATTCTGATTTTTTGCTAATATATCATCTGAAAAATCACTCACGAGCGATTTCACATGTTATTTTTTGTTTATTTTTAACGGATGTAGGATTATAATCCACCTATAAAACTATATGTCAGAAAATTTGGAAAATCAAAGTTAAACTCGCTTTTTTGACAAGTATGTGCAAAGTTGGGGTACTTTTTGGAAATTAGCCCTAATTAACAAGGGTTTAATTAACTATTCTACTTTTTGAAGGGGTTGTGATATCAATAATAAGTCAGAGAAATGGAGGAGGATATGCATTGTTGCTCGATGGATCCAGTTTTAAGGAGATTGCAAGAGCCCAATTTCCTTATGGGCTTCCATATGGGTTTCATGGCTGCTGGATTCCAAAGAAATAATTATAATTTTTTTTTTAATATGCTGAGTTGTTTTTCTTCCATAATCTAGATTTGTAGTTGAATAAATTGAATAATGGTTGTTTGTTAGAAAATATATAAGACCAATAAATCGCTTCAATCTTTTTCAAGCCAGCGTAAAACATTAAACTTAATACAACACTAAACATAAATAATTAAGTATAACATAACACTGCTATAAATAGTAAACACGGTTTCTTGTTGTATTAGACGTGTACTTCATCAAGTGTTTTGAAAACCGGACCGGGTCTTGAACCGGAAAGATGACCGGTTTTCGGTCTAACCGGTTCAACCCAGATTCATTGATTACAATTATTAGGATGTAGAACGGGAATAAATTATTTATATGTTCTTTTATCAACACCCTGACATGTAGACTGATGGTAGCGCTTCGTTATTCCAAATTAGGTTGTGGGTTCAAAATCCAGCTACATTCGCTTAATATTTTCTTCCAAAAAAAAATGTATATTCTTCATTGTTATGGTCAGACCGCCCCCGGTCCAGCCTAGTTTTATATTGTCGAACCGGTTTTGCTATACAGTCTTATAGTTTACCAGAACCGGACGGATTATTTGGCCGGTTCGTGGTCCGACCCGATCCGACTGCCGGTCAACTCCGATTTTTAAAACACTGACTTCATCTCTAAAAAACCGTTCTTGTCACCATAGAATGAATCAATGTAATAAATAATATTCAACAAAGATCGTTTGATTATTTTTTTTTTTTTGCTATGAATAAAAATTTATTAACTAATAGCAAACTCAATTTGCATTACAGTCTAATAACATAATAGAAGAAAGAGGAGATGGGGGTTCGGAAACCCAATTAATCGGACACATCTTCTTTCTAAATTGCAAAGCTATTTAGTTTGTGCAACGGCTTGCGATTCGCCGAGAAAAACACCATGAGATATCGGGTACTTGTTGAGCAAGTTTTCGAATGGTAGACGTTATGTTACTTAGCTTCCAATCGCCGCGGTCCCCCGGATAGGGCAATTCTTGTGTAGGCTAGGTGTTTACACCAAGCCAATATAAACATGCCAAGTGTCATACTATTATGGTGGTTTTTTTTTTTCTAAAACCCTAAGAATGAACTCTAGAATGGTGGGAGCATAAGACACTTGTCATGTTTATATTGCCTTGGTGTAAACACCAAGCCTACACAAGAATTTCCCCCCCGGATATGGTTGATTACATGCTCCGAATTAGACTCTATAATCACCAATTGCCATTCGTTATTGACCGCAAGTTGAACTCCCATGAGGATAGCTTTTGCTTCCACATTAACTATTCTCATGTCACGAAAGAATCCATGCCGCCCGTCGATTAAGGCTCCATTGAAGTCTCTTGCCACGATCCTGTCCCGCTTCTCTTCGTTGCTGCCACCCATGCGCCGTCACAATTGATTTTCATTTTACTAATAGGAGGTTCAACCCAAGTGGCAATCGTGGTAATAGTAGATTCTCGATCCGTCAATCTTCGTCGAGCAAGTACCGCCCATGTTTCTTTGACTAGCCGAGAAAAAGATTGTTTGATTAAAATGTCTGAATATGTTTCATTTATCGTTACTAATACTTTACACAACTATAATACTACGTAAATTCATGTCTGCATGCTTCCAATAACAACCGTCTAACATCAATACTTGAACAAGTAGCTACGTTGCACTTAAGATGAGAAAATAAAAACCAATAGGTTGATGTAGCTTTTCATATCTAAATAAATCAGAATTAAACAATAAGAAATCAAAGAAGGATTAGACCAGTATTAGTTAAGCAACTATTAAACTATGTTGGTAGGTGTTAGATATCTGTCTAATTCGGGTTCGTATTTACATTTCGGGCCTCGCAAAATACTCCAAAACCCGTTAAAGAACTCTTCCGCAGACACCCAAGTCCAAAACGGTCCGGAATACGCGCAGTACCCGGACCGGGGGACTTCCGGATTGCCCTAAGGCAATCCGGAGGTCCGGATTGCTAGACAATCATGGTAGGTCCGGATTACCGACATGCTCCGCGCACTTATCCCGATTATTTTGCCAAGTACGAGAAGTCAGTGTGCGCATAGCCCCCCTTGATGACGGCATACGTTTTCCTTTAAACCGGCATCAAGGCGTACAAAACCGGGCACGATCCTTTGGTTTCCTATAAATAGGGATCTAAGTCTCCCATTTTAAACAATTCCCTCATTCTGGCTTTTGGAGCTCTGACTTCTCTCTAAAAGACTTTCTCTCTCTAAAAAGGTTATTACTTGAGCGTCGGAGAGGGCCCAACCAGCATTCCCCCCCCCCCCCCCCTCTTCCACGCTGGTTACTGCCCCTTGTGCAGGACCCAGAGTTCGAGATATCAAAGTCGGGAAGTTGAAGATTGGTTCGAGGATCGTGTCTCAAGGTTCGCAGCATACAGACAGATAGTCGTTCCTGTGCACACATCCAGAGCCCGTTCGTGGGAGAGAAGCCCGAAGTTACCCAAGTGGAAGCAAACTTAACATTTGGCGCCGTCAGCATGATCCGAACAAAAAGCCGCTCCATACCGCAAGCTATGACAGGAAGACGACCAAAGAAGGTGGGTGCAAGCAAGTCGAAGCCAACGAGAAGCCAACTAGGACCTTCTCATATTCCGGATGCAGAATCTACGGCTTCATCCATGCCATCCACAAATGCACCTCCTACACAATACGGTCCGAAAGATCAAAACAACGCACCTGTGCAAGAGCAAAGGACGAGGATGAATCAGGAATTCCCATCCGGGATGCCAGCTGAAGAAGTACATCAACAACCAAGGAATGCAACCAACATGCCTCCAGTCACACCGGCGATGATGGCGGCACTTGAAGAACTCCTTGCTCTCAGGGAGATTTTAAGGAGTCAAGGATATGCCGCACCTCCGCCACCACCCCCGCATGCTAACGAACAAGCTGCACCAGCTAGGGAGGTGTCGCATGATGTCAACCATCAAAAGCCGCAGCATCCAGAAGGAGTGGGAGAATCTGAAGGTACCTACCGACAGGCTAGGCAGGAGCCAGCACATTCATGCACCCCAAGTATTGGCATGAAGCAACAACAAGGAGTAAGATGGAAGCAACCTTCTGTGAGCAATTCACAACGCCTACACAAGGAAGATAGCTTCAAGACAGCAAGCCATGCTGACACATGCAATGATGGGTGGAGGAAGTCCGCATACGACAATGACATCCCAGTCACGGGACTTACGACTAAGGCCTTAGAAGAAATGATTGAGAGAAAGATGAAGCAGTTAAAGATGAAGGGAATGCATGCCCTTGAAGAGAATGCATCACATCCATTCTCTGATGAACTAGTACACAGTCACGTTCCAGATGCCCTGTACAGAATCGGTGGAGAAAAATATAGAGGAAAAGGAGATCCAATCGAACATGTACAACAACATGAAGCTTCTTTGTTGGGACGAACTGACAACCCGCATCATGTTGCCATGACATTTGCTAATACTCTTGTTGGAACTGCCGCACACTGGTTCTTTTCACTACCATGTGGAAGCGTTACGTCATGGGCATACCTGAAGGCAAAGTTCATTTAAAGATATATGGGAGAACGCACACTCCTCAAAGGGCCAAATGCGTTGAATGAGGTGATACAACAAAACGACGAGTCGTTAGCAGATTATTACATCATTTCAACCAAGACATCTCAGACATTCAGGGAAACATCACCGAAGGACAAATCGTGCGCGCCTTCATTGCAAATTTAGGCTGAAGAGGATATTCCCTAGCTGAAAAGATGTCAAAGCGCCCAGCTGAAACACTTGAAGAATTGGCGGCAAGGGTAAAAGAATTTGTGGATCTAGAAAGATTCAGAGAACAACATAAGGCGAAAGTTAGTGCAGCTCGCGCTAAGGAGAAGCAAGCAAAACCCCAATAAGGCCCGCAACAAGCAAGGCAATTCCAGCCGAATAAGAGGCCATATCAGCCAGAATTCCAAAGACCAAAAGAAGTGAACTTGGCAGAATGCATTCCTTTGAATGCACCACTTTCCATAATCCTGAAGAAGATGAAGGAAGATAACATGTGGAGGGAGCCAGCAAACTTCCGAAAAGGGCCACTTGGAAAGCAAGAAGATAAATGGTGTGAAAACCATGAAGTCTACGGCCATGAATCGAACAGCTGTGTCAGCTTGCGATTCCGTATAAACAACTTCATCCTTAAATGAGAGCTCAAGCAATATGTAGATCAAGGCGACAAGCGCCAAAAGAAGAACCATGCAAAGCCATCCGGAAAGGGGAACAAAGGAAAGGAGAAAATAAATGAGAACCCACCACCGCCAAAGCGTGGTGTCATCAACGTAATCCATGGTGGGCCAGCGTCAGGAGGTAGAATTTCTAATGCCCGAGATGTCTATGCCTCGCAGCTACAAGTTCTACCCAAGTACGGGAAGAGGCGACAACCATAGAAGGAAGACGTAGTCATCCCGTTCTCAAATGCTGACAAGAAACACATAGTGTATCCCCACGATGATGCTTTGGTCATAACAATGGATGTCAATGGATATGACGTGCAAAGGATATTGGTAGACGGTGGGATTGATGCGGATTTAGTGCATATAGAAGTTCTCAAGAAGATGGGAAAAATGGAACCCGATCTCTCGCCAAGCACATTTCAGCTAATTAGCTTCGCAGGAGCTGCAACCTACCCATTGGGTATGATCACACTTCCAGTTATCCTTGGAGAAGGCTGGAAAACACTGCATATAGACGTCACATTTGTAGTGGTAAATAACCTGGGGGCATATAACGGCATCCTAGGAAGAACGAAAATCAACATACACGACATTATGCCATCTACAGCTCATCAGAAAATGAAGTTCCTAACTCCTCATGGGATCGGAGAGGTGCTAGGTGATCAGACAGCTGCACGAAAGTGCTACGTCAATGCCCTGAGGAAAATGAAACAAGTATCAATTGCCATGATAGAAGTTGGTGCAAAAAGAAAGTTGTTCGTCTCAAACGATGATGATTAAAGGAAGAAGGAAAAGTTGTCGCCAAGGTCTGAACTTGACAAGATACTTTGTTCGCCTAAGCGGAGTGTGCTAGAAGTCAGACAAGGAGAAGAAGAATCCATCATGACCTACTTCCGGAGGTTCGCCCAAAATGCAACTGCACTAAGAGCAATCAAGAAGGACACCATCAACGCATTTTACTTGAACATGAACGCGCCAACATTTTTGCTATTCGGAAGGGTATTTGGATGGCGTACAACTAAGACGATGGCATGCCTGAAAGACAAGATGGAAACTGCAATCTCTTGTGAACATGAATTGAGATGGGGCACACCTCTCAGCGCAAGTATGGAAGCTCAAACTTCAAGGAAATCAGAAGGCTCAAGTATGGAGTACTCTGACATCTTCACTCCCTTAAACACGGAGGTGGAAGAGATATACATCGAGCTTCTGGAAAACAAGCTTCCAAGAGCACTTGAGCCGCAGACCGCCTTCTTAGGCAGGGATATTGAAGATTGGTGCCGATATCACCAAACTTGGGGGCACAATACCAATGGCTGTTTGACTTTGAGGATGGAGATCGAAGAGTTTATTGCACATGGACCTTTGGGAAGCTATGTTGCAAACAACAGTGCCCGTCAGTCACCAAGACATATTTGAGGGAGATAGACTTTCCATTTCCAATTTATCTTTTTCAATACACCTTCAGGAATATAAGTGCAGATCATGCTTTTGTACTTAGAAATATTTCGGAAGAAGCAGTCAATAGACGCCTTCCTGCAAAACTATTATAAACACAACAAGTATCTAATGATGGTCAATTTACTTTCGTAGGTACATCTCTACATTATGCATTCTACTATGGATTAACATCAAGAAACAAAATAACATGCAATGTCTTGGAAGAATACCAAAACCTATTCTAAAAAGTGACATGGTGCAATATCCTCCTCGTAAGGACAATACCCATGTTCACATCTATCAAAAGTAACATGTTGCGACATCCTTTTCAAAAGGGCAAACCCCATGTTTACTTCTAAAAAATGACATGTTGTGAAATCCTCCGGGCAAATCCTCATGTTCATAGCCATTCACTGAATAAAAACAGGATGCGGCAAATACATTATGGGACTGATCACCCCACCGTGGCGGAAATCCTCTTAATAGACGACAACCCCACACACTAAAAGTATGTATACTCTCTTAAGGGTTCATACACCATGAAGACTTAGGCCTGAAAAAGGATAGCTTCATGTTATACGCTTTTAAAAGCAAACCTTGTACAAAACTCATCAAACTTACAAGTCGAGTCTTGTATAACGTTATCTTGCTCTTTAGCATATAACGCAAAAATAGCAAAATAAGCAAGAAGTACCTTGCAACAACGTCGCCTTAGAGTGGAACTAAGAGACGGTATAAACTTAAGACTTGCTTTGTCAAGACAACACTGCTATAAGTTAAGTACCAGTGCCAAGTTCCAGTGCCAAATACATTACTATCTATTATATTACAGTCGCAACATGGGATGTTCTATACATCATAACGAGGAATTCAATCCTACCATACAAGTCCAACACATACGGACAATAAAGATAGCTCAAGGTATGAAACATTACTAACAAGTTATCACATGATTATTATTATTGAAAAACAGGTCCAAAGGACGAAGTACAAGCAAACAAACAAAAAAAGGTTTGGACAAAAGACTCAAACATATCATCATCTCCAAAGGACTAAGACAACATGTCCAGGAAATCAACAGCAAGTTCAACATCAGCATTATCATATCAAAAGGTCAAAGAAATAGAAGCCGCTTCAGCTTCCTTACGTTGCGAATCCGCAACATGGTTAACAGCAAAAGAAGAATAAGGACCTAGCTTGTCAAAAGGGAAACCAGGAGCTAGCATCTGAACTCTGCCAATATAATCTTTGGCAAACTCATCAATCAAAGATGCAAAATCCACTTTAGCAGCAGCAAGGACGGCAGCAGAATGGGTAGGGGTACTAGGATATTCAGCGAGTCCCTTCTCAACACCCACTCTATGTGCCTCATCACGAACAGAAGCAAGCGCGACATCATGAACAATGTTGTTCTCTGCAATTTGCTGCTTGATAGCAGCAATCTCGGCCTCAAGTTGTTCAACATGGACGCGACGAGTAGCAATGCGCGTATACATATCAGCAACCTTGGAGTTCAAATTCTGCACTTCCTCCTCGGACTGTGCAAGCTCGCGAGAAACTGTATTGCTCTTCTTGATAGCAGCCCTCCTCTCACTTACAAGCTCCAACACAAAGGGAGACATGTTCATCATCCTTGAAATAGCCTAAGTACAACAAACAAGACGATCATGAACAACAACAACAACAACAACAACAACAACAAAGCATACGCTTACAGCAGGAAGGCAAAAAAGTTAGAACAAAATCTACCGGTGCAAATTCAACTAAGCCACTCTAAACATATGCTTGCGCCTCCTCATCAGTAGATGGTTTGACATCATGATCACCAGGAGGAACACATCTTTGAAGCACCCGCACATCAACTCCTGGAGTGCTAAGTTTGGAGTCCTTCGGAAAATGAAGACTACAAGTGGAGAAAGGCGACTAGTTTTCTCCGGAAACATCAATCCCGTCAGACAGGATCAAGTCATCATGCTTAATGCGTGGAATCGCTACAATAAGGACAACATAAAACAAAGAAGACATCAGCAAAATATACTAAGTATAAGAAATATGTCAAAGAGAACAATGCATACCTCGGCGGGAAGAACGCTCCTCCTCGGGCCGGTCCCTTGACCGGGGGGCAGAAGGCGCCATCGTGCGACTCTCAACTCTCTTCCCTTTTATCGCAAGAAGGAGCTGGAATAGCCGCACATGGTTTAGAGCGCTTCAGATCACTCGAGGGACACGCCCCTGCGGCAGATCTCTTGGGAAGAACACTAGTGGCAGGCACTGAAACAACGCGCTCAGTCACATGTACGGAGTTACCTAAAAGAACAAAGACAACATGAATATAACAAAACTTTGAAAATCAACAAGTCAAGAAAAGATACAAGAAGATGCCTCACATCTAGGTCCTTTACCACGTTCACGCCCAACTGATGGGTTATCACGATCATTAGCTGTCTGCAAAGACGAGCTTTTTCTATCACTACGACCTACATTGCAACATAGTACAGGTTATAAAAGTTATCAACATACCAAATCTTCAGAAGGAAGTATATGAATCCCGACATCAATCAAATCCTGATCTGAAGCACGTAATAGACAACGATAGTGGTGCTTGATGGGCTTCGCTATGGTTGTTAGGCCCTTTAACGGCGAGGAAACGATGAATAGGCCCACTGGGCCCTAAAATGAAGGTCAAGAAGACCAAGGTGAAGGGTCCCGACAGAGGGAGTCCCGATGATGAAAGGTCCCGACAGAGTCGGTCCCGATAGATGAGCTGGATGCTCCCGATGAGATGCCTTTAAGTAGGCCCCGATGATGAATCCCTAAAAATGATTGGCCCTGTCACGATGACGAGGGGCCCCGAGCGGTGACACAATGAGATAACTCTGGAGTCCCCGATGTTAGTCGGGACTTGCTATCAGAGGTTGAGGCCGGAATACGCGGGGCGTGGCCGAGATACGCGGAGCGTGATTGAGATACGCGGAGCGTGGCCGAGATACGTGGGGCGTGGCCGAGATAAACGAGATCATGGCCTAGATAGGCGGGATCGCGCCCGAGATATGCGGAATATGGGCTAACCACCCCCAACGGTTCACCAGGTAACTGAGGTACCTCTTCGCCTATAAAAGGGCAAAGGTTACCTCAGATCAATTACGTTTTGAGATACACACTTTGAGTTTACAGCTTGCCAGTCCATACGAGATACTCATTTAAGCATCGGAGAGGGATTCTGGGTCACCGCCCGGTCTATCCCCTCTTGCAGGATTACGTGGAGCGAAGGAGCTAGGATCACCGTCAAATGTCGTGCCAGAGTTCCACCGTGATCCAACATTGGCGCCGTCTGTGGGAACGTAACAAAAAGCTGATATGCCTTCTACTCGTTCAATGTTGGCTGGCAAGCAAAGAAGACAAGGACAATCTGGTGGTTCCCGTCATCCTGCTGCGACGACTTTGAATTCACCATCGGAACGTGAGGAGGACCAGAATCTCCCTGCTGCTGAGGTCTCCCAGACAGGGGGGCATAATGAAGGTCCCGAAGATACTGCTGCTCAACACCAGGGGAATAGGGAGCAGGAGGCTCCTCCAAATGCAGACCTGACGAGGGCTGTGGCGGAGGCCATGCCAATGTTTTTGGCAGCCGTGGAGGCTCTCTTAGATCGGAGAGAGGTTGCAAGGAGGCAAGAGGAGATGCCCCCATTAGAAGAGGAAGCACCCCCACCAGCGGAGGTTCAGCCCCGAAGCCAGGGCAGGAGTAGGGAGTCCACTCAACCAGAACGATTTGTGGTCGATGGGCCAGGACCAGTGCAGCA
Source organism: Clarkia xantiana subsp. parviflora (assembly GCA_036873135.1). Taxonomy (NCBI): domain Eukaryota; kingdom Viridiplantae; phylum Streptophyta; class Magnoliopsida; order Myrtales; family Onagraceae; genus Clarkia; species Clarkia xantiana. The sequence continues at coordinate 10,295,972 of JAPTYO010000011.1, forward strand.
TAGGACCATCCCCCTTAATGGTCCCATCACCCCCGATCAGGTGGTGAAGATCGTGAACATCTGCATGGGAGAGCAGAAGACGCTGGTATCGGAGCTGAGGGATCGATCCACCCATCCCTTCATTCCTCGACTCATAGACAACCTCGCCCCGCCAGGGCTGGGTATCCCCACGATTAAGGAGTATGATGGAGAGGGAGATCCGGTTCTTCATGTCCAGAAGCACCTTATGGCGTGTCTGGGCAGAGCCCCGAATGAAGATATCATGTGTACGCTGTTCCCAAACACACTTGGTGAGAGAGCCTTGACCTGGTTCTTCAGTCTGCCCCCAGGCTGCATCGCTTGCTGGGCTGATATGCACGACCGCTTTATTCAGCAGTACCAGGGTCGCAGACGTCTGCTGAAGAGTGTGAGGTCCTTGACCCAGGTGGTACAGAGGCCCGATGAGTCACTGGCGCACTATTACCAGCGATACACTGCCAGCGTGGCGGAGATTGACGAGGAGATTTCGGAGGGTGAAACCATCCGTACCTTCATTCGGAACCTAACAGCCCCCTACGGTTCCGACTTGATGCACAGCGTGGCTGAGAAGGCTGTGTGGAATATGGAGGCACTGCAGAAGAGGGTGAAGCGGCAAATCGATGTCCAGGAGTCGAAGATAGCCGCTGGAGAGCTTGAGCCCCCGAAGTCGAATAAGGGAAAGCAGTCGGTCAAACCCTTAGACGAGCGCAAGTCGAAGGATAAAGCCGAAAGCAGTCGGGGTCGAGGTCGCTCTGATCGGAGGGATGATAGGCGTTTCTCGAAGAAGGACAAGCGGGAGGATCACGACATTCCTCTCAACAGCTCTATGGCGGAGGTGTTAACGGTCATGGAGCGACAGGGTATCTCCAGGTACCCCCCGAAGAAGGAAGGAGAATTTTTGGGATCCCGCACCGATCGTTACTGTCGATTTCATCGCGCGAATGGCCACGACACCAATCATTGTCGGGAGCTGAAGAAGGAGATCGAAAAGCTGATCCAGAAGGGGAAGCTTAAGGAGTTTGTGGGGGAGAAGCGGTGTCGATCCCGTTCTCGATCCCGATCACGGTCCCGTTCCCGATCCCGCGATCGGTCCACAAAGAAGAAGAGGTCTGACCCGGAGTCCTCTGGTGCCCATAAGGAGAAGCGGGGTACTATTAATGTGATTCACGGAGGATTTGCGGCGGGAGGTGATACCTCGTCCTCCCGGGAAGTTTATGCCTCTAGAATTCCCGCTGCTGTAGTGCTGGGTAAGAGCTCCCGATCCTGGACCCTGAAGGAAGAGATGGTGATCTCCTTTTCGTTGGAGGATCTCGTAGGCGTGGAGACTCCCCACGATGACGCTCTGGTCGTGACCTTGGATGTGAATGGATACGAGATGAAGCGGATTCTGATCGATGGAGGGAGCTCCTCCGATATTCTGTTCATGGATGCTCTGGAGGCCATGGGGAAAACTAAAAAGGACCTGAAGGAGGCGAACTTCCGGGATGGTCGGATTCTCTGGCTTTACCTCCTATCCGCTAGGAGTGATCACCTTACCGGTGGAGTTTGGTAGCGGGTGGAAATCGGAGAGGAGGAACGTGGAGTTTGTGGTAGTAGAATCCGCAGGGACCTACAACGCGATTATCAGGAGAACTACCATCAACCCCCTGATGGCAGTTGCCTCGACTGTTCACCAGAAGATAAAGTTCCCGACCGACCATGGAGTCGGAGAGGTCAAGGGCGACCAGTTGGCTTCCAGGAAATGTTATGTTAACGCCACCCGAAGGAAAAGACGAGAGGCTATGACTGTCCTCCAGACAGATGCTGATCCTAGGGAGGAGTTTGGGCGTCCCGCCCCCGTGGAGGACTTGAAGGAGGTCGAGATTGACGGGCCTCAGAGGAAGGTGAAAATCGGGTCTGCTCTGACCGAGGAGACAACCCGAGAATTGATCGATCTACTGAAGGAGTTCAAGGAGCTATTTGCCTGGTCTCCGAGTGACATGCCAGGAATCAGCCCCGATATAATCGTACATGAGTTGAAGATTGATCCCGCGATCAAGCCTATCGCGCAGAAAAGGCGTCTGATGGGCGCAGACAAGAGGATTACGATCCAGCAGGAGGTGGGCAGGTTGCTCGATGCTGGGTTTATCAAGGAGCTCCGATTCCAGACTTGGGTTGCTAACCCGGTGCTGGTGAAGAAGAGCAATGGGAAGTGGCGGATGTGTGTCGATTTCCGCGACCTGAATAAAGCTTGCCCAAAGGATTGTTACCCGCTCCCGAGAATCGACCAGCTGGTGGATGCGTACTCGGGCTATAACCAGATCAAGATGGCTAAGGAAGACGCCCCCCACACTGCCTTTTATGCTGATAGCGACATCTATCATTACGATGTCATGCATTTCGGACTGATCAATGCCGGGGCAACCTACCAGCGGATGGTGAACAAGTTGTTCGGAGATATGCTGGGGAAAACCATGGAGGCTTACGTGGACGATATGCTGGTGAAGCCCGACAAGCTGAGGATCATGTGCACAACCTAGCCACGGCGTTTGAACGGATGAGGCTTCATCAGGTTCGCTTGAACCCGACAAAATGCGCCTTCGGAGTCCACTCGGGGAAGTTGCTGGGCTTTATGGCGAGTCAGAGAGGAATAGAGGTGAACCCCGAGAAGCTGAGGGCGATCGAGGAGATGCAGTCTCCGATAAACCACCGGGAGGTGCAAGTGCTGAATGGCCGACTGGCTGCCATGAATCGCTTCCTGTCCAAAGCGAGTGACCGATCAATGCCATTTTTTGAAGTCCTGAGGGCTAACAAGAAGTTTGAGTGGACCGCCAAGTGTGAAGAGGCGTTCCAGGCACTCAAATAACACCTTCGCACCCTCCCGCCGTTGGCGAAACCAGCTCCAGGCGAGCCGCTCTATCTTTACTTGGCTGTTTCTGAATTTGCCATTAGCTCTGTGTTAATGAAGGTTGTCGAGGGTAATCAAGTCCCCGTCTATTATGTAAGCAAGGCGTTTGCCAAGTCTGAAATGAATTATCCCACCGTTGAGAAGTATCTCTTTGCGTTGATTATTACTGCTCGGAAGCTGAGGCCTTATTTCCATGCACACGAGATTACTGTGTTGACGAACCAGCCTTTGAAGCATTTTTTGAACCGACCTGATGCGTCGGGGAGATTAGTGAAATGGGCAGTCGAGCTTAGTGAGTCCCGCATACACTTTGCTCCGAGAACGGCTATTAAGGGCCAGGCATTGGCGGATTTCATAGCAGAGTCTACAGCCCCCGATCTGGAAGAAGCGGGCCCTATAGAGGGGGCAACCATGGAGGTCCCGATAGCAGAACAACCAGAGATGGCAGAGCAATCAGAACAGCCAAACGGGGAAAATACCTGGGAGATGTACACGGATGGCTCCTCGAGTTCAGAGGGATCAGGAGCAGGCTTTGTATTGATACCACCAGGCGTAGGTGTGCCGCTTCGATATACTTTGGCCTTAACGTTTAGGGCCACGAACAATGAAGCTGAGTACGAGGCTCTCATCACGGGCCTGAAAATTGCCAAAGGTGCGGGAGTTGCCCACTTGAGAGTGAAGTGTGACGCAGCCCTGATTGTGAACCAGGTCCAAGGGCGATACGAGGCGAAGAGCCCGATGATGAGGAAGTACCTTCGCGAGGTGCAAGTCTTGAAGGAGAGCTTTAAAAGCTTCGACATCGAGGCGATCCCGAGGGAAGAAAACGTGGAGGCATATGCCTTGAGCAAATTTGCCTGGGGGGCACCCCTAGAGGAAAATCGGAAGGTGCACTTGAAGCAGGTGTGTGCTATTGAAGCAGGATCGGAGGAGGAGCCCACTTGGATGACCCCAATAGTCGCGTACCTGACTACGGGGGCAGTCCCCGATAATCGAGTAGTAGCTGACAGGATATGTCGAATCGCGGTCAACTACGTGATGCTGGACAATCAGCTATACAAGAAGGGCTGGTTCTCGACTCCGTACTTGAAGTGTGTGGCTGAGCCCGACACAAGTCGAATCCTGAAGGAGGTGCATGAAGGGGTCGCGGCTTGTCATGAAGGGGCCCGATCCATTATGAGGAAAGTGTTAAATCTGGGCTATTATTGGCCTACGATGAACAAGGAGGCGACGGCGTTGGTCTGATCCTGTGACGCGTGCCAGAGGTACGCCCCGAACATCGTGGCTCCAGCCGCTAATCTGACGTCCATCAGGAGTGCTTGGCCCTTCGCGCAGTGGGGCATCGACTTGGTGGGACCTCTCCCGCAAGCACAAGGTCAGTGTAAATATTTGCTGGTGGCTATTGACTATTTTTCGAAATGGATAAAAGCAAAGGTGTTGGCCAAGACGACGGGGAACCAGATCGTCAAGTTTCTCCAAACCCATATCGTATCTAGATACGGGATTCCCAAGTTGGTGATCAGCGACAATGGTCCACCGTTTAACGGGACTCAAGTGAAGGAGTATCTGGAAGAGTTGAACATCGAGCATCGGACAGCTTCTGTCCATCATGCTCAGACGAATGGCCAGGTGGAATCAGCCAACAAAATCGTGAGGATGGCCTGAAGAAAAGGGTCTATGCCTTGAAGGGAAAATGGCTGAACGAGCTGGAAAACGTGCTTTGGGCGGTTAGAACGACACCCAAACGATCAACCGGGGAGACTCCGTTTGGCCTTGTTTATGGCACGGAGGCTGTTGCTCCCGTGGAGGTAGCTGTGGCATCCCATCGGATGAGATATTACGAGCCTTTGACGAATGATGAAATGAGACGTCTGGATTTGGACTTGCTCGAAGAGAAGAGGCGGGAAGCCGACGAAGTCCAGGCTCGAATGCGTTTGGCGACGGCCAGGTATTACAATCGGAGAGTTAAGTCCCGACAATTCTTCATCGGGGAGCTGGTTTGGCGTTGCAACGAGTTTACCCTTTTGGATCGAATCAACAAGATGTCACCAAAATGGGAAGGACCTTACAAGGTCGTGGGGATGCCAGCTACGAATGCGTACAAGTTGGAAGACCTTGATGGCAGAGCATTGAAGCATTCTTTGAGTGGCGAACACTTAAAGAAATGTCATGCTTGGTGAGAAGTCGCCTTAAGTGGTGCCCGAGGAAAAGTCGCCTTAAGTGGTGCCCGATGAAAAGTCGCCTTAAGTGGTGCCCGATGAAAAGTCGCCTTAAGTGGTGCCCGATGTAAAATCGCCTTAAGTGGTGTATGTTATTTGTCGTTTGATTCGATGTAAGCAAATTTTGTGCCATCAATGAATAAAGAGGTTGCTTCCGATCAGAATTATTCTTAGATTTATTCTAAGCGTTATTTAGTCGCCTTGAGTGGTGCACGAGAAAAGTCGCCTTGAGTGGTGCACGAGAAAAGTCGCATTGAGTGGTGCGCGAGAAAAGTCGCCTTGAGTGGTGCACGAGAAAAGTCGCCTTAAGTGGTGCACGAGATTAAGTCGTCTTGAGTGATGCATGATTCTTAGATTTATTCTAGGTGTTGTTAAAGACGCCTTGAGTGGTGCACGAGAAAGTCGCCTTAAGTGGTGCACGAGAAAAGTCGCCTTAAGTGGTGCACGAAATTAAGTCGTCTTAAGTGATGCATGATTCTTAGATTTACTCTAAGTATTGTTAAAGTCGTCTTAAGTGATGCACGAGATTAAGTCGTCTTGAGTGATGCATGATTCTTAGATTTATTCTAAGTGTTGTTAAAGACGCCTTGAGTGGTGTACGAGAAAGTCGCCTTAAGTGGTGCACGAGAGAAAGTCGTCTTAAGTGATGCACGAGATTAAATCGCCTTGAATGGCGCATGGAGTTAAATCGTCTTAACTGATGTATGAAAATATCTTAAGTGTTGAGGTTTCGCCTTAAGTAAGTAAAGTCTCTTTGAGAAGTGCAATGGGAAATCGGAACTAAGAAAGTCTAATATTCATAAGGGCTTAAAGGCCCGAGGATTACAAAAATGAGGAAAGTACAAGGACTCTAAAGATAAGCAGTTAGGCTTGGTTCTTGTCGGCAGCATTAGCGGGAACAGGGTCCACGAGGTCTGTGGCGGAAGGCTCCACAGGTTCAGCACTTGGAGGCTCTGCTGTGTCTTCAACAATCGCGGGAGTTCTCCCCTCATCACTCTCCTCCGAGAGAGCAAAGTATTTCTTCGCGAAGGGAGCGAGAGATGGAGACTTGTCGAAGTTAATGGCGTCGCCATACTCCAGGTGGAGTTCCTCAACTGCATTGAAGAGGGTGTTCTCCACCTCCGCGCTGCAGAACTTTACAGCATCAGCCTGGAAGTCTTCGGACCTCCGATAATCCTCCCGGCCCTTGGTCTCGGCCGCGACCAGCTGCGCAGGAACCTCGGCGATCCGCTCCTCTAGAGCCCTCTTTTCCAGGACAAGTTTGTCCTCAGCAACCCGCCGCTCCTGCTGCTCCCGCTTCAGGAGCCCCTCGAAGTCACGAGCCTGCTTTTGGAGGTCCCGATTCTTTCGGTCGAGGATGGCCTGCTCCTTGGCCAGTTGTCCCCGCGAAGACTCGGAGGCCGCGAGATCCTCCTTAAGCTTGGCCGTGACCGCCCGCTCTTGCTCCAGGGCCTCCTCGAAGGCGAAGAGGTACCCGATGGAACGGTTGATGTCCCCCATCTCCTGCGAAGGAAGGAAAAGAAGTATTAGTGGATGAGCAACCGGTCTTATTGATGAAGAAAAGAAAAGTGAAAGTCTTACCTCTATCTGACACATGCACATCTCCTGTACATCCCGACACATCTCCTTCCGATCTAAGGAGATCGGATACCGCATAGTAGGCAGGATTGAGCCTGCTACCAGGTGTAAAGCCAGCTCCGGGTATGTGTCCCCTTGTCGGAGCTGGACCCCTTGCAGCGTTTGGATCGGGTTCCAGGGAGCATCCTCCTCTGCGGGGTCGAAGGCCTTGTAAAAAATCCCGTCGAGGGGAAGAGGAGAAGGGCCGACTTGGGTCGTGGAGGGGCATGCCTCCGACCCACCCTGGACTGGGGAAGGAGTGAGGTCGTGGATGGGCGACGGTTGTCGCTACTGTCGTGAAGAAGGCGAGGGGGGCAGCCCCTTGGAGGTTGGTTTCAGCGGGGACTGCCCCGTCCTCCGACGATGGCGAAGGGAGCCACCCTCATCAGTCTCCTCGGAGGAGTCCAGGCTCTCCACCCGACGAAATTGTTCGCCGGTCGGGGTCCCACCACTGGAGAAAAGTGGTGCCCCTGCAGAAGGAGGCGCCCCTGCTGAAGGTGGTGCACCTGCTGAGGCTCCAGCACCCGACGGAGTCCCCGAGTGACCTGCACCTAGAGGACGAGAGGAGGCTTCAGAAACGTAATCAGGAAGTTCATTAGAGCCCTTACACCAAACATTACGTCGGGAGACATATTGGTCCTTCCCGCGGTAGTTGTAGTAGCCCGCCTTCAGGACACGAGGAGTTTCCCCTCGGAGGACACGTTTGACATCGGCGATGCGGGCCTCCATGGTCGAAGGAATCAGCTCCTTCGGAACCAGCTTCCAGTACGATTTAATAGCGAGGCTGAGCTTTTTACCTTCTTCAGCGGTCTGGACGTCGAAGAGCTTGTCCACCTTCACGCGGCTCCGCTTTGGCCACTCCGCGGAAGGAGATCCCGATGGAGCAGCAGCCTTCTTGGCTGACTTCCTCTTCCGCGTAGGGCGGACGGCATCGGTCTCCCCCTGCTTAAGGATCAGATTGGTCAGCACGGATACCTCCATAGCTGCAAACACTAAAAAACAGAGGTTAGAGATGTTACCCAGGGAACCATATTGGAGGGGCCGTCGAAGAGCTGCCCCCCCGGAGACTATGTCGAGGAGTCGGATCCCGGCATTCACCAGGTCCCGCTCCACGAGAGAATTGGCGTGGAGGGGAGTGTAGGACTCCCCCCACCGGTAGAGCTGGATGAGTTGAAGAGTCTGGAAGTCTTCATCGGTGTAGGTGTGGAAAGCGGGAGGAGAGTCCGCTTCTACCTCCCATCGGGGCCACGGGATCGAGGAGTTTTGGATGAAGAAGTAGCTCCTCTTCCACTCACTGTTGTCGGACCCCGTGTCGACCAGGAGTCCCCGACCCTTGACCACCTTCCAGGTGTCATTGGTCCAGTGGCACAACCCGAGTTGCGTCTTGTTCCACTTTGGCATTCGGGGGTAGAAGGCACAGACCCCTGCCTCGTTGCACTTCATCCCGTAGAAGGTCCTGAAGAGCTTGAGGCTGTACACCCACTTCTGTCGGAAGCAAAGGACCTGGAAGGCGTTCCACAAACGTATGGCGTGGCGAGAGAAGGTGGTCGGATGCGTCTTGTAGTGCTGGCACATCTCGACCAGATTACCACAGAAGGGGAATCTAATCCCCGCTGATATTTGCCCCGTAGATACAAACACCTCCCCTTTCCGGGGACGAGTAACCTCAAGGTTACCCGAGGGGCGGGGCCAGGGATACGGGAAACGAGGTTCCCAGGTAGAGGTAATGCATCCCTCCCGGAGAGCTGCATCGTACGCAGTGCTGGAAATCTCGTTCAGAGCATAGTCGAAGTTGAAGGGCTTTCTTCCCTCGGAACTAGATCCACTGTCTGAAATCAGCCATGGCAAGGAAAGGCACGTTGGGTTTTCCGGGAAATTACGAACGAACTAAGCAAAGAGGAAAAGACACACAAGTAAGAAGGAAGAAATCCTTACCAGACATGATAACTTGAGGAAGGAAGGATGATCTGAAGCTTGTCGGAAAGTTGATCGGAGAAACACTTGGATCTTTGGAAACGCAGAGCTTGAAGTTCTCAGAAGTTGCAGAGAGCTTTCGAAATTTCAGAAACGGTAAAAGTGAAACTGTGCCCACGGTTAGGGTTTTATAGGCGAAGAGGACAGTCTAAGGGACGCTTTGATCTGAATCGTCGAAGTTGAAGCGTTCTGATCTGGACCGTTGAGATGAAACGTGCAGAATGGCAACGGGTTCAATGATGAAACGGCCTGAAAAGCACTTTTCAGAAAAAGCAGGCGTGAAAATTCAGGCACGGGTGCTGAAGACGTCGCTTCGTTATCTACTGCATTTAATGGCTGGGGAACCGAGGAGTCTTCTCGGATTTGGCAGTTATCCACAGGGCATTGAGGAAACGTGAACGAGAAGACTTGTATCAAGTGACTATGCCAAAGAAAAGGTCCCCAACTCCAATGTCGGGAGGTCGGGAGTTGGAAGACACGACGAACTGAAAGTCCCTCATGTCTTGCGGGCAAATGATGGGCTTCGCTATGGCCGTTAGGCCTTTAACGGCGAGGAAACGGTGAATAGGCCCACTGGGCCCTAAAATGAAGGTCAAGAAGATCAAGGTGAAGGGTCCCGACAGAGGGAGTCCCGATGATGAAAGGTCCCGACAGAGTCGGTCCCGATAGGTGAGCTGGATGCTCCCGATGAGATGCCTTTAAGTAGGCCCCGATGATGAATCCCTGAAAATGATTGGCCCTGTCACGATGACGAGGGGCCCCGAGCGGTGACACAATGAGATAACTCTGGAGTCCCCGATGTTAGTCGGGACTTGCTATCAAAGGTTGAGGCCGGAATACGCGGGGCGTTGCCGAGATACGCGGAGCGTGATTGAGATACGCGGAGCGTGGCCGAGATACGCGGGGCGTGGCCGAGATAAACGAGATCATGGCCTAGATAGGCGGGATCACGCCCGAGATATGCGGAAAATGGGCTAACCACCCCAACGGTTCACCAGGTAACTGAGGTACCTCTTCGCCTATAAAATGGCAAAGGTTACCTCAGATCAATTACGTTTTGAGATACACACTTTGAGTTTACTGCTTGCCAGTCCATACGAGATACTCATTTAAGCATCGGAGAGGGATTCTGGGTCACCGCCTGGTCTATCCCCTCTTGCAGGATTACGTGGAGCGAAGGAGCTAGGATCGCCGTCAAAGATCGTGCCGGAGATCCACCGTGATCCAACAGTGCTCTTGTTGACATCGGAAAATACTCTTCACCGCCTCCCTATCATCCAAGGAAAGATCAGAGAAAATAGAATCAGGTTCAGCTTTCTCCACACTCTCAACATCCCAAACAGTCCAGACATCGCATACGAAGAAGTAATGATGTCGCCAATGAGAACCAGAACGATCAGCCGGGGCGGCTAGGCGTTGTTTATGATCCCACTCGGCATCTCCAGGACCAAGCTTCTTGAAACCCTTGTCTTGCAAGTTTGGCCAACACATCTTCATACCACATAACCCCGTCGCGTCTGGACACATCAGTTGATAGAAGCATCGGAAAAGGGTGGTGGAATAGTGCCAAGATTGCCTGTGAAACAAAACCTGAAAGCAGCTCCATACACGGAAGCCAGCAGGAGATAGACTTAAGGGTGATATTCGGTAATAACGACAAAGGTCCACAAAGTCAGGACAATAAGGAAAACGCAGGCCTTCCTTAATCTGTGAGGTATAAACTGCGGAAAAGTCAATAGGAGGAACAGTAACTTGCCCCTTTTCGGAGTCGGGCAACACGTCATAAGGAAGAACACCTTCGAAAGCAGGGTCAAGTCCACAACAAGTCGCGTACAACTCAAACATATCTTCATCAATGTAGTTGAAGAAGTAACTCACATTCCGCGTTGTATCCTTAAGAGACTCAACTGTGTTGACACCCGGCTCGTCACCAACATCTGAACATAATGTCACTCGTGGAACGAGGATAGAACATTTACTCATAGTAACCGCGGAAAGAAGACTAACTCTGAAAAGGAGACTGTGTAACTTGGAATCCTGTGCAATCAACAATTCAATCAGTGTACAAGCACCATGTACGTACATACATGTCGACAAGGGAAGAATATTTTCTAAGTATTTCCATGTACGTACATACATGTCGACAAGGATGCATGTCGACAAGTGAAGAATATTTTCTAAGTATTTCTCTGTACGTACATACATGTCGACAAGGGAAGAATATTTTCTAAGTATTTCCATGTACGTACATACATGTCGACAAGGATGCATGTCGACAAGGGAAGAATATTTTCTAAGTATTTCCATGTACGACATACATGTCGACAAGGATGCATGTCGACAAGTGAAGAATATTTTCTAAAGTATTTCCATATACGTACATACAAATCGACAAGGATGCATGTCGACAAGGGGAGAATATTTTCTAAGTATTTCTATGTACGTACATACATGTCGACAAGTGAAGAATATTTTCAAAGTATTTCCATGTACATACATACATGTCGACAAGGGGAGAATATTTTCTAAGTGTTTCCATGTACGTACATACATGTCAACAAGGATGCATGTCGACAAGGGAAGAATATTTTCTAAGTATTTCCATGTACGTACATATATGTCGACAAGGATGCATGTCGACAAGTGAAGAATATTTTCTAAGTATTTCCATGTACGTACATACATGTCGACAAGGATGCATGTCGACAAGTGAAGAATATTTTCTAAAGTATTTCCATGTACGTACATACAAATCGACAAGGATGCATGTCGACAAGGGGAGAATATTTTCTAAGTATTTCCATGTACGTACATACATGTCGACAAGTGAAGAATATTTTCTAAGTATTTCCATGTACATACATACATGTCGACAAGGGGAGAATATTTTCTAAGTGTTTCCATGTACGTACATACATGTCGACAAGGATGGATTGCGTGCATCAAGTAGCTATTATCAACCTCTACACAATGTCTTCTAAGCATTTCTGCGACGCTTATCGACAAAGCTCATACGATGACATCTATGGTAACAAGCATTTGATATTGTTAAAATATTTTCTAAGTGTTTTAGCATGCTTGCAGAAAATGGCCGATGATCAACATACGACGCTCAAAGCACATTGTCTAGCTTACCATTACCCATGTACAACAATCAACGATCATGTCCGAACAACTATCCGTCATCAACATCAAGCATGCAAAAATGATGACTAAAACATGGAACGACATGACGGCAATGAATACTATGTACAAGGGAAGTATAACAATCTATTTATGCTTTTCTAAAAATTTCCAGCACTCAGAAAATTTTTGGCTGATTTGGAAAGTTAATTACTCTAATAAATTTTATCAAACACCTTATGTGCATGTTAAGGTGACTACACACATGATGATTTCAAGATCGAATTAAGGCTAAACGAAGTCACGAAATGTCCAGCCATGTACGGAATTGAACTCACCAACACGAAGTGAGTCCGAATTGACACGTGCCACACCGGAAAAATCACGCGCCGCCGTGGTTCCAGTCACGCGCCGCCGATCTCTCTTCTACGCGCCGTCGACCTTGCTCCCTCCCTTGGCCGGAGTCCAATTGATATCAACTATGGTGTGTCCACTCCAAATTTATGATCTCAAAAGTTTCATCTTCATTAAGAATGGAGAGCTTCTTGGGGATTTATCTATAAATGATGTAAGATAATGAGTACTCTCTCTCCTAATTTTCACTAATAGTGCCTACACCATGTGCTAGGGACTAAACCTTCATGTATTTTCATATAAGTCCTTAGCAACCTTTACAAGCATCTTTGCATCTCTCCTATGTTCATATTGCATACATATTACACAATGCTTCATGACATACTACACGTAATTACTATTACATATTACGTACATAGAATTTATCATGCACGATTCTTACTTATGATCGTTACATGATTATTTTTGTATCTAAGTATGAATTTCATGTTTACATCATGTCTCACATTTATACCATGCCTCATGATTACATACATGCTCTCCAATTTTATATTGTTCTAAGTGTTTTGCTTATTGCATGATTACGTCATCCGTTTACTATGTCGTCATCTACATGTTGACAACGTGTTATATGTTTACATCATGTACCATGATATTATCACGTTGTATAATTCTTTATTATTACAAGTATTTCACTCATTACATTATATTGCGAATATAATTGCATGTTGTTATACGCATATTGTCCGCTACGCTAAACTTGTAAACAGATTACGTACATACGGCGGAAAATTGAAGTTGGTCAAATTTATGATCCCTACGCTCAAATTGACAAACAGGCCACCCCTGAGGTTAGTACCGAACCTAAATTGGACGAATATCTTATCTTAAAAAGATTCAAGCATGGGTTTTGAACTGCTACTTTACTCGGGGGCAAGTGTTAGATATCTGTCCAATTCAGGTTCGTATTTACATTTCGGGCCTCGCAAAATACTCCAAAACCCGTAAAAGAACTCTTCCGCAGACACCCAAGTCCAAAACGGTCTGGAATACGCGCAGTACCCGGACCGGGGGACTTCCGAATTGCCCTAAGGCAATCCGGACCCGGTCCGGATTGCTAGACAATCCAGGTAGCTCTGGATTACCGACATGCTCCGCGCACTTATCCCGATTATTTTGCCAAGTACGAGAAGTCAGTGTGCGCATAGCCCCCCTTGATGACGACATACATTTTCCTTTAAACCAGCATCAAGGCGTACAAAACCGGGCATGATCCTTTGGTTTCCTATAAATAGGGACCTAGGTCTCCCATTTTAAACAATTCCCTCATTCTGGCTTTTGGAGCTCTGACTTCTCTCTAAAAGACTTTCTCTCTCTAAAAAGGTTATGAATTGAGCGTCGGAGAGGGCCCAACCAGCATTCCCCCCCCCCCCCCCCCTCTTCCACGCTGGTTACTGCCCCTTGTGCAGGACCCGGAGTTCGAGAGATCAAAGTCGGGAAGTTGAAGATTGGTTCGAGGATCGTGTCTCAAGGTTCGCAGCATACAGACAGATAGTTGTTCCTGTGCACACATCCAGAGCCCGTTCGTGGGAGAGAAGTCCGAAGTTAGCCAAGTGGAAGCAAACTTAACAGTAGGTAAGGTCATGTAACCCTAAAAAATCAAATATAATTAAACTATATTGGAAGAAACAATCCAAAACTACACTTAATAGAAGGTTTTGTGATATTAAATGAATTCATCAAACAATAAATGTATTGAGAGAGAAAGAGACATTTTTTTAATATAATTAGACGGATTTCAGCAAATAAAGTCTAAATGTTTCAATATAATGGATGTACTAGAAGTTTACGATAAATGAAAATAATGCTGTCAAGTTGGTTCTTTTATATTTTATCAAGTGTTTTAGTACATGTTTTTCTTCCATCATTAAGTTATTTAAGTTTTAATTCCATCCTTGCAAGTGCTCCAGTATTGACATATTGCTAGGATAATTTGACCCTAGACCCTCACCTACCAAATTGAGCTTCAAAATCTAAGGTTGAACCATCAATTTATATCATATTTTAATCAAATAAATTTAACATCAACTACAAATTAAAATCATAGCAGGTATTAATTGTTCATAGGAGATTATGTTGACCGTAGAATATTCTTGGAGTTAAGATCATGGTACCCACTAAGATAATGAAACATATAACAACATAATTTATTGGGGAAGAAAACAGGAAATTTTACTCGCAACGAGTGACAACCGACTTCAGAGATGACCATTCCTCTTAGCTTGCTACCAATTTAAAATTCTGCAAAAGAACAAGTTTGGAGAAAAATGTTGCAGAAATATTAAAATCTTTTATCAATTTTGAAATAGGCAAAAGATTGTATCTGAAATCAGGGATAAACAAAACGTACTGCAACTTTATATTTTGAAAAATCTAATGATTTTCAAAACCAACCGAATGAAGACCATTGGGTAATTGAACCTTAGAGCCAGATATTTGAATAAAAAAATTCCAACTAATCAATTATTAGTCATATAATTGCTGGCTCCTAAGTCAATAATCCAAATGTCATTCAAATTAAGAGAAGGATTTGAAGGAAATATACACAAAGATGTGAGTTTTTCACCAAAATAAATCTAAATAAACAACCAAATACCAATATAGTCCTCATAAAAACTGTTTTACAAATTTAGGCCTAGTTTAGAGTTTTTGACCAAAATAGACCTAAATAAAAAATCAAATACCAAAATAGGCCACATAAAAAATGTTTTACAAATCTAGGCCTGACCGGGTTGGGCAATTGATATTTCTTTTACCTGCCGAAAAAAATTGGTTGGCCGGGTTGGGGCAACCCGGCCAAGTTTGTTTTTTTTTTTTTCGCTTTTTTTGTTTGTTTTTGTTTTTTTAACAGATTTTGCAAAAACTAATGGAATTGTAATTTTTTTTCTTCTAAAAATCTATTCAACATGATGAACCTAGAGAGAAAATTGACATTTCGCAGAATAATTTTTTTTTTTTTCTAAAAACCTATTGGACATGGAAACCCTAGAAGATAAATGTGTAACTGTGCCCTCTAGAGTTTACCATGTCCAATAGCTTTTTAGAAACAAAATTACAAAATCATTAACTTTTACAATTTCTATTAAAAAAAAAGCAAAACATACTTTGTCGATTGGGGCAACCCGGCCAACCAATATATTTTTCCCGGAAAATTGTAAAAAAAAAAAAAAAATTCAGTTGGCCTATATTGGTATTTGGTTCTTTATTGAGGTCTATTTTGGTCAAAAACTCAAAACTAGGCCTAGATTTGTAAAACATTTTTTATGTGGTCTATATTGGTATTTAGTTGTTTATTTAGATCTATTTTGGTCAAAAACTAGGCCTAGATTTGTAAAATATTTTTTATGTGGTCTATATTGGTATTTGGTTGTTTATTTAGATCTAATTTGGTCAAAAACTCCAAAGATGTGGTGGAGTTTGCATAAGTGGTCACAAAAGGGGTTGTTGTAGAGCCTCCACCTGCGGGACCTCTTCAATGGCTAATGGACTGAATAAAGCGATCAAACTGCTTCCAAATTGGTTCTAAGTAAATGTGATGAGGGATGCATTTCCTTCATTACCATCATCAACGCTCACACCACAGGAAATATCACATTTAATAATACCAGTCCCTGAGGAGGCAGATATTTTCTTAGCTTGCTACCGACTTCAGAGAAGACTATTCCTCTTAAGGAATGGTGAGGTGGAAACCAGCTTGTCACCTGCTCAAACCGCCACATAGGAAAACCTTCATAGGAAGGTGACGTTGTCATAGATTCGGTTTACAAACTCTATAAATAGTAAGATGTTTACATTCATTTACAAGATTCCTACATATAATCCACTTATACTAATTTAACATTCGGAGTGGAATCATAGGGAAAACCACACTCGACCCCTCTTATAGGTTCTTTCTGAAGGAGAATTCAAGTCCAAAGGAGTCCAAACATCTGAGACGACGTCTTACGCGGAACCAGGAGAATTAACTCCAAGCAAGGTCGTGACTTTGTGATCCAACACTTATGTTTTCTCTCAAATCTCTCATTTGTTGGGGTGTATAAGAACAACTGGAATGATGTATGATCCCAAATTCTAAAAAATATTTTGATTTGATCATTGAAGAATTCTCATCTTTTATCAGATCTAAATTTTTTAACTTTCTTATTATATTGATTTTCAATCATGAAGAGAATTTTTTTTATCAGAATGGGGATATCAGACTTGAATTGCATCAAATATACCCAAATGACAAGGGAATAATCATCAACAAAAGTGAGAAAAAATATTTTAATCACATGAGTAGCAACATGGTAAGACCCCAAACATCTGCATGAATTAAATCGAAAATGCCATTCAACTTAGAATAAAAAATAGGAAAGCTAGTTCTAGTGGTTTTAGCTCTAGGATAAATGGGGCATGAACCGATATACCCTTATTATATTTGGAAAAATTTAAGGAATTGGCATTTTTCATAGTTGGAATTGTAGCATGACCAAAACGCATATGCCAAAGTATAGCATCAAGAAATGATGAACCCAAGGCAACATAACTGGATTTACAAAGAAGCGGTTTAAAAAATAGAGTCCTGGGTTTTCAGTTGCATTTTCCAACACCCTCCCATTTAAGAGGTCCTGTAAAAGAAATTTGTTTTGGGAAAAAGGTTGCAGTACTGTTAAATCCTTTGTCAATTTTGAAATAGGCAAAGTATTGTACTTGAAATCAGGGATAAACAAAACGTACTGTAACTTTTTATTTTGAAAAATCTGATGATTTCCAAACCCAAAAATAGCAAAATAAAACCATTGGGTAATTGAATCTTAGAGCCAGATATTTCAGTAAATATTTCCAACCAATCAACTTTGTTAGTTGTTGGATATACGCCCAAGCTATCACCAACTGGACCCGATAAATGGGCCATAATTGAATATAATTCGAAACTTAGAACACGGACACCCGATGAACACCGCGTAGGCCTGGAGAACACCCCGAGTGGCGAAATCCACTCGGGAAGACCCCGAGTAGAAAGCCCACCCGGGGGAACCCAAGCAAGGGACCCTTTCTTGGGTTACCCGAGAAAGGGAAGTGTTGGATATACGCCCAAGTTATCACCAATTGGACCCGATAAATGGGCCATAATCGAATATAATTCGAAACTTAGAACGCGGACACCCGAGGCCCATCGCGTAGGCCCGAAGTGTTAGATTACGGAGAGTAATCACTATGGAAACTTAAACATGGTATGTGCTAGTAATATCAATTACGAAGCGGAAAGTTTACACATACATCAAGAGTAACCGTAGTCCAAGATCCTTGCTCGAGGGAGTTCGCGATCCTCCGGCCGGAACCCGTAGAAGTCCTTGTGAAAGAAGCCCTACGCGGTATAAGCTCCAAAGCAAAGCCTCTGATCGATTCTTGGCACAGGGACAGATCTCTGAAGAGTTTGCTCAAAAGCAATTTGGCACACCCTTGGTGAAGTACTTGGTGCGGCCGAACCTATAGTGTGGGGATGAGGGTTTTCTCTCTAAAACTCTCTTGTGAGGGAATTAAGATTAACCCTAAAATTTCCCTAACACCTCTTATTTATAGGAGGAGTAAAGTGGAAAAAAGTCCACTTTACCCAACTAGGGTTTCGGCCGGCGTATGTATTTGGGGAGGCCCAATTTTGGGCCTCCCATATCAATTGGGATTTTTGTCTAGCCCAATTACCCTAATGTGACATTTACCCAAGTTCATTAGGTAAATTATACATATTATGGGCTACCAATTACGGCGCCCATCACCATATGCTTACAGCTCCAACTCGCCGAAATGGGAGGGTGCCTGTTAATGTATTGTTTTCCAAATCCGCATCAACATTTCTCCCCTTTGATCTGCTCCATGCTTCCGAATAGTTCATACGAGGTTTGCCGTGCGACCAGCGGATACGACGGGTTCGTGCTACTCATCTGTTAGGAGTATTGTAGCGCCCGCGGAACGTTGATCCCCTTTTATCTAATCAACCTGTTATAAACAACATTTATATATTGTACCGCGTTGTATCCTAGGTCAATTGATAATTCTCCATTTGCCTAGTTTCCACATAGGAACACTTCTCCAAGGCATCCGTACAAGTATTCACAACCTTCAAGTAATATCCGGTTGGTAGTGAATACAAGAATCAGTGAATTACAGGTGAATTTGACCATCCCCATCGCTCATACCCTTAGTCAAACCCAACCGGTTTCCAAGACGTGGTCACTGGGCCTTTTTGTTCAGCACTACGCTCGTACGCCGGGAAGCGAGCATTGAACCTGACATTAGGTATGAGTTCTGAGTCCATGAGGATACTTCGGGTGCCTCTTCATAAGGCTCCCGGGATCAATCACACGCTCGAGGTGAAGAAGTTTGCGCCCGCCATAATCACGAGGATTCCTTCCTAGCACAACCGAGCTGTGACCCCGTGGTCGAACGTGGCACGCGTAGTATGAAACACGCGTTAATAGCATACATGAACCTTTTGGGTTGACAGGAAAGGGATATGTCAATCATGCTATCACAGATTCTCATCTGGCCCAAAATGTGGTTAAATGACGAACGAAGTTCATCACGGCGATATGCAAAACGAAGATCACGTTGAGTTACTTCGAAACAAGATAATCGTCTCGCTTAATCATGTTTATCCCCCTGACTCTTAGCCAGGTTTGTTTGGTAGAGGCCTTCCTCCATAACAAGACGACCGTACCTGTGTGACTAGGTAAGGCCCACATTCGTAATAGTTTGGCAGAGGATTGCATCCTCCTACGACTTAGTTTATAGACCGTAAATCTGATGTAATCAAAACATTATGACGTCGAATTATCATTAACTCGGTTGCAATTCTTTTGATTACAAAACGTAACTTTCTAATATAAAAATGTTATCCCAGATACATGCCATTTCTAAACCCTACGCAATCAAAGCAGTTTTACATGCTTTTCGAATATCTCCCTGCGTAGTGGCTTAGTTAATGGGTCCGCAATCATATTATCAGTTGACAAGTATTCCATAGTGATTATATTGTCTTCTACCATATATTTAGCATAAAAATATTTCACATCAATGTGTTTGGTCCTACTATGGTACTTCGAATTCTTAACTGCCGCAGTGGCTGCCTGACTGTCAGCGAACACCTTCACAAGTTTACTCTCGACGTCACAATTAAGCAGTGCAGTAAGAAGTCTTTTCAGCCAGACTGCTTCCTGTGCATTCTTAGAGAGAGCAACGAATTCCGATTTCATCGTTGACAGCACGACACAGGTTTGCTTCTTGCTCGTTCATGAAATGGCGGCTTTAGCAAGGAGGAACACCCCCCTGTGGTGGACTTATGATCATCCGGATCGCCACCATGGTCGGCGTCACTGTAACCGGTCAATTCTAACTTCCCGCCCTCATAGCACAGAGCATAGTCGGCAGTACCTTTCAGATAATGATTTATTCGTTTTACAACCTTTAAATGTTGATAGCCAGGATCTTATTGGAAACGTGCTACTAGGCCCACGGCATAACAGATATCTGGACGGGTGCATTGCATGGCGTACATCAAACTACCAACCATGCTTAAATATTCTGCACCCTTCATGTGTTCGCTCTGTGCCAGGTTCTTAGGGTTGTCACGTTTTTGACAGTGCGCACCCAAATACCACCGGCGTATCCACGGGTTTGGCATCCTGTAATTTGAACCTTTTCAACAGCTTGTTGATATAGGCTTCTTGAGACAAACACAATTTCCGGGTAGCCCGACCTCTAGCAATTTTAATGCCTAAGATATACGTGGCCTCTCCCATGTCTTTCATCTCAAATACAGATGCTAACCAGGACTATGATTTATTCATGAAACTCATGTCGTTTGTAGCAATGAGTCATCCACGTAAAAGGTTAAGATGACATATTTGGACCCGGAGGTCTTATAATACACGCATGGATCCTCGTGAAGATTCACGAATTCGTTTCCTACTATTTCCTCGTGGAATCTGCCGAGACGACTGTTTAAGACAGTAGATGGACCTTTGGAGTTTACAAACTTTACTTTCGTTACCAAAAGTAATGAAACCCTCCGGCTGCTCCATGTAGATTAATTCCTCCAGGTTTTCGTGGAAGAATGCGGTCCTAACATCCATTTGGTGCAGCTCGGGATCGAGACTTGCGACCAGGACCATTAATGGCCCTAACCGTGGTTTTACGCACAGTCAGTGAGTTTCTCTTATCAAAGTCCACTCCTTGAAATTTGTAAGTCCTTTCGCAATAAGTCGGGTTGTTCGACCTTTTTTCCATCAGTGGTGAGCCTTACTTCAGAGCTCACCTTATCCTTGCGCTCCTGTGGTTAGCAGGTAAATCAACTATAGACCTTAATGGCTTTTATTTAGGCGATCTCTCTCATTTATTATTTTCCTCCATTTCTCCACTTGAGGTCTTTCCAATGCTTGTCAACAGTTTTTCACCTTACACAATAGGATACTTGCCTTTGACTCTCGTCTAGACATTGCGAGTCCCATTTATTAGTTTGATCTTTTCTCCCACTCAAAATAATGCTTCTTATCGTAGCATCATTTCTATTGGGTACGATCCTCCCACTCGGTACAATGATTCTTATCGAAGCATTGTCTCTATTGGGAACAAGAGCAGTGCTAGGACCTTGACTTGTAACTTTCCTATGACAACCTCTTGGTCTCGGGGTTTTACTTCCGAGATGCATTCCTTGATCACTAGGTTCTGGAACCAAGTATGGTTGGTTCACTCCCAATGGAAACAATGGGTATTTTAGGTAGTTGTGTTATTCCTGGTTTAGCTATACGACCATCAGGTTCAACTTGATTCGCCTCAACAGCAACAGTGTTTACGTGTGGTAGGGTTTATTCCTCCCACTGGATTTACTATGAAAATGTTCTCATTCTCATTTACCATGTCATTCACTTGAGTTGCTGGTTCAAATCTCTCCCACTCGAATTAAGTGGGACCTGGTTGTCATTGTTATTCTGCTCCGTTTTGATCACGACTTCGTTAATTGAAATTGTTAATGCATTTGAAAAATTCGCCCTCTTGGTGATGTAACGTCTCATGTTCGACCTCGGCACCATTTTATAATCAAGCTGTAAACAGGTATTTTTTAAGAGTAACAGACGCACTCTTGTCCTAAATACGTTTTTATTGCGCAAATTAATGTCGCATGGTGATATGATTTAACTCATTATCACCTTTCAGCTATAATGGCGACGTACCTTACCGATATCAATGGAACACAGTTTTACATTTATGTGAATCATCTTTCATCATCCCATTGGGAACCTTTGATAGAATGACTCCAACATTATATAAATACAAACTGTGCTTTTGAAGTGTGTCTTTTAACTTGAATGCCTAGCCTGACTTATCGTTCAAGGATTATGGAAGGAAAATCGTTTAACCGACTTCATCCTTCTTCGTTTGCTAACTTATTTCAGAGATTTTATCCCATCTCTGAACTGAGTGTTTTAGGTTTTCACCTTATGCATCAGTTGATACTTTTACAAGGCCGTGGTAGCTTCCGAAGCCTCTACCGATGTAAATGTTATCAATAATTTGTTTCCGAAGGAATGCAAACGAAAATTCAGCACATCATTATTCAAACACTTCATTGTTAAATTCATTTTATGAAAACGATGTGTTTAGTCTATCGAGGTCTACTTGCGCAATGCGTAATTTACTCTGGGGTTTAAAACCCTTGGTTAAATCGTTTCATTTCTGAATTTAATTCAATTTAATCCAATCGGTTTCAAACATGATCATCATTACAGTTTATTTCATCAATGGAGTAATAAATAAAGAGTTTTAATCGGTTAATTCTCAGAACGACCTAATCAATGGATTTAATAGCATATTGAAGTTACTCAAATGTGTGATTAAGATGCATGGAGTTGTTTAATCTTGGCCATGTTCAATAGCCTTGTTGTTTCGGTTTTCTCGTTTTTCGGATCGATCTCGTTTCTAGCCGAGTCGATTAATCTTGATAAGTAGAACTCATTTCAAATCGGATGGTAACTACTTTATTCAAACTTTCCGAAATATCAATAACCAAAACTCAAACATAAAATCAAACAGTATGAGAAATAACCAGAATGGAAAAATCTAGATCATCCACGAAGCCTTTAAAGGATAAGGTAGAGCAATGATAGGAACTTAAACGAGACAATTTAATGTACTTTTATCACTGGCGTGCATCACACCAGATGATCGTTTGAGGACCAATAAGATGATCCCGATTCCTCTGCAACTTCCCTTGATCTCTTGTGGTGAAGCGCAGAGGCACCCTCTGGTTGATCTTGTTTGCTATCAACAAACAGGGTCGTGATGAATTTGATTGATTCAATCAAGTAGCCAAGTCCGTTGTCGTCAGCCAACCATGATAGAGGGTACCATTGCGCAATACTGAGTATCTTTCTCCAATTTGATCTCTCGTTCGTGAGATCTGATGTGGGTATAACACCTGCATCTTGAGAAAAATGGCAACATACTCAAATAGCACTCCTCTTGCTTCGGTTGCCCTACCTCCACAGAAGCGGAGTCTAATGGCGCACCAAAGTTGAAGAGCACTAAGGTTGAGTTTGAAATCTTTTGCAACCTCTCTGTCCAAGGTTGCCAGTATCACCTCGCAAGCTCTCTGATCCATAAAGCTCCTTAACTTGTTAGGGTATGTAAGGACGCCTTTTTCATTCACCAATGTTCTCCCTCTGTTCACGTCAATACAGTTATGTATATTTTCGGCGACAATGAGTTCTCTTACATATTCACTCCACGCATCATAATTCATGCCATCCAGATTGAGAGGTTTGTAGAAGGGAACCGATCCAGCCATGAAAACTAACACTTTGATGGTTATGCAAGAATCAGGGAGACAATAGCATTTTGAGAAATAATTGCATACATCAAATACCTATTAATATGGAATCTGACAAATAATGATTCCTCGGTCATCTAAACCAACCGACCACCAGTAAACCAATGGAAGATGGCTGTGAAAGAGTTCACACTATCGTCGTCTTCTATCTAATAGATCAGTCTCTTAAAATGGTTTTAATCGTAATTTACCGGAACTGGAATTTTAAAATAAGCATACCCGATCTTGGCTTTCCCAAGGCCCTTTTTGTTTTTGGAAAATCATTCCGATGAATTCACTCATGCATACATAATTCTACTATCCATGTAAATTATCATATGCCAGTAACATTCATCATACACACCACACACATGCTTACGCGTCATGCGTCTAATGTTCCGAGGAACTCATGCTTGCATTCATAATTCTACTTACAAGTAAAATATCAAATGTAACTTCATCCTCAACATTCTAGCATACGTGTCAAACATGTATCATTCACATCAATCATACATATTTGGCGACTGTTTTTCGGTTTTAAAATAATTTTAAGGGTTAACAGGTCTTTTGGTTCATGATGTTTGACAACATTTGGATTTTGGTCAATAATGTTTTTTTTTACCTAGTTTTGGTACCATATGTTTGCAGATTTTTTATAGTTTTGGTCTAACCGTTACATTCCGTCCATTTTTTGACATGTTCAAGTCACGTGATCCACTCTAAACTTTAAATTTAGTCCATTTAATACTTTCTTAACCTCTTTTTTGTTCAATTTAGTCCCGAAATTTCAAAATTGACCCCAATTGGACAATAGATCCAATTGAATTTTTGAAACTTCGGGACTAAATTGAACAAAAAAAGGTTAGGAAAGTATTAGAGGGACTAAATTGAACAAAATTGAAAGTTTAGGGTGGATCACGTGACTCGTACATGTCAAAAAATGGACGGAACGTAACGGTCGAACCAAAACTAGAAAAAATCTGCAAACATATGGTACCAAAACTAGGAAAAAAAAACATCATGGACCAAAACCCAAAAATCGTCAAACATCAAGGACCAAAAGACCTGTTAACCCTAATTTTAAACCTTAGGGGCTGATTTGCAATTCATGCTTATATTCATTTACGCAAGCTTCTAGACATGAATCCTAGGCATTTACAACCATCATATCATGTCTATCCTAGTGCGCATTCCATATATTTAACCAGGGCTTCGCCCACAACATGCAATTTCCAGCTAGCTTGACTATGTCAAGACAACAGTTCTAATCATGCATAAATATATATTGAATAATAAACAATTGCAATTCAGCCCTTTAATTAATCCAGTCCCAAAAACATGTATCTCCGAGATCCATCCCCATAATCAAAACAAGGCTTAAAGGTTAGCAACCCTATGAGCACTATGTAGTCCATTTCGAGGTTAAAAAACATCTGGATTTTAAAAAATTGTTCGGTTCAGTCAATTTCAGTTCGTTTTGGTCCGGTTCGGTTCAGAAAATCCAGTTCGGTTCGGTCTGGAAAATACGGTTCAGTTCGGTCCGGCAAAATCCGGTTCGGTTCGGTTTTTAATTTTAAAATCTAGTACGATCCGAACCGGTCCAAGAATATAGGGTTCGGTTCAACACTCAAAACCGGTTTGGTTAGATCCACTTAATTACCCCGGTCCGATCCGACCCGAATAGGTCGAACCAATTGAGAAAACCCGGTTTTATTTAAATCCGTCCCGGTTTTGATTATTGGACCGGCGCAATAATTAAAATTCTGAAAGTTGGGCCGAAATGTTTACTTGTGGCCCAAGTAGGGTTTTAAAGTCCAAAAATATTTAACTTAGCCACCAAGTAACATTAATTATATAAAATAATTTTCAATGTCAAATATATATATATAAATATATATTGGCACTAATTAAATATATACATATTTATTGCCAAAATTCTATCTATAAAACAAAATCAATCAACAATATATATATGTATATATAAAATTCGGTACATATATAATATATTTTTTTTTATTGCCAATATCTTTAATAGGGTAACAAATATACTGACAATATATTTTCTCAATCTTTTAGGTAACTAAATCTATCAATAATATCTATAACCCTATTTAAATATTTAGATATATTGATAGTGATATATATTTCTATATATTATTGTGAATTTATCCTAATGTTCCTAATTATAGATATATTGTTACCTGAATTAAAATTAAAATGTGGTAAACAATATAATTTTAAAATATTGTGCCGAAATTTATTTCCTTTTGTTTAAGAAAATTAAAAAATTTACCTTGTACTTTCATAAAAAATTCGGCACAAACAACTAATTAGGATTAAGTGGTCAAATTTTAAGATCAAATTTTAATAAGATCTACAATCCAATGTTTGATTTTGATAAATATTACACTTTTCTTGAAGATCATGAACATCAAATTTACCAAGAACATGAAAATTTCGGACCTATTATAAAACCCTTAAAAATTCGAAATTTTAAATCTTTTCACTTTAAAATTTCGGTCCAAAATTAAACATTTCAAGGACACCAATTTATCAAAATCATGAACTCCTAACACAGGCTCTGATACCACTGTTAAATTACGTGGAGTAATCACAACGGAAACTTAAACATGGTATGTGCTAGTAATATCAATTACACAGCGGAAAGTTTACTTTTGTCCACTTTACCCCACCACAAATATTCGGTCGGCCTATATATTTGGGTAGGCCCAATTTTGGGCCTCCCATGTCAATTGGGATTTGGGTCTAGCCCAATTACCCTAATGTGACATTTACCCAAGTTCATTAGGTAAACTATACATATTATGGGCTACCAATTACGGCGCCCATCACCATATGCTTACACAGAGAACACCCTGATTGGCGAAATTCACTCTGGAAGACCCCGAGTGGAAAGCCCACCTGGGGAAACCCAAGCAAGGGACTCCTTGCTCGGGTTACCCGAGCAAGGCCTTGGGGGTACCCCTCCGGGTACCTCCATCCGTCCAGACGAGCCCCCCTATTCCGGACCCCCATCCTAGGACGATATTTCGCTCGGGGCTTACCCTTAGAGGCCACACACTTACAATTGATCATGATAAACTCATTTACGGTCGAACCGGGGTCAAAGAGACCTTATTTACGGTCAAGGCCAACTCATATTACGAAACTGCCACAACCGGACCAGAGAACCAATGGAACTGGGGTGGTCTGATAGAAACTCTATAAATATAGTGCTCATCCCCTCATTTGAAGGTAATCACTCTCTCTCTAAGCTCACCCTCTCTCTAGAAGCTCTCAATGACATAAGCTTCAGAGTGGGCTTACCGGGACCCCCGGTGCCCTTTTGCAGGTAAGCGAGGAAAGGAGAAGATCGTGAAGAAGAAGCCCGTCAAGGAGAAGATCGAGAAGGAGAAGCCCACAGAGAAGACTCGTGTGCAAACACTGGCGTCATCTACTAGACTCGAACAAGAAGCACGTTGCTACTACTTGCGATCGATGGCTACAACAAGGAAGCAAGTTGGGGGGGGGGGGCCGAGCAGGCAGCCACCTGCGGGAGAAAACATCCAAGCACCCACATGGGGGAACATGCAAGTTCTGGTGGTAAGCCAACAGGCAACCATCGACAGAGAACGGAAGGGAGCAAGAAACGAGGAACACACACCTCCTAAGGAACAAAACTCCTCAACCAAATCCCGCTCGGAAGCGACGGTGAACCAGCCGCAACCTCAGCCACCCCAA
Organism: Clarkia xantiana subsp. parviflora; assembly: GCA_036873135.1. Taxonomy (NCBI): domain Eukaryota; kingdom Viridiplantae; phylum Streptophyta; class Magnoliopsida; order Myrtales; family Onagraceae; genus Clarkia; species Clarkia xantiana. The sequence continues at coordinate 10,322,808 of JAPTYO010000011.1, forward strand.
CAAGCAAGAACATACAACATCACTCCTGAACTAATGGCAGCATTAGAGGAAATGCTAGAAAGAATGGAGCGTCTAAGAACACACGTAAGGCAGGAACAACCAAGTTACCAAGCATTGCCTCCAAGGTCGAAGGGAGGACACCGGCATGCATATTCTAACTCCTTGAACCAGCAGCCCCACAGGGAAGGGGATATTACCAGTAAAGGAACATCAATTACCAGGCAGACAACGGTCAAGGATATGCTGGACCCCAGAATTACCAAGGGTATGCGGCACCCCAAAATGGCCAAGGGTATGCTGGACCCCAAAATGGCCAAGGGTATGTTGGACCTCAAAACGGCCAAGGACATGCTGAGCCCCAAAACATCAAACAAAATATCGACCCTCAAAATGCAAGGCAACAGAACATAGCAGGAATAGCCCTCACGAAGGAGGAAATCGAGGAGCTAATAGCTAAGAAGATCAAGGATTCCCTGGGAAGAGCAATGCACAAACTAAGAGACAGGGCCTCGCACCCTTTCACTCAGGAGGTGATCAATGTAATGGTTCCACCAAATTTCATAGCGCTTCAGATAACGGACTATGTCGGAAAAGGAGACCCAATACAACATATCCAGAAGCACGAATCATCACTCTTAGGAAGAACGGCGGTGGAGGACCACTATGCAATGCTATTACCCTCAACACTAGCAGGAAATACTTCGTACTGTTCTTCAGTCTGCCTCAGGGATCGATCACCTCATGGGCAGACTTGATGGACATGTTTATCCAGCATACTTAGGTGAAAGGCAGCTCCTGAATGGAGACTCCGCACTGAATGATGTAAAGCAAGGGTACGAAGAAAGCTTGGCAAGCTATTACACGAGGTTCAACCAGAACATCTCCGACATAGCAGTGTTATCTGAAGGAGATATAGTTCGAGCCTTCGTAAGAAATCTGGGGCGTCGGGGGCACCTCTGGCGGACAGCGTGGAGGTAATGCCAATCAACTCACTGGAAGAAATGGCTGAGAGAGTAAAAGCTTATATCGATTTGGAGCGCGCACACTCAAATCGAAAGAAAGGCTATGAAGCACTGGAAAATGAGAACAAACCAGCAAAAGGAAAACCCCAACAGCCACAACATCAACAACGGGCCCCGAGAAGACTAGAGTGGATGCCCCAGGGAGGAGCAAGAGCCAATGAGCAACAAAGACCCCAAGGCATTCACAACATTGTATTTACCCCTCTGACAAGGGAAGCCTTAGTAATTTTTCAAGAGATGAAGAGGCTCAACCTATGGACTCTGCCAACGGACAAAAGAAGGGAATGATGGGAAATAACTAAGAACGGTGGTGTGAATACCACAATGCCGATGGACATCACACAGATAACTGCTTCCACCTCCAACGTGACATCGAAAACCTCATCCAAGAGGGCATGCTGAAAAGCTTTGTAAAAGATGAAAGAAAAAGAGATAGGAGTCCTCAACCGAAGTACACCGGCAAAGGAAAGGGAAAAGAAAAGTGGAGGACTTCCCTCCCCAACAAAACAGAAAATTGACCATCAACGTCATCCATGGTGGTCTAGCAGCAGAGGGAGAAGCCTCCAACTCAAGAGAGGTATATGTGGCCCAGGTCAATGAAATGCCACCATTCGGGAAACGCCAAAGGCCAGTCGAGAACATGAAAATAACATTCTCGGACGAGGACTTAGAGTATGTGGTATATCCACATGATGATGCTTTAGTAATCACGATGGATATTGCCGGCTGCAACGTAAGAAGAATGTTAGTGGACGGAGACAGCTCCACATACATCCTTCACATCGACGTGGTTAGAGCAATAGGAAGGACAGAGCGGGATCTCATGCTGGTTTACTTCCCTTTTGTGAGCTTCGCAGGAGCAACCACATTCCCTCCGGGGATCATAACCCTCCCAGTAACCTTGGGCGAAGGTTGGACACAAGTTCACTTGAAAATAACCTTTGTGGTGGTTGAAGAGCTAGGGGCATACAACGGAATATTGGGCCGCACGACCATCAACCTAAATTGCATAGTCCCATCAATCGTCCACCAAAAGATGAAATTCCCGACACCAAATGGCATTAGAGAGGTATTGGGGGACCAAGCAGCGTCAAGGAAATGCTACATGAATGCCATGAGGAGAAGGGCATAACGCAGACTGACAATCGCCTTTGTGGATGCCCCAAGAGGAAATTTGAAGGGAAGAATCAAGCAAGGGTGGAAAAACATGATGAAGGTGATGAAAGGAGCAGCAACCCAACTCCTAAGTGCAACAAGGGAAGTGTTCAAGAAGAGGAAAAGGAAGGAGTCCAATGAACAGGACATGGTAGAGGTCGAGGAGAAGGCAGAGGAAGAAAGAAAGAAGAGAAGAAGAGAAAGAAGGAAGGAAGAACTGTGCAGGCTTGGATGATATCCAACAAAAAGGAGATGAGCTGATAAAAAGCTATTTCGTGAGGCTAGCGATGGTGGTTGAACTCAAAACAACCAGGAATGAATTTGTTAGGGCCTTCTTCAGGAACCTAAGGAGGGACGCCGAGGAATACTTCGGAGTAGAAGGGGACATCGCCACCATATCTTCAGTCGAATAATTCAACCATAAACTGTGGCAAGCCATACAAATAGAGGAAGAGCAAGAAAGGAGCTACTAAAGACTCAGTGACGGGCGGATAGTGCACTTCACACCTCTAAGGAGCGAGATAGAAGAGCCATACAACACAGTCCTCTATGACCGGATCCCACCACCTATGGAATCATCAATGACCTTCATCGGAACAAAAGTAGAGGGATGGTGTGAATACCATAAGACCTGGGGTCATAGAACTAACAAATGCTTAGCCCTCAGGCTGGAGGTCGAAGAGGAAATCCACGCTGGACGCCTGGAGGAGGAGGTTGAATCAGAAGAGCTAGAGTTTGCCCCCACTTAGAGTGGAGAGTATATAAACCTTTTTTTTAATGTCTATGTATTAAAGTACTTGAAGGAGATCCACGGACTCCATTTAGACTTTCCTTATGTGTGAAGCGACAATGGAAATTAATGAATGAGATGTCTTTCCAGGAATTTATTGTTGGCATAAGGTGTACGGGCGCCGTAAATGGTAGCCCTTTAATATATGTATATGTTACCTAAGTCAATTAGGTAAATGTCACATTAGGGTAGTTGGGCATGACCCAATACCCTAATGACATGAGAGGCCCAAAATTGGGCCTCCCTTATCCACTCCATTCCTCCTATATATATAGAGGTGTATTGGGATTTTTACAATCAATTCATAACTCTCCTTAAGAGTAAATTGGAGTGAATTTCCCTCACTCATTAGTACAATATTCGGCCGGACCTTGTTCATCACCAAGGGTGTGCCAAATTGCTTTCGAGCAATCAATCCGAGGATCTGTCCCTGCCGAAGAACTGATCAGAGGATTTTCTGTGGAGCTATACTTCGTGGGACTTCTTTCTAAGAACTTGCACGAGGTTCCGACTGGTGGATCATGAACTCCTTCCACAACATCTTGGGCAAAGGAATCAACTTAAGGTATGTGCGAATTTTTCCGCTGCGTAATTGTGATTACTAGCACGTACTTGAATTTAGTGTTTCCTAGTGTTACGTCCCCGTAATCCAACGGTGGTATCAGAGCCAGGTTTAGGATTTCATGATTTTGATAAACAAGTGTTCTTAAATTTTTAATGAACAATTTTAAACACATATTCGTGTTTCTAATCATTAAAAACTTTAAGTTTTCAGATTTTACATGTTTTTAAAGGGTTTCCGAAAATTTTATGTTCATATTTAAATTTGATGTTCATGATCTTCAAGAACAAGATGAGTTTTATCAAGAACAATATTTGGATTCATGATCATAATGGTTATTTATGTTAAAATTTGACATTTTTTTCCAATTCTTGGTGTTTTTGGCCGAAAACCCTAGTGATTATTAGGTAAAAAAATTAATTTTTTATGGTGCAAGAAAGAAAAATTCGGCCGGCCTAGTATAGATATATTGGTTACCTTATTTTAATTTTATTAAAGATGACAATATATCTATAAATTGGAAATATAAGGAAAAGATTCACATTATACAGTAAAATATATAAACTATCAATATATTTAGCTAAAAGATAGGGATAAAAATATATTGATAGGATTTAGTTACTTAAAAAGATTAAGAAGATATATTGTCTATATATTTTATCTCTGAACATATATTTGACAATAATTATATATATATGTTGGCCGTTGTTAATTGATTTACATCTTAAAGATAGAATCTTGACAATATTTATATATATTTATTAATAATAAATGCTGAATTATATATATATATATATAATATATATATTAGCAATGTTGGAAATTAATTTACATAATTAATATTTCTTGTGGGCTAAGTTAAGTTTTTGGTGGATTTTAAAACCCTATTTAGCTCAAGGAAGTATTTTGGTTTAACCCACTAGGGTTTATGGGCCAATCCAATTTGCTTTAACGGAGCGGGTTAAACCAATCCGGTTTTCTTAATCGGACTAACCTAGATGGGTAGGGTTGGACCTAGGTAACTAAGTGAATCAAAACCGAACCGGTTTTGAGTGATGAACCGAAAACCTATTTATTAAACTGATTCGGACCGAACCAGATTTTAATTGAACCGGACCGAACCCGAACCGGATTTATTGGACCGAACCGAACCGGATTTTAAATTGACTACACCGAAATTTTTAAGTCAATTTAATAAAATAGGATGTCAAACTTTTATAATCCAAATGTTTTGAAGTTTAAAATTAGCCTAAACTGTGCTCAAAATGTATAAATTCCACATTTTAAATAAACCTTTGCCCGGTTACGATTATGGGGATGGATCTCGGAAATGCATGTTTTAGGGACTGGTTTAAATTAGTGGGCTGAATTGCAATTGTTTACTTTCGGCTATATATTTTAATATAATTAGAACTGTCGACTTGACTAAGTCAAGCTAGCTGAAAATTATATTATGAGCTATGCTCTGGGATTTAAATATATGGTTTGCGCAATAGGATAGACATGTTGTGATGATAGGAATTGCCTAGGATTCATGTCTAGAAATTCGCATGATTGATTGTAAGCATGAATTGCAAATCAGCCCCTAATATTTTAAAAGTGTTTAAAACGAAAATCCAGTCGCCAATTATGCATGTTTATGGAAGTTTCATGTATGACACGTATGCTAGGATGTTGAGGATTTAATAGAATGTGATAGTTTACTTTAAAGTAGAATTATATATGCTAGCATGAGTTCCTCGGAACATTAGACGCATGACGCGTATGCATGATGTTTGGTTTGGCCGATTTTATGGCATGATGTGATAATTTGCTAAGTGTAGTAGAATTATATATGCATGCGTAAATTTGTCGGATACTTTCAAAATAAAAAGGGTCTTGGGAAAGCCAAGATCGGGTATGCATATTTTTTAAAATATTCCCGTTCCGGTAATTTTCGATAGAAAAACGTTTTCAAAAAGACTGATCTATTAGATTGAAGACGACGATGGTGTGAACTCTTTCACGGACCCTCTTCCCTTGGTTTATTGGGGGTTGGTTTGGTCTAGATGACTGAATGATCACTATTTGTCGTATTCCATCTTAATAGATAGTCCGATGTTTGCAATTCTTTTTCAAAATGTTAATGTCTTCCTGATCATGCATGATTATCAATGTGTTAGTTTTCATGGCTGGGTCGGTACGCTTTTATAAACCATGCAATATGGATGGTATGGATTATGAGGCATTGAGTGAAATGGTAAGAGAACGACCTATAGCATGCGATACACACGGCTGTATCATGGCTATAAGAAGAAAGATGTTGGTGCCGCCGGACAGCAACCTAGTTCCCCGAACATGGGATATAGGCTTGGGAGATAAAAGAGCTTGTAAGGTGATATTGACGTCCTTGGACAAAGAGGTTGCAGAGGACTTCACACTTAATTATTCAGCTGTTCAGCTTTGGGCCGCCCTTAAACTCTGTTTTGGTAGTGGAAAGGCAGCCGAAGCCAGAAAAGTAATAATGGAGTATGTTGACCTTCTTTCAAATGACACCAGCGTAAAACCTGTGTGTAACCAAAGGATCGAGAGGTCCAATTGGAGAAACATAATCAATATCGTACAGGGATATCCGATATCATGGTTTGCTGATGACTATGGACTAGGTTACTTAATCGATGCAGTTAAGTATACCATGTTCTTATTCAAGGAAAGCAACCAAAGGAGACTGAAAAGTTCCACTGTGCAACACCGCAAGAGGACAAAGAAAATAGCAGAGGAAATTGGATCAAATTGGTCCTCAAACGAGATCCGTAGTATGACAAATACTGCTGATTTTGTACCGTAAAAGGTACACCTCGTTTGCCATATATATATATATATATATATGAAACCGTTAAATGTTTTACATCACTAAAGTCATCTGATATAATTCACTTGTGAATTTCTTTCAGGGACATTGGTGAAAATGGATGAAGTTTTCCTTTTCAACATTTTCCTTTCACTCTTTGGCTTTGTTATATATCTTGGTTCAAGAACCAATGTATTTAAATTCTCTTATTAATAATGAATGCCTGGAATTAGTTAATTGTGATTCGGAATTATTGAATAAAGTAGCAACCACTCAGTTCATGATACGGTCTACTTGTCAAAATTAATCGACCCGGTTAAACGGGACCGATCCGAAACGAACAACTAACTCTAGGATCCTCCAGTAAAACGGATGGATCAAACAACATAACAATCACTCATCAAAACATCCATTGATTGCATAGTTCTTAAAGCTAAACCAACCAAATTTCTTATTTGTTAGTAATCCATTAAAATAATAAATTCCGTAGTAATTGAACATGTTCAAAACCGATTAGATTAAATTGATTTAAATTTGAAACGAAATGATTTAAACCATGGGATAAACTGGTTTTAGGCGCCACTCGCGCGTGTACCTCGAAAGACGGAACACATCGTTTCAAAGTACAAATTTAAAGCTGAAATGTTTTAATGAAATGAATGCTGAATTTTCGTTTATACTCATTGATTATTTGTACAAAAGCAAGAGGTACGCCTTAAAGGGTACCACGAGCTAGTATAATATCAATTCATGCATAATCGTAAGCCCAATGCATAATTCAAGAGGTGTATAAGTCTCTGAATGAGTTAACAAACGAAAGGAAGTAGTCGGTAAAATGACTCTCCCACTATTAGCTTTGAACGATAAGTCTGGCGAGGCATTCATTTTAGAAAACACTTCAAGAAGCATAATCTAAAACTATATAATGTTAGAATTCGACGAATCACGAGATGAAGTATCGTTGACTCGCATAAATGTAATTCTTTGCTTCACGAAAATCGGTCGAAACACGTTGCCATAAACTAGCTAAAGGAAATGATATGGGTTACTCCTTATCAAAGTGCGACATTAATTTGCGCATTAAAAACAAGTATTTGGATAAAGAGTATCAAAACACTCTTAGTCAATTCATGTTTAAAATTAGCTTCAAATTATGGTGCCGTGGTCGAATATTAAACATTACAAAGCTTGAGGACGAAATTCTAACGCTTATAAAACAGACGAAGTCTTGATCGAGTGGGAGATTTGGCGGCGATTCCCAGGTCCCACTTACTTCGAGTGGGAGATTTGACACAGCACAAGTGAATGAAATGGTAAATGATGATGGAGACATTATCATAGTAAACCCAGTGGGAGGGCTCCCTCCCCCCCCCCCCCCCCCCCCCCCCCCCCCCCCCCCCCCCCCCCCCCACACTCAAATCAATAATGCTGTTAATGCGAATCAAGTTGAACCTGAGAATCACGTTGTTGAACCACCAGATGAAAATCCAATAACGACACAACTACCCATTGTTCCCAGTGGGAGTGGATTAACCAACTCGGTTCCAGGTCCTAGTGATAAAGAATTAACCTCGGAGGTAGAATCCCGAGACCGAGAGGACGTCCAAGGAAAGTTTTCAGTCAAGGTTCAAGCACTGCCATTATTCCCAGCGAGAGTGATGCTCCGATAAGAAGCATTATTCCGAGTGGGAGTATCGATCAAACTCAAGATGGGACAAACGAGCCTAGACGAATTCAAAGGCAACGAACTTCTCCCAAGAATTATCCCATTGAAAGAGGTGAAATACTAACTATAATGTCTGTTGATGAACCGGTAATGGTTAAGCAAGAAATGGAAGGACCTCAAGCGAAGGAATGGAGGAAAGCAATGGAGGAAGAGATCGCCTCAATGAAAGCCAATTCAGTATGGTCTTTAGTTGATATACTTGCTAAACGCAGAGCTATAGGGGCTAAGTGGGTTTTGAAGCTCAAACTCACTGCTGATGGAGAAATCGAGCAATACAAAGTCCGACTTGTTGCGAAAGGATATACCCAGCTGCACGAAGTGAACTTTGATGAAACATACTCACCGACTGTGCGTTACACCACGGTCAGGGCCATCCTTGCCCTCGTTGCATGCCTCGATCTCGAGCTGCACCAAATGGATGTTAAGACCACATTCCTCCACGGAAACCTGGAGGAAGAGATCTACATGGAACAGCCAGAGGGTTTCATTACTCCTGGCAACGAACAAAAATTTGTAAACTCCACAGGTCTATCTACGGTCTTAAACAATCGTCTCAGCAATGGTATCGCAGGTTCCACGAGGAAATCGTTGGAAACGGATTCGTGAACCTCCATGAGGATCCCTGCGTATACACTAAGACCTCCGGATCTAAGTACGTCATCTTAACATTGTACGTGGATGAAATACTCATTAATGCAAACGATTTGAGTCATGAAACAATCGTAGTCCTGTTAGCATCAGTATTTGAGATGAAAGACATGGGAGAGGCCACGTACATCTTAGGCATTAAAATCGCCAGAGACCGTGCCGCCCGAAGATTGTGTCTATCTCCAGAATCATACATCAACAAACTGTTGAAAATATTTAGAATGCTAGATGCCAAACCAGTGGAGACGCCGGTTGTGTTCGGGTGCGCGCTGTCAAAGCGTGATGGACCGAAAAACCAGCAGGAGCGTGACCAGATGAAGGGCGCAGAGTATTTGAGCATGGTCGGAAGTCTGATGTACGCCATGCTCTGCACTCGCCCAGACATCTGTTACGCCGTGGGCCTAGTAGCAAGATTCCAATCAGACCCCAGCTATCAACATTTAAAAGCCGTAAAACGAAATATACGTTATCTGAAAGGTAATGCCGACTACGTTCTGTGCTATGAGGGCAGGAAGATAGAATTGACCGGTTTCAGTGACGGCGACCATGGTGGCGATCCAGATGATCGTAAGTCCACCACAGGAGGGGTATTCCTTCTTCCTAATGCCGCCATTTCATGGACGAGCAAGAAGCAATCATGTTTCGCGATGTCTACGATGGAATCGGAATTCGTTGCCCTCTCCAAAAACGCACAAGAAGCGGTCTGGCTGAAAAGACTTCTTACTGCATTGCTAGGCACTGACAAAGAGAGTAAGCCTGTGATGGTATACTCTGACAGTCACGCAGCCATTGCGGCAGTTAAGAATCCAAAGTACCATAGTAGGACTAAGCACATTGATGTGAAATATAATTATGCTAAATCTGTAGTGGAAGACAATATAATCACTTTAGAATACTTGTCCACAGACAATATGGTGGCGGATCCACTAACTAAGCCTTTACGCAAATGTGGCTTGTATTAGTGATAACATTTTGATTATTGAAAGTTATATTTTGATCGAATAAAGAATTGCAAATTGAGTACATGATTTATCGACGTCATGCTGAATAATTAACATCGGATTTTACGGTCTATAAACTAAGTCGTTGGAGGATGTAAAAGTTCTCTGTTCAAAATTATGTCGAATGTGGACATTGCCTCGTCACACATGCACGGTCGTCTTGTAGGTGAGGGGATCTCTACCATAACAAGATCGGCTAAGAACCAAGGGGATAAACCTGGTTACAAGAAACGATCACCTATTCTCGGTAAAACGCGACTTAATCCTCATTTTGTAAATCACCGTGATGGACTTCGTCCGTCATCTTCCACATTCAGGGCCAGATGAAATAATGTGCGGTAGCATCATTGACATATCCCTCCCATGACTTGTTAGGTATGCTATCGACACGTGCTTCATACTGCGTGTGCCATGTTCGACAATGGGGTCATGCTCGGTTGTGCTAGCTAGGATCCTTGTGATTCTGATGGGCGCAAACTTCTTCATCTCGAGCGTGTGATTGATCCCGAGTACCTTATGAAGAGGAGCCCAAGTGTCCTCATGGACTCGGAACTCATACCTAAGGTCAGGCTCAATGTTCGCTTCCGGCGTACGAGCGTAGTGCTGAAGAAAAAGGCCAAGTGACCACGTCTTTGGAAACCGATTGAGTTTGACTAAGGGCATGAGGGATGGGGATGGTCAAGTTCACCTGTAATTCACCGACTCTTGTATTCACTAGGTGGCCACCAACCGGATATTAGTTGAAGGTTGTGAATACTCGTACGGAGCCCTGGAGAAGTATTCCTATGTGGAATAATGGGCAATTGGAGAATTACTATTGACCAAGGATACAACGCGATACGATTAATGTTTTATTAACAGGTTGATTGACGACGGGGAATCAACGTTCCGCGGGTGCTACAACACTCCTAACGGATGAGTAGCACGATGCCCGTCGTATCCACCAGTCACACGACAAACCTAGTAAGAAATGTTCGAAAGTAGGGGCAAGATCGGAAGACTGAAATGTTGATGCGATTCAGACAACGATATATTAACAGGCACCATCCCATTCCGGCGAGTGGGAGCTGTTGGCATAAGGTGTACGGGCGCCGTAGATGGTAGCTCGTTAATATATGTATATGTTACCTAAGTCAATTGGGTAAATGTCACATTAGGGTAATTGGGCCTAACCCAATTCCCTAATGACATGAGAGGCCCAAAATTGGGCCTCCCTTATACAGGGAGGTGGCCGGCCGAATATTAGTACCACGTAGAATGGAGTGGACTTTTTTCCAATCCATTCCTTCTATATATATAGAGGTGTATTGGGATTTTCACAATACAATTCATAACTCTCCTTAAGAGTAAATTGGAGTGAATTTCCCTCACTCCTAAGTACAATATTCGGCCGGACCTTGTTCATCACCAAGGGTGTGCCAAATTGCTTTCGAGCAATCAATTCGAGGATATGTCCCCGCCGAAGAACTGATCAGAGGATTTGCTATGGAGCTATACTTCGTGGGACTTCTTTCTAAGAACTTGCACGAGGTTCCGACTGGTGGATCGTGAACTCCTTCCACAACATCTTGGGCAAAGGAATCGACAAAAGGTATGTGCGAATTCTTCCGCTGCGTAATTGTGATTACTAGCACGTACTTGAATTTAGTGTTTCCTAGTATTACGTCCCCGTAATCCAACATTTACTACAACCGAAAATGGGATGATCCAAAAAGACAACCCTAACATATGATAAAGCGATCAACAACCTTTACATATGGATAGGGGAAGATGTATAAGGACAACGATTCCAACCGAAAAGGGACATAAGACCCGACAGGCCACCCTTACAACCGAAAATGGGAATGTCCAAAAAGACAACCCTAACATATGATAAAGTGATCAACAACCTTTACATATGGATAGGGGAAGATCTATAAGGACAACCATTCCAACCGAAAAGGGACATACGACCCGACGGGCCACCCTTACAACTGAAAATGGAAAGATCCAAAAAGACAACCCTAACATATGATAAAGCGATCAACAACCTTTACATATGGATAGGGGAAGATCTATAAGGGAAACCATTCCAACCGAAAAGGGACATAAGACCCGACAGGCCACCCTTACAACCGAAAATGGGAAGATCCAAAAAGACAACCCTAACATATGATAAAGCGATCAAAAACCTTTACATATGGATAGGGGAAGATTTATAAGGACAACCATTCTAACCGAAAAAGGACATAAGACCCGACGGGCCACCCTTACAACCAAAAATGGAAGATCCAAAAAGACAACCCTAATATATGATAAAGCGATCAACTACCATTACATATGGATAGGGGAAGATCTATAAGAACAACCATTGCAACCGAAAAGGGACATAAGACTCGACGGGCCACCCTTACAACCGAAAATGGGAAGATCCAAAAAGAAAACCCTAACATATTGTAAAGCGATCAACAACCTTTACATTTGTATAGGGGAAGATCTATAAGGACAACCATTGTAATCGAAAAGGGACATAAGACCCGACGGGCCACCCTTACAACCGAATAAGGGAAGATCCAAAAAGACAACCCTTATATATGATAAAGTGATCAACAACCTTTACATATGGATAGGGGAAGATCTATAAGGACAACCATTCCAACCAAAAAGGGACATAAGACCCGACGGGCCACCCTTACAACCAAAAATGGGAAGATCCAAAAAGACAACCCTAACATATGATAAACCTATCAACAACCTTTACATATGGATAGGGGAAGATCTATAAGGACAACCATTCCAACCGAAAAGGGACATAACACCCGACGGGCCACCCTTACAACCGAAAATGGGAAGATCCAAAAAGACAACCCTAACATATGATAAAACGATCAACAACCTTTACGTATGGATAGGGGAAGATCTATAAGGATACCTATTCCAACCGAAAAGGGACATAAGACCCGACAGGCCACCCTTACCACCGAAAATGAAAGATTCAAAAAGAAAACCCTAACATATGATAAAGAGATCAACAACCTTTACATATGGATAGGGGAAGATCTATAAGGGCAACCATTCCAACCGAAAAGGGACATAAGACACGATAGGCCACCCTTACAACCGAAAATGGGAAGATCCAAAAAGAAAACCCTAACATATGATAAAGAGATCAACAACCTTTACATATGGATAGGGGAAGATCTATAAGGACAACCATTACAACCGAAAAGGGACATAAGACGCGACGGGCCACCCTTACAACCAAAAATGGAAGATCCAAAAAGACAACCCTAACATATTATAAAGCGATCAACAACCTTTACATATGGATAGGGTAAAATTATAAGAACAACTATAGAAGTGTATTCCACACTCTATGCATGCACCTAACTACACAATGCATACACACTAGACTATGTATGCACCTGGTTCATAGTTGATTGTATAGCCTTAGTTGGTGATCCTAGTTTTGCCTAGTATATATATTGTAACACTTGCTTTGTAATACCTAGTTGATTAATGAAGCATTCTCATTCATATGGTATCAGAGCACAAGGACATTCATAGCGGCGTATGCAATGGACCAAGGAACTTGAAGTTTTCCCTATTTGCTTCAATATGCCAGCCTAGTCTTGTGTGGATTTACCTTATTACGCTTCAGGATTCATCAACTCAGCTTGAATTCTCACTTTACATTCAACAATGAACTCTTAGTAAGTCTCATTTCATGCTCATCCACGCACACAAGGAACTGAGGACAGTGCTAGTATTGCTCATAGGCCATAGCACTTGATTTGCCTTGTTCTACTTGTTCTAGCTCAGATTGAGCTATTTGCGTGCTTGATTTTGGTATTCCCTGAAGTGTGTGTCATTCCTCTAGTATCTTTGATGGATTCTGAGATTGTTTGAACTAGTCTCATTAATTATAACACTAGGATATTACCCGTTTGGTGGATTACTTCATCCTTACTCGGCTGAGTGACTATTGTGAGTTCTTGGGTATTCTTCAGCATATTCTTTGATTCTATTGAAGAATTTCATGCTTCCATTAATGGAGAACTGGTTATTATCAAGTTTTTGATGATTGTCAATCATGGGTTTTGCTCATTTTGATGCGTAGTGGTACAGATTGTACTATCTACTAGCTGGATTTGTCCTATTCTTAACAGATTTGGTGTGCCAGTCTTATCTATATCATCAGCTATTTCTGTGGGGTTTCTTTACCATTTCTCCTAGTGATCTCTTGGAATCAAGTTCATATCTCTTTCAACAAGCTCATTTTACTTGACTGACTTGCAAAATGGCTCATGAATCCAATGTGGATGATCCTCTCTACATACACCCATCTGACACCACTGGCCATATGCTCATACCTTTTCAGCTGCAGGGTATCTCCAACTATCATGTTTGGAGTACCTCAATCAAGGAAGGCTTGTTAGTGAAGAATAAATTGGGCTTCATTGATGGCACATTCACAAGAACAAGTGTTGGTGTGGCAGACAGGGTGAAATGGGATAGGGCCAATGCAATAGTCAAGGCTTGGTTGAGGAATTGTGTAGCCAAGGACTTGGTCACTAGTTTGATCTATAATCCCACTGCTTCTTCCATTTGGGATGACCTGAAGGAAATGTTTGACAAGGTGGATGGTACTCAAATCTTCCAACTGACCAGGGAGATCTACCAAACATCTCAAGGAGTTCTATCCATCACTGAATACTTTGCAAAGATGAAACAACTTTGGGATGCTCTTGCTTCAGTTGATGACTTGAATCTTCAATGTGCTGGAGACATTGCTATTGTCAATGAACACAAGGAGAAGCAAAAGTTAATGGCCTTTCTCTTAGGACTAAATGAGTCTTATGGACACATTAGGAGTAGCTTGCTCATGAGGCAACCACTTCCATCTCTTAGCATTGCCTTCTCTGTTTTAGTACAAGAAGAAAGTCAAAGGACCATTTCTGGTTCTATTGGAGATGTGGGTGAGGCAACTGCCTTATACACAAGAAACAATCCATCTTATGGTGGAAGAGGTAATGGAAGAGGCTATGGAAGAGGAAGAAGCTATGGAAGAGGCAGTGGCAATGGAAATGGCAATGGCAGGGGCAGAGGCATTCCAAATGGTCCCAATGAGAGACCTCCCCCTCCTATATGCACCTATTGTGGCAAGAGAGGCCATATAGAGGATCAATGTTATAGCAAGCATGGATATCCACAAGGTCATCCAATGTACAACCCAAATGCTCCTAAGAGGAATTGGAACTCAGCCAACATTGTTGAAGATGGTGGAAGCTCAAGTGCCATTGAGCATGTAGCAGCCAAGGACAAGAGAATTTTTCATGGCACAGCCAACAAGAGGATCCAACATGTAGCTGCTCATGATGATTACTTTGAGCATTCACCTTTGAGCTTTGAAGATGTTGAACAAGCTCATGTCAATATGGCAGGTATATCTAGTGACCCTATGGTTTGGATAGTTGACTTAGGGGCAACTAATCACATCACACATCAAATTGAGTGGTTATTTGATTTGAAGAAGTGTGACTCTGATCATCAATATGTTCATTTACCAAATGGTCACAAATGCAAAGTAACTCATATTGGTTCTTGCTCTTTCTCAAGTGGATTCACTCTGACCAACATCTTATTGGTCCCTGATTTCAAATTCAATTTGATCTCAATTTCTAGGCTTCCTAGCCAATTGAATTGTAAGGTGATCTTTACTTCTGATCATGTATTACTCCAGGGCCAGAGTGGCAAGTCCATGGTGATTGGGGAATGGAATAGAGGACTATACACCTTGAAGGATGTTGTGCCTTCAAGCTCAAGGAAGACTGCAGCCACTTGCTTGGGGAATAAGGAAGAGGTGTTGAGATGGTATAGGCGTTTGGGCCATGTCTCTGAGACTTACCTCAACCATTTAGATGTTTTGAATTTGAATAAATCTTATGGTTGTATCAAACAATGCACAATTTGCCCTCTTGTCAAGCAATCTAGATTTTCATTTCCAATAAGTGACTCTATTGCTTCTAAGCCTTTGATCTTATTCACATGGACTTATGGGGTCCTTACAAAGTGCCAACCTTCAAGGGCAATCAATACTTCTTGACAATAGTAGATGATTGTTCAAGAGCAACTTGGGTGTACTTAATGAAGTTCAAGAGTGACACTTTCTTGCACATCAAGAACTACCTACTCATGGTGAAGAATCAGTTTGGCACTATGGTTAAGACCTTAAGGAGTGACAATGGCACTGAGTTCACTAACTCAGTATGTAAGGAGTTGCTTCTCCAATTTGGCATCCATCACCAAACTAGTTGTGTGCACACACCACAACAAAATGGAAGAGTGGAACGCAAGCATAGAGACATCCTAAACATTGCTAGAGCAATTAGGTTTCAAGCATCAATGCCTTTGAGACACTGGGGATATTGCATTCTAAATGCTTGTTACATACTCAATAGGCTACCATCCTCTATCTTGAAGTTCAAGTCACCTATGGAAGTGTTATATGGTAAAGTGCCTTCTCTTCAACATTTAAGAGTTATTGGTTGTCTTTGCTTCACAACAAAGCTAAACAACCATGACAAGTTTGGTCCAAGAGCTGAACCATGCATACTTAAGGGGTACTCCACTTCACAAAAGGATACCTTGTAATGAATATTTCTGATTCAGTCTTTCATGTTTCAAGAGATGTACTCTTCCATGAAGATATCTTTCCATTTTCCATGTCCAAAGAGGCCCTAAAAGCCTTAATACCTTCTTGCTTGGCACCCAAGCCATCTATGCTTGACTCTTCACCAGAGTTGCCAATGCTCCTTGATGAACTTACTCCAAGCCATGCTCCCATTATTGAGCCTAATGTTTCTTCACAACCTCCCCAATCAATAGAAGAAGAGGTAGTTCCATTACAAGGAGCAGGAAGTGCATCACCACAACAAAATGAATCACCTCAACAAAGTTCTTCTCCTCAACCTCCCCAACCAACAGAGGAAGTGGTAGAAGAAGTCCCACAACCTCCTTCCATAAGAAGGAGCCTCAGACTTGCCCAAAGAAACTCTCCACAAATAAGGAGGAGTGCAAGGCTTGCTGCTCTTCAAAACAAGCCTAGTTCCAATGCCACTTTTGGAATGGAAAGATATATATCTTATGATACTCTAGGCCCTCAATTCAAATGTTTCTTGACTGCCATTGACAAGATTAAAGAACCAAGCACTTACAAGCAAGCCATCAAAGATCCAAACTGGATTGTGGCTATGAAAGAGGAGATACAAGCTCTCCAAGACAACAACACATGGCAGATAGTAGACCTACCTCAAGGAAAATCCTCAATTGGTTGCAAATGGGTCTTCAAAATCAAGTACAACTCTGATGGATCTATTGAAAGATACAAGGCAAGATTGGTTGCCAAAGGATTCAATCAGGTGGAAGGTACTGATTTCAATGAGACATTCTCACCTGTAGTCAAGATGGACACTGTGAGGATTGTCTTGGCATTGGCAGCTGCCAAATCATGGGGGTTGTATCACATGGATGTAAACAATGCATTTCTCCAAGGTGATCTATCTGAGGAAGTTTATATGGACATTCCTCAAGGATTTGATCCATCTAGGTCCATTGAAGCATTCCCCAAGAGAGTATGCAAGCTCAACAAGTCTTTATATGGGCTCAAACAAGCATCAAGTCAATGGAACATCAAGCTCACCCAAACATTATTGAAGACTGGCTACAAGCAATGTGCCTCAGATCATTCCTTGTTTAGCAAGATACAAGGCAATGACAAGGTGTTCATTCTCATCTATGTTGATGATCTCCTAATCACTGGTTCAAATGCCAAGTTGATCAATCAATTGAAGTGCACACTCCAAACACACTTCAAATTAAAGGATTTGGGAGACTTGAGATATTTTTTAGGCTTGGAAGTTGCAAGATCAACACAAGGCCTTGTCATCAATCAAAGGAAGTATGCTATGGAGCTTATAGAGGATGCAGGCTTGGGAGCTGCTAGGCCAGCTGAAACTCCAATGGAATTCAACATCAAGCTCACCACACATGAGTATGACAAAGCCACCAACTTCAATCCTGATGACATACTCTTGGAAGATGCCACTTCTTATAGAAGGGTCATTGGTAAATTGCTATATCTTACCATGACAAGACCAGACATAAGTTTTTCAGTTCAAAGGCTTAGTCAATTTGTGGACAAGCCCAAGAAGTCCCATTATGAAGCAGCAATGAGGGTGGTTAGATACATCAAGGGAACTCCAGGTCAAGGTTTGATCTATCCCTCCAACAATTCTCTCAAGTTGAGTATCTTTTGTGACTCAGATTGGGCAGCCTGCCCTTTCAGTAGAAAGTCAGTGAGTGCATATTGTGTGAAGCTTGGATCAGCTATGATAGGATGGAAGGTCAAGAAACAGGACACCATTTCCCTTTCAAGTGCTGAAGCTGAATATAGATGCTTGAGGGTTGCCATTCAAGAAGCACTTTGGGTGAACAGAATCCTCAAGGAACTTGGATTGCAAGTTACCTTGCCAATCCCAATCCACACAGATAGTGAGGCAGCCTTAAAGATTGCCAAAAATCCCATGTTCCATGAGCGCACCAAGCATATTGAACTTGACTGCCACTTCACAAGACACCATATCAACTCAGGGATGATTGGTGTCTATCATATTTCTTCATAAGTTCAAATGGCTGACTTACTCACCAAGGCATTAGTTAAGAATCAACATCTTGCCTTATTGAAGCTCTATGGGATCAAGGATGTGTTTCATGAAGGAAAAGAAGAAGAAAAGGATGGGAGAATATAGAAGTGTATTCCACACTCTATGCATGCACCTAACTACACAATGCATACACACTAGACTATGTATGCACCTGGTTCATAGTTGATTGTATAGCCTTAGTTGGTGATCCTAGTTTTGCCTAGTATATATATTGTAACACTTGCTTTGTAATACCTAGTTGATTAATGAAGCATTCTCATTCATAACAACCATTGCAACCGAAAAGGGACATAAGACCCGACGGGCCACCCTTACAACCGAAAATGGGAAGATCCAAAAAGACAACCCTAACATATGATAAAGCACCAACAACCTTTACATATGGATAGGGGAAGATCTATAAGGACAACCATTGCATCCGAAAAAGGAACATAAGACCCGACGGGCCACCCTTACAACCTAATATGGGAAGATCCAAAAAGACAACCCTAACATATGATAAAGCGAATCTTCGTTCGCTCCGCCCTCCTAGCGAGTTGGGAAATGACACCCATAGCAAACATAGCATATTCTCCAAGCTGGTCAAAAGGAAGGAAGGACAAAGAGCATGAATCTTCTGAACCATGTTCACACCGAAGGTGTTCATAATGCCCTGGCAATGCTTTTTAGCATGGGTAGAAAACTCCTTGGAAGCTAGAAAGTCCTGGACTCCAACAGCTTTTCCTTTCTCAACTTCAAAAGGCCTCACCCTCCTCCAACCCAAGCAACCTACCCTCCTCACGGGCATTCCTTGCTTCGAAGAATCGCCAGTCATAGTTCATCACTTGAACATTAAACAAACTCAAGACGGAACGGTCACAAAGAAACGAAGCGATTCAAGACGAATCGAAAGCCGATAGCATCAACAACAAATGAAGGGAAAGAAGACAATATAATCAAGGACCGAATCCAGAAATCGAAGCAAAGAAATGCTTCACCAGCTCTGATACCATGATAAAAGTCCTGCAAGCGAGAAACTAGCACATATAAGAAATGAGACGAAAGGATATGGAGAAGGAAAAGGCAGGGGCAAAAGTGGCTGGATCATTAGTGCAGATTCCTTCAAGTAGCTGCACTTCACCCTAATAATACTATATAAGAGAACCCTAGTAAAAAAACCTATGTTCAACCCTATATATTAGAAATGAAATAAGTTAGTCTCAATATAACACACTAAACAAATAACAAGCAAACCCTCAAAGTCTTCAAAAATAAAAAAAAAAAAACTAAACCTAAAGAATAAAGATCAACTTGTACTTCAATAAACTCTTAAGAACAAATTAACATTCCTAAATGGAAAATGATATACGTGTCGAATTGTGAGAGACATGAAATGGTTCCTCAAGTGACGAAAATGTAAGAAGAGTTCATTACAATGTGTACCCTAAACTTTGGTGTAAGCGCTCGTTACCATATAAATTATGTTTTCTTTGATATTAGTTAATATACATACCACTGTCAATTTGGTGGGGGGGGACGCCTTTGAAATATTGAACCTGACCCAAAAATGAGCTGTACTAACTCCCGTAAGTTTCATGTTAACCGAAACTTGCTGTTACGTTTATATGATCTTTAGGGACCGAAGTGTCCAATTAATAAAGTTTAGGGGTCAATCTGTAATTTCCCTGTTCTTGGCCGTATTCTGTTGAGCTAGGCTGAGTAGCTTTAAGGCGGAAATTGTAATTCGAACCTCTTATGCTTGAGTTTGTATCTGAATTCATCGTGGAATATCTCTCTGAGGTTTCATTCTTGTTGGATTTGGGCTCTTTTTAATTAAATTGGTTTTGGGCTAGTTTTGGACTAATGTTTTAAGCCTAATTTTTAGAATGAACCCAACTCTTTATTTAGCCCAAATTTGAGTGAATTGAAATTGTGAAAGGAGTTTTGTACCACATCGAGTATTTTACCTCTCATCCTCCATTCTCCTCTCCTATATAAAGAAGTCTTCCCCTTCTCTTCTTTGCACTAGAAAAAATTTGATCTCTCTCTTTTGGTTGGGTATCCAATATTTTTTGGGAATCCATATTTTTTGGAATCCAAGTTATATTTTTCTCCTCATTTGTTCTTTGTGTTGAATAATTGCAGAGTTCTTCCTAGGTTGATTTCGACTTATGTCGTGTTCAACCTTTTAATTATTATTTAGTCGTTGTCGTCAGCTTTTCTGTTCTTTGTTTGAGTTCAGGTTTTGAGTTCGGTTCGGACGAACGTGTTTCGTGCATAACACGATTCGATGACACTGTTGAATCTTGGGAGGTGATCGCCCCTTGTATAAACCCTTTTGCATAACTCGAGGGTGAGGGGCGAAATTGCCTTAAGGAGACTGTGATCCGCACGGGACTCAGTATAAAAATACTTATTCGTTTTGTGTCGATTTTACATATAATTTTGGATTAACATATTTCTTGCATGATAACTGGAGTAATTACTTGTAAGTAACCTGTCAGACCCTAAAAATCCGACCTAAGACGATATACGTTTTGAAAAACGTGCATTTTGAAAGAGTCGCCACTAGTTAATTATTAGGCTAGTTAGAAACCTGATTTACCTAGGGAATAATGAATTTAACACCTAGGTTTCAAAAATGGTCTACGATCAGAAATTCGAGTTCAGGGGTTCTATTACGAATTAAAATATTAATTTTTAACTACGCCCTTTTGGTACTCAATTCACTTATTTGCCATTTGCCAGTTTATATTTTTAATATATTATTCCATATTAATCTATCGATATCAAGATTTAATTAAGTAATCCCCAATTTATTGTAATCTATAATTCCTAACCAATATAAAATCCAAAAAACAAATCAAAACACAACCTAACATACATACATAATTTGAACAATTAAACATCATACTAAATTAAATTTAAATTAATCACATTTGAACCTAATAACATTTTTAACATATTAACACATAACTTATTATGTTCACATATACACAAATTTAAGTAATCAAGTTTTAATTAGTCTAAGTTAACTAGAGAGTTAAAAAAAAATTAAACTACATTTAATATAATAAAAAATAATAAACAGTAAATGATAAAATAATAAGAAGAAAAACAAAAAAAAGAAGCAAGAAATTAACAAAAGGATAGCGGGAAGGGGACACACTCACGGAGGGGAAGAAGGATTATGGCCACGACCAAGCGAGCTCCGGCGGCGGGTCAGGGCGGAGCGGGACAGCGCTAGAGGGAGAAACGTCGGGCTCGAACTCAGTGCGGGTAGGGATGGCGATGAGCTTCGGTTGAAGATGGTGTGAACACCCGATTTTTGCTCGGGTTATTATATTATATGTATATAAATATATTATGTATATATGTCTAATTTAAGTATGTATGTATTACAGGAAAAGTCTCGGGACGTGGAGCGCGCGAATTATTTCTTGTTAGAATCCTATCAACAAGGGTCTTATTTTGAAGCTCGCAAAATCACGAATACAACGGGACTGACCGTGAATCAATCAGAGATCGTGATCTAAAGTTATGGTTTTTTGAAGTTAAAATAAAAAAGTAGGAAAAAGACAATAAAATAAAAAGAAAAAGAAAAAAAAAAGAGAAGAAGATAAGGTATTACACTTACCCGTGCATGCCATACTACATCCCATCGTCTCCCAAGTCCCATGCTTACAAGTGGTTCTCATCCTTTTACATGGGAAAAATTAAGATAATATAGTATATGTAAGGGCACACAATTCAAGTCCATACACATTGCCTATATAAAGAAGGAAGTCTTCGACATCAAAGAGGGGATAGTCATCAAAGAGCTAAGTGTATACACATTTGGCTAGGGAGTGCTAATATATTGTGAGAGTTATAGTGATAGTTATTAATTAATAGTGTTGTTGTCTTGCTCGACTTTGAGCATTTGTGGTCCCGGATTCCGACTATGGTATTTCATTTTATGACACCTTAGGTAAACCCTCAATGGCAATGTTGTATTTTATATATGTATTTGAATACAAAATATTTTATATGTTATGTTCTTGCAATATATTAATATTCACATTTCGTAATGTTTTAAATTGATAAATCTTAATATAAAAAAAATGTTTAAAAAAAAGCTTATTATTATATATGCTTTTTCTTTATTTATTATTACATATATGCTTTGATTTTTCTTATTATTATATATACATGCTGTCATTTTATATGTATGCTTTTTCTTTATTTATTATTACATATATGCTATGAATTTTCTTATTATTATATATACATGCTGCCATTTTGTTATTTATTCCCATTACATATATATATATATATATATATATATATATATATATATATAAAAGTTTTCATTTTACTTATTATATCTATATATATGCATTATATAGGCTTTTCGTTATTATTATTATTATTATTATTATAAAATACTTTTTTTTTTGTTATCAATTGTACATACACGCATTATATCATATTATGTATATATATTTATTTTACGTGTCTGTTCATATATGTATTTTATTTAACTTATTGCATTACTTTATATTCTCCTTAATTATGGCTTAGTATTTATTTTTATCTTTTTATGGGTATAATCATGATAATAAAATAAAAATGGCAAATAGGCAAACTAAGTACCGAAAGGGCGATTTTTCTAGCTTCCGATCTTTTTAAACGTAACCGAACTCCCGGATCCATAACTCTGCGCAGACCATTTTTTAACCCTAGGTTGCTATAACGCATCCTAGGAGATTTTAGGATTCCGACTAGCCTTAATTAGTCGGTGGCGACTCTATTTTTATCATCTCCCCGGGTAACCTCATTTGCCCGGAATTTTACACGAAATGAGTTGTTTTCAAAATGCCACAAAAAAAAACCGAGCCGGGCCGGATCATTTCCGACGT
Organism: Clarkia xantiana subsp. parviflora; assembly: GCA_036873135.1. Taxonomy (NCBI): domain Eukaryota; kingdom Viridiplantae; phylum Streptophyta; class Magnoliopsida; order Myrtales; family Onagraceae; genus Clarkia; species Clarkia xantiana. The sequence goes on from JAPTYO010000011.1 coordinate 10,346,127, forward strand.
CCGACATTTTGGCGACTCTGCTGGGGAATATTTTGAGGGTTCAGGCTTTTTATGTTTGTCTTGCCATTGTTACTTTTATTATTATGATTATATCTGGACTAATTGTTTGTTCATGTTTGCAGTGTTTATTTTGAAAAAAAAAACAATTTTTTTTAATGCATGACCACATTGAATGCTTTGCATATTTTTGCACACACCAGGTTGGTTACCTATCACATGCTCAAATTTGAGCATTTTAAGAGCTTAGGGAGTTTAGTTGGGGAATGCGCCCGGAGCGGTTGGGCCGCCGGTACGCACCTAAAAAACTCAACTCAATGATCAGATGAGCTCATGATCCTTTATAGGGGTGATTCCCTGTGAGGGTGAGGTTCCGCTGATTGTTCGAGAACCTAGAAATCTCATCCTACTAGAACAAAGCCATCCACCATGTGAAGCAATCAATTAGTCATGTTTGTTTTTCTTCTCAAGTTCATGTTTATATTTTTTTTTATAACTCATAGTTCTCCTGTACAGGTTGGGGCATCGTCATAATTGCATGTTAGAATTTTCATTTTTATATAATCTAGTTTTTATGTGTTTATATTTCAAGTATTGTCTTTTGAAGATTGTATAGTAATGTTTTCTGACATTTTATTGCATCATGAATTTTAAACTCATATAGCCATCAATCATATCATTTCTATTATAGATTATTTCTCGGTCATAAATTTCCCTAAATTCGGAATGACAATCGTGACAACAATATTAACCAAAAGATTAATTTCCAATGAGATGTCCAAACTTCTCAAAATTCATGATTTTTATACTGTCGTCTATGATTGTCATTCCGATTACATGGAATTTTTGTGAATATCTCATTTTATACCTTTCATGAGAAGTAATCTATAATCGAAAATCATTAGCATTTCAAAATATTTTGATGATACGAAGTGATGTGATTAATGACTATATATTAAAAAAAAGTGCATATATATATATATATATTCTTGATCATGATTATCATTGAGGTATATCTGGCCCTGAGGAGCCCCCATTCAGACTTGCTTCGTGACGCTGCGAGAGCAAATAAAACAGCATAACAAGGCATCGTCATTGCATTGTTAATTGTCGTACACGACATTGCAAAAGGGAAGTTTTTTCTCTGTCTTTTGAATTGATGAATGACAAGTTTGAATGATATTTTATCTATGTTGAGCGTTCATGAAATATATATCTTGAATATTTTTCTCACATATCTTTTATATTTTGATAGGTAAAATCGGTCAGATTAATTCTCAAAAGAGGCAATGAAGTGAACCTTGACATGTCAAGATGGTTAATGGTTACAAAGAACCGATCAGAATATAGCGACGCTTTTCCACTTGGATGCCAAGGCCTGCGGACCGCACTTTCATGACAACGGGCAAATTTGAAAAGGGAGTTTCTTTTGAACACCTCATTTGAATCATATATTTACTTATGATGATATTGCATGCATATACCTGTTAGGATGTTGACATCTCAACACCCTACCCAAATCAGATGATTATGTGCAAGTCGGATATAATTCCGCACAAATCGGATATAATCCCGTGCAAGTCGGATATAATTCCGCACAAATCGGATTTGATTCCGTGCAAGCCGGATATAATTCCGCACAAATCGGATATAATTCCGTGCAAGTCGGATATCATTCCGCACAAATCGGATATAATTCCGTGCAAGTCGGATATAATTCCGCACAAATCGGATATAATTCCGCACAAATCGGATTTGATTCCGTGCAAGTCGGATATAATTCCGCACAAATCGGATATGATTCCATGCAAGTCGGATATAATTCCGCACAAGTCGCATATGATTGCGCACCCATCAGGAAGCCGACATCTCGGCAACCTTTGTTAACTCGCGTATTTTTACGCCTTATTAACTTGCGTGTGTCCACGCCTTATTAACTCGCGTGTGTTCACGCCTTATTAACTTGCGTGTGTTCACGCCTTATTAACTCGCGTATGTTTACGCACCCCGTTAGGATGCCGAAATCTCGGCAGCCTTTCTCTAACTTCAAGTCGCATTGCGCACCTTATCCTATCATTTTCTACCATGTTTAACTCTTGTCTTAACTGATATTTTGAATAATTGCAGTTGTCCCTTTTGAAGGAGTCCTCTCACGTTATCTTTGTCTAACTGCTTGCCGTCGAGAAATTTTATTCGAATGACTTGAAAACCTTATGCGATAGTTAAATTCCTGGAGAGAAAATTTCAAAACCTTTTTGCATAAAAAAAAAAATTACTTGGCGAATGTTTTGCAGGCGAAGATCAACATATGAAAAAGCGGTAGCCACTTAAGCCACGACTAATATTTATACACATCAGAGGTTAGTACATGTTGTGTTGGATTTTCAAGAATTTCTCAAATATCAAAACACGTCCTAACGCTAATGAAGCAAATCAGTGAGATTTTAGATTGATCTTATAGGCATGTAATGACCAAGAGACTGAGAAAGTCTTATCTTTAATTATATGAGAAGTTGATTTGAGTTGGACTTGATGCTATCATACTTGAACCAATCGGTAAAGATCAGTTATGAATTATAAAGGCATGGGAATTGGGGCACCCCAAAGAAAAACCCGAAAAAAAAAAACGGTGGATCTCCTTGGGAAGTAAAGGCAAGGACACTTACTTTCCCCCGTACTATTCATTCCATAATTCCCAATACTTTTCATCCATCCAATTAAGTGTCTAAGTCTCGAAAAAAAAAAAAAAAAAAAAAAAAAAAAGAAAGAAACCACATTCCCGTAACTCGCCTCCTGCCAATGGCTGATCTTATAAATGTTTGATAATGTGATGATAGCAAAAAGTTCGACTCGAATAGACTGGAGCATAACTGAGGTATAAAAAATCTTGTTTGTGTTCATTACACGTGTATAATATTGATATGAGATCTCAAGATATCCAAATTGAAATGTTAGGTGCACACACAAACACGAGAAATACTTGAAAAATTCTGACACAATGTGGGCTAACCCGGTATGTGTATTCTTATTAGTTAGGGCATGAAAATGCAACCACGTCTCCATAAGAGGATCCAAATGTCAAATATTTTGTAAAAAAAAAAAGGATTTTAAAGAACGCTGATTTTCTCTCCAGATATTTAACATGTTACAGGTACAGTTGATTCCTGGTTCGAACCAGACGAGATTTTTCGGCATAGTAATTAGACAAAGACGGCTCATGTGAGGGCTCTGACAAGAGGAAGCGGGATGCACCCCTAAAGATCAAATCAGTATTTTTATCTATGAACATGCATTTCAGAGAACACCCAGTCATGCGAGAAAGGGATGAACCCCGAGCTCAAATGAATGTTCTTTATCTTTGAACATGCATTTCAAAGAACACCTGTCCAAAGAGGGGCAACTGTGAACACCCGATTTTTGCTCGGGTTATTATATTATATGTATATAAATATATTATGTATATATGTCTAATTTAAGTATGTATGTATTACGGGAAAAGTCTCGGGACGTGGAGCGCGCGAATTATTTCTTGTTAGAATCCTATCAACAAGGGTCTTATTTTGAAGCTCGCAAAATCACGAATACAACGGGACTGACCGTGAATCAATCAGAGATCGTGATCTAAAGTTATGGTTTTTTGAAGTTAAAATAAAAAAGTAGGAAAAAGACAATAAAAAAAAAAGAAAAAAAAAAAAAAGAGAAGAAGATAAGGTATTACACTTACCCGTGCATGCCATACTACATCCCATCGTCTCCCAAGTCCCATGCTTACAAGTGGTTCTCATCCTTTTACATGGGAAAAATTAAGATAATATAGTATATGTAAGGGCACACAATTCAAGTCCATACACATTGCCTATATAAAGAAGGAAGTCTTCGACATCAAAGAGGGGATAGTCATCAAAGAGCTAAGTGTATACACATTTGGCTAGGGAGTGCTAATATATTGTGAGAGTTATAGTGATAGTTATTAATTAATAGTGTTGTTGTCTTGCTCGACTTTGAGCATTTGTGGTCCCGGATTCCGACTATGGTATTTCATTTTATGACACCTTAGGTAAACCCTCAATGGCAATGTTGTATTTTATATATGTATTTGAATACAAAATATTTTATATGTTATGTTCTTGCAATATATTAATATTCACATTTCGTAATGTTTTAAATTGATAAATCTTAATATAAAAAAAAATGTTTTAAAAAAAGCTTATTATTATATATGCTTTTTCTTTATTTACTATTACATATATGCTTTGATTTTTCTTATTATTATATATACATGCTGTCATTTTATATGTATGCTTTTTCTTTATTTATTATTACATGTATGCTATGAATTTTCTTATTATTATATATACATGCTGCCATTTTGTTATTTATTCCCATTACATATATATATATATATATATATATATATATATATATAAGTTTTCATTTTACTTATTATATCTATATATATGCATTATATAGGCTTTTCGTTATTATTATTATTATTATTATTATTATATAAATACTTTTTTTTTTGTTATCAATTGTACATACACGCATTATATCATATTATGTATATATATTTATTTTACGTGTCTGTTCATATATGTATTTTATTTAACTTATTGCATTACTTTATATTCTCCTTAATTATGGCTTAGTATTTATTTTTATATTTTTATGGGTATAATCATGATAATAAAATAAAAATGGCAAATAGGCAAACTAAGTACCGAAAGGGCGATTTTTCTAGCTTCCGATCTTTTTAAACGTAACCGAACTCCCGGATCCATAACTCTGCGCAGACCATTTTTTAACCCTAGGTTGCTATAACGCATCCTAGGAGATTTTAGGATTCCGACTAGCCTTAATTAGTCGGTGGCGACTCTATTTTTATCATCTCCCCGGGTAACCTCATTTGCCCGGAATTTTACACGAAATGAGTTGTTTTCAAAATGCCACAAAAAAAAAACCGAGCCGGGCCGGATCATTTCCGACGTCCGACAGATGGCATGAGGAGGGCGGCGCCGGTGAAGCTCCGAGCGGGGCTGAGTTAACCAAAGTGGACGGAGCAGCGGGAGGGTGACGCGATTGGTTCGGTGGTGCGAGGGCGGACCTCCAGTCCGGTGGGCAGACGCAGGCGGAGCTCCAGTCTGGGCGGCCGGAAAGATGGGGCAACCACCAACCAACAACAGCGTTAAAAAAAAATACAAAAAGAAAGAGAGAGAGAGAGAGAGAGAGAGAGAGAGAGAGAGAGAGAGAGAGAGAGAGAGAGAGAGAGAGAGAGAGAGAGAGAGAGAGAGAGTAAACTGAGAAGAGAAGAGGGAGGTGGCCTCCGGCCAAAAAAAAATGACAAAACTTCACGAACTCCGAAAAACTTAGTATATTATCGATGGTTTTTTTGTTTTTTCAGTTGTGTGTATTTTCTCCCCCTTACATGTAAACATAAATACCTATATATAGTGTCTAGGTCTAGTCTAATCTAAGCAGTAAATAATAATGATTTATTCTCTTAATATACTCTAAATATTCTGAATACTTAATACAAATATTCAGAAAATATACACTGCAATAAATACAGATAACTATCCTAATCTTGCAGGAGCATTCTTGGAAGCTTCTTGACTTGCCATATTTAAACATTTCCTCTTATTTTGACGCGTCACATATGACATTTTGAACATGCTACGCGCGGACCAAAATTAGGTGTTTACATAACCGAAATTTGACTAATTGCATTTTAGTCAATGAGTTTTAGAATATTGTATTTTGATCCTTAGACTTTGTAAATTTGCATGTTTACCCTCATTATTTCCAACAATCTTAAGGAAATTTATTTGTTGGTTTATAAGAGGATGCTTCATCGAATTTTGAGATTCAATTTTTGGAGAAAATAATTATTTATTCTCTAAAGTTCACAAATAGTGTCGAACACGACGTTGAGTATGCGAACATGCTCGAGAAGAGAGCACATGCGACTGATAAAATCGCTAAGGCCATTTAGGCCATCGAGACTGATAAAGTCCTCAAAAGTCGTTGAGGCTATTAAGACCGTTGAGGTCGCTAAGTCGTTGAGACTACTATAACTAATCGAGATGGTTAAGGTTTTTAAACCTGTTAAGGCATCCGAAATCGATATGTTTGCTAAGGTGACTTTTGTCATCATACCCATTTTAGCCGTTGAGGCTTATGGGGTCGTTGAATCCGTTGTTTAAAACAAGATTAAGAAATCGGTTAAAGCCGATTTAGTGTGTATGAAAATTGTAATGAAATTTTTATTTCCTTGTCTAAACACTAATTATTATATTTGACTTGTATGTAAGAGTGATTCAACGAATCGATTGCACAACCATGAACCCTAACACGTATGTACGCTGTGATGTTTGTGCACGAGAGTTAGCCTCGTGTGGGTCTTGTTTTGTTAAAACCAAAATTAACTGTGGCCAGGTTATTTTCTGTCCAACAGGAAAGGAAAAATATTTGATTTTTGTAATTGAGGTTATTAAACTTAATTACTGAAATCAGTAATTCAAATCGATTTTTGAATTTTAGTAATCTGAATTTGATGTCCCGGATTACTATTGTGGGGTCGGGTACGAAATACTCGGACTTCTAAAAAATATCCCAAGGAATTGGTCATAAGTCCAATGATTGAACGCCGCTCAATGAGAATGTAGCTAACACTTGGCGGACAACTCTAAATTGGGAAAGACCACAATCTTCTCGATGTGGTCTATAAAATGCTAGCAAGTGACGCTATACCGACGCATTGATTACCGGGGTTGGACACTTGTTCAGGTCGTCGTCTATGATGCCGAGAAAAGTCGTCGAGACTTACTTCAGAAGTTGAAGTCAGTAGAGGGCCTTTTTGACAAAATGTGAAAAATAAAATAATAATTAAATAAAAATGAAAAAGAAGTGTCCCTGTTGGAAGCACTCGAAATCGTCAAAAGAGTTGTACGTTAAATACAGATAGACGAAAAGTTCAATTGAGATGAAGTGGAGTTATTGTTAGATTACGGGGAGTAATCACTACAGATACTATAAACACGGTACATGCTAGTAATCGATATTACGCAACGGAAGATTCGCACATACCTCAAACGCTGTAGTCCCAAGATCCTGCAACAGGGAGTTCACGATCCTCCGGTCAGCACCCGTAGAGGTTTTGGTTAAGGAAGCCCTACGCGGTATATTCTCAACCGCAAAGCCTCAGATCGATTCTTGGCAGGGGACGGATCTCCGGAGTGTTTGCTCGAATGCAAATTGGCACACCCTTGGTGTTTGAAGAGGTTCAGCCGAAGTGGTGGTATTGGGGGAAGGGTTTTCTCTCAAATCACCACTAGAGAGGAATTGTGATTAACCCTAATAAAACCCCTAACACCCCATATATATAGGAGGAGTAAAGTGGACAAAAGTCCACTTCCCCCCTCACTAATACTTCAGCCGACCTATGTATAAGGGAGGCCCAATTTTGGGCATCTCATGTCAATTGGGATTTGGGTCTGGCCTAATGTTCTAATGTGACATGTACCCAATTAACTTAGGTAACATATACATATAATGGGCTTCCATTTACGGCGCCCATCACCATATGCTTACAGCTCCTACTCGTCGAAATGGGAGGGTGCCTGTTAATGTAATGTCTTCCAAATCTGCATCAACATTGCACTCCTTCGATGTCGCCCTTGCTTCCGAATAGTTCATACAAGGTTTGTCGTGCGACCGGCGGACACGATGGGCATCGTGCTACTCATCTGTTAAGAGTGTTATAGCGCCCGCGGAACGTTGATTCCTTTTTCTCCAATCAACCTGTTATAAACAACATATATAAAGTGTCGCGATGTATCCTAGGTAAACTGATCATTCTCCTTTAGTCTAGTTTCCACATAGGAACACTTCTCCAAGGCATCCGTACAAGTATTCACAACCTTCAATTAATATCTGGTTGGTGTCTACCTAGTGAATACAAGAGTCGGTGAATTACGGATGAACTTGACCATCCCCATCGCTCATATCCTTAGTCAAACCCAACCGGTTTCCAAAGACGTGGTCACTAGGCCTTTTTGTTCAACACTATGCTCGTACGCTGGGAAGCGAACAATGAGCCTGACCTTAGATATGAGTTCCGAGTTCGTGAGGATACTCTGGGTGCCTCTTCATAAGGCTCCCGGGATCAATCACACGCTCGAGGTGAAGAAGTTTGCGCCCGTTAGAATCACAAGGATTCTTATCTAGCACAACCGAGCTGTGACCCGTGGTCGAACATGGTACGCGTAGTATGAAGCACGCGTCGATAGCATACCTGAACTTTTAAGTTGACAGGAATGGGATATATCAATCATGCTATCGCAGATTCTCATCTGGCCCAGAATGTGGTTTAATGACGAACGAAGATCACTGCGATTTTCAAAACGAAGATCGTATCGAGTTACTTCGAGACTAGATAACCGTCTTGCGTAATCAGGTTTATCACCCTGATTCTTAGCCAGACTTTCTTGGTAGAGGCCTCCCTCCACCGCAAGACGACTGTACCTGTGTGACTAGGGAAGGCCCACATTCGACATAGTTTAGCAAAGGATTGCGTCCTCCTACGACTTAGTTTAAAGACCGTAAATCTGATGTATTCAACCATTATGACGTCGATGGATCATATACTCGATTGCAATTCTCTCGTTTATTAAAAATGTACCTTTAAATTATCAAAATGTTATCACAGATACGTGCCACTTTTAAACCCTACGTAATCCAAGCAGTTTTACAAGCTTTTCGAATATCTCCCTGTGTAGTTGGTTAGTTAATGGGTCCGCAACCATGTTATCAGTGGACAAGTATTCCAAAGTGATTATATTGTCTTCTACTATAGATTTAGCGTAAAAATATTTCACATCAATGTGTTTAGTCCTACTATGGTACTTTGGATTCTTTACTGCCGCAATGGCTGCCTTACTGTCAGAGAACTCCTTCACATGTTTACTCCCGACATCGCCATTAAGCAGCGCAGTAAGAAGCCTTTTCAGCAAGACCGCTTCATGTGCATTCTTGAAGAGGGCTACGAATTTCGACTCCATCGTAGACAGCGCGACACGGGTTTGCTTCTCGCTCGTTCATGAAATGACGGCTTTCACTAGGAGAAACACTCCTCCTGTGGTGGACTTACGATCATCCGGATCGCCACCATGGTCGGCGTCACTGTAACCGGTCAATTCTAACTTCCCGCCCTCATAGCACAGTGCGTAGTTGGAAGTACCTTTCAGTTAACGAATAATTTGTTTCACAACCTTTAATTGTTGATAGCCAAGATCTGATTGGAATCGTGCTACTAGGCCCATGACGTAACAGATATCCGGACGGGTGCATTGCATGGCGTACATTAGACTACCGACCATGCTTAAATACTCTGCACCCTTCATCTGTTCTCGCTCTGCCATGTTCTTGGGGCCGTCACGTTTTGACAGTGCTCACCCAAACACAACCGGTGTATCCACGGGTTTGGTATCTTGTAATCTGAATCTTTTCAACAATTTGTTGATATAAGCTTCTTGAGATAGACATAATTTCCAGGTAGCCCGATCTCTAGCAATTTTAATGCCTAAGATGTACGTGGCTTCTCCAATGTCTTTCATCTCCAATACAGATGCCAAACATGACTTTGACTTATTCATAAAACTCATGTCGTTTGCGGCAATGAGTATGTCGTCCACGTATAAGGTAAGATGACATACTTAGACCCGTAGGTCTTATAATACACGGACGGATCCTCGTGAAGATTCAAAAATTCATGAATCCGTTTCCTACGATTTCCTCGTGGAATTTGCGGTACCATTGTCGAGACGACTGTTTAAGACCGTAGATAGACCTTTGGAGTTCGCAAACTTAACGTTCATTACCAGGAGTAATGAAACCCTCCAGTTGCTCCATGTAGATCTCTTCCTCCAGGTTTCCGTGGAGGAATGTGGTCTTAACATCCATTTGGTGCAGCTTGAAATCGAGATGTGCGACCAGGACCATTACTGGCCCTTAACCGTGGTTTTACGCACAGTCGGTGAGTTCATTTCGTCAAAGTCCACTCCGTGAAGTTGGGTATATCCTTTCGCAATTAGTCGGGCTTTGTATTGCCTAACCTGTTCCATCAGTGGTGAGCCTCTTTTCAGGACTCACCGTATCCTTGTGCCCCTGTGGTTAGCATGTAAATCAACTATAGACTATAATGGCTTTCATTTTAATGATCTCTCTCTTTTATTATTTTCCTCCATTTCCCCACTCGAGGCCTTTCCAATGCTCGTCAACAGTCGTTAGAGTGAGATTTTTTTTTCACCCTTCTCGATGGGACACTTCTTGGGAGAAGTTCGATGCCTTTCAATTTCGTCTAGGATAGTTAATCTCATCTCGAGTCTGAATGTTTCTCCCACTCGGAATAATGCCTCTTATCGAAGCATCACTCCCACTGGGAATAAGAGCAGTGTTTGAACCTTGACCTACAACTTTCCTTGGAAGAACTCTTGGTCTCGGGGTTTTACTTCCGAGATAAATTCCTTGATCATTAGGACCTGGAACCAAGTTGGTCGGTTCACTCCCATTGGAAACGATGGGTGGTCTAGGTAGTTGTTTCATTACTGGTTAAGAAATATGACTATCAGGTTCTACTTGATTCGTCTCTACGGCAACAGTGATCTCATGTGGTAGGGTTTACTCCTCCCATTGGATTTACTATGAAAATGTTTCCATTATCATTTACCATGTCATTCACTTGTGTTGCCGGTTCAAATCTCCCACTCGAAGTAAGTGGGACCTAATTGTCAGTGTGATACTGCTCTGGTTCGATCAAGACTACATCAGTTTGAAACTGACAATGCATTGGAAATTCGACCTTAAGTGACATAATGTCTCATGTTCGACCACGGCACCATTATCCCAAGCTATGAACAGGTATTTTCTAAGAGCAGTTAACGTACTCTTGATCCAAATACGTGTTTAATGCGCATATCAATGTCGCGTGATGATATGATTTAACCCATTATCATTCTTTAGCTTTTATGGCGACGTGTCTTACCGATTTCATTGGAACACAGTTTACATACATGTGAGTCATCTTCTTTATCCCATAGGGAACGCCTGATAGATTGACTCTAACATGATGTTCTTGATCTGTGCTTCTTGAAGTTTGTTTCACTTGATTTGAATGCCTATCCTGACTTATCGTTCAAGGAGTATTGAAGGAAAATCGTTTAACTGACTTCATCCTTCTTCGTTTGCAAACTTATCTCAGGGATTTCATCCCATCTCCGAGCTGAGCATCTTGGGTTTTCACCCTATGCGTCAGCTGATACTTTTACAATGTCGTGGTAGCTTATGAAACATACTTCTTACCGTTGTAAACGTTATCAATAAGTTGTTTCTGAAGGGACGCAAACGAAAAATTCAGCACTTAATCATTAAAATACTTCTTCATTAAATTCGTATTTTGAAACGATGTGTTTCGTCTTTCGAGGACCACACGCGCACGGCGCTATTTGTTTGAACTTATGGTTAAATCGTTTCATTTCAGAATCTAATTCAATTTAACCCAATCGGTTTCGCACATGATCATCACTTATTATTTCATTAAATGGAGTACTAATAATTAAGAAAGTATTTAAACAATTCATCGAACATCAATAAAGGATCGAATAGCCTGAGAAGGATGGGTAGTCAATACTTTGTCCAAGCATTTGTTACATGCTCAAAATGAAACGGTTCCTCTATTTCAAGGAATTTTATTATCATTAAGTATCTTAAACTGAAAATCAAGAAGAAGTTCGTTCAGCAAGTAAAGATAAAGTATCTCATTTAATCTTTAAGTTTCTGGGGCATACTCCTCAGATATGTGCTTGTTCTCCTTCTCGTTTCTGTAATCCAAAAAATGGTAAATTGAATTACTTTCTAGTGAGAAGAGTCATAGAATAATTTATGAGGTTGTCATTATTCTTCAGTACGTACCTTGGGAGGATTGGTACATGCAATAACAAGGTGTCCTTTCACGCCACACCTAAAACATGTTCGAGTTTCCTCTTTACTTGTTTGTTTTGCTTGCCTTTTCTTGCCACCGAACTGTTTGCGTTTGAAATTCTTCTGAGGTTTTGGAGCCAAAGACTTGTTAGCCTTAAACTGAAGGCCCTTGCCTTTTGTCTTGCGTTTACCCTTTTGCTCTGCTGGATGTGAGGATGCATTTCCGCTCTCGGCTTTTCAGCTTTGAGGCGATCCTCTACGAGCTCGAGGTGAACTCGCACTTTCTCGAGGTCATCGAGTTGAGTGGCATGGGTAAGTTGCATTTTCATGCTATTCCAAGAGTCAGGCAATGATGGAATTACGCACTGGACCTTTTATTCATCGGTCAGGATTTCTCCTGCCTCCTTGAGTTTAGCAAGCATGTTAGACATGTGTCTAATATGCTCCTTCATTGTGTGCTTGGGTTTCATCTTGTATGAGTCTAAAGAAATGTTTAAAGATCGCTTCTGGGCTGTAGTGTAAACACCAAACCCTGCCTTAAGACCATCCCACAGGTCCATGGCAGACTCAAAGTGATCATACCCATAGAGTATGTCATCCTCAAGGAGTGACAACAAGGTGAAACGAATTTCTTGGTCCTTCGTATCCCATTCATCGTGAAATTCCTGATGTTCGGCCATGAGGTCTCCATCTGGCCTGGCATCCTTCGAAGTCAAATGTTCTAAACCTCTTATTTCAGTAATTACCATCCTTGCGCGCTTATTCCAGATCTTATAATTGTTGCTGTTCAATCTCACTCCCTTGTTCATTTGGGAGATAACATTGCTGGTCGCAGCCATTATACTAACACATCGATGATTATGCAAAATCAGGGAGACAATAACATTTTGAGAAAAAATTGCATATATCAAATATCTATTAAGATTGAATCCGACAAATAACGATTCCTCAGTCATCTAAACCAACCGACCACCAGTAAACCAACGGAAGATGGCTGTGAAAGAGTTCACATTATCGTCATCTTCTATCCAACTGATCAGTCTTTTAAAATGGTTTTAATCGTAAATTACCGGGACAGGGTTTTAAAACAAGCATAACCGATCTTGGCTTTCCCAATGCCCTTTTTATTTTGGACAAATATTCCGATGAATTCACTCATGCATATATAATTCTAACATCCATGTAAATTATCATTCGCCAGTAACATATAAGCATATGGTGATGGGCGCCGTAAATGAAAGCCCATTATATGTATATGTTACCTAAGTTAATTGGGTACATGTCACATTAGGACATTGGGCCAGACCCAAAATTTGATCTTAAAATTTGACCACTTGTTTCCAATATGGTGTTTTTGGCCGAACCCTAAAATAAATTAAAAGGTAAAATTTTTAATTTCTTAGGCTCCAAGACAGCTAATTTCGGCCGAAATTGATAATATATATTGTTTACCATATTTTAATTTTTATTCTAGGTAACAATATTGTTGGATTACGGGGACGTAATACTACGGAATGCTAAACGTGTACTAGCAAGAAATCTAATCTACGCAGCGGAATTAGTACACATACCTTTTAGATTTCCTGCCCAAGAACGATGTGGAGGGAGTTCTGATCCTCCGGTCGGAACCACGTGCAAGTTCTTCGTTAGAAGAAGTCCCACGCGATGTAGCTCCACAACAAGACCTCTGATCGATTCTTCAACGGAGATGGAACCTCGGACTTGATGATGATGGTGCCGAAAATATTAGACTAGGGTGACAAGTTTTCTCAATGGAGATCCTTGTTCTTAATTGTGTGTATAAACCCTTAGGAGTCACCCCTATATATAGTATTGGGTGGAGTTGCCAAAAGGCAACTCCAACCAATGTGGTACTAGGGTTTCGACCGAACCATGCATAATAAGGGGGAAGACCCATTTTGGGCCTCCCTTGTCAATTACTAATTGGATTCGGCCCAATTAGCCCAGATTGACAATTACCTAATTAACTTATGTAATTCCCTTAATTAACGGGCTCCTACTACGGCGCCACGTCACCATATGCTAACGGCTCCCACTCGCCGGAATGGGAGGGTGCTCGTTAATCTATACGGTTACGCAATAGTATCAACATCTCAGTCTTTAGTCTTTGTCTCCGAATAGTTCATACGAGGCTTGCCGTGCGACCGGCGGATACGACGGGCATCGTGCTACTCTTCTGTTAGGAGTATTGTAGCGCCCGCAGAATGTTGATTGCCTTTCATGAACCAGACCTGTTTGAAGTAAAACTATGTACCGCACTGTATCCTTGGTCAACTGTTAATTCTCCAATTGCCCAGTTTTCCACAAAGGAATACTTCTCCAGGGCATCCGTACAAGTGTTCACAACCTTCAACTAATATCCGGTTGGCGGCCACCTAGTGAACACGAGATTCGGTGAATTAAAGGTTAACTTGACCATCCCAACCGCTTATACCCTTAGTCTGACTCAACCGGTTTCCAAGGCGTGGTCAATTGGTTGTTTTCTTTGGCACTACGCTCGTACGTCGGGAAGCGAGCATTGAGCCAGACCTTAGGTATAAGTTCTGAGTCCGTAAGAATACTTTGGATGCCTCTTCATAAGGCATCCGGGATCAATCACACGCTCAAGGTGAAGAAGTATGCGCTATTTGAATCACAAGGATTCTAGCTAGCACAACCGATCATGACCCCGTGGTCGAACGTGGCACGCGCAGTATGAAGCACGCGTCGATAGCACACCTAGTAAAGCCAGGGATGGGATATGTCAATAATGCTATTGCAGAATCTCTCATCTGGCCTTGAATGTGATATAGTGATGGACAAAGTCTAACTCGCCGATTTACAAAACGAAGATTAAGTCATGCTGTTAAGCGTGACAATGTTATCGTTTTGTTTAATCAGGTTTATCCCCCTGATTCTTAGCCAATCTTGTTATGGAAGAGGTCCCTCTCTCCTTACAAGATGACCGTGCCTGTGTTACGAGACAAGGTTCCAATCGACATTATTTTGGTGGAAGAATTTTACTTCACGACTTAGTTTATAGACCGTAAAATCCGATGTTGTTAATCATTATGACGTCGATAAATCATAAACTCAAATTGCAATTTATTCAATTGAAACATAATTTCAAATGTCAAATTGTTATCACTTTTACAAGCCACACAGTTTAAGCCCTATGTAATCCAAGCAGTTTTACGTGCTTTTCAAAAATCTCCCTACGTAACGGCTTAGTTAAAGGGTCTGCGACCATATAGTCTGTAGGCAAGTATTCTAAAGTGATTATGTTGTCTTCCAGAACAGATTTAGCATAATTGTATTTCACATTAATGTGCTTTGTCCTACTATGGTACTTTGGACTCTTAACTGCCGCAATGGCAGCCTGACTGTCGGAGTACACCTTCACAGGTTTACTCTTCTTGTCGGTGCCAATTAATGCAGTAAGAAGCCTTTTCAGCCAGACCGCTTCTTGTGCGTTTTTGGAGAGGACAACGAATTCCGATTCCATAGTGGAAAGCGCGACACAATATTGCTTCTTGCTTACCCATGATATGGAAGCATTAGCAAGGAGGAAAATTCCTCCTGTGGTGGACTTACGATCATCCGGATCGCCACCGTGGTCGGCGTCACTATAACCGGTCAATTCGAGCCGATCGCCCTCATAGCACAGAACGTAGTCGGCAGTACCTTTTAGATATCTGATAATTCGTTTTACGGCCTTTAGATGTTGATAACTAGGATCTGATTGGAATCTTGCTACTAGGCCCACAGCGTAACAGATGCCTGGCCGAGTACAGAGCATGGCGTACATTAGACTCCCTACCATGCTCAGATACTCTGCATTCTTCATCTGTTCACGCTCCTGCTGGTTTTTCGGGCCATCACGCTTCGATAACGCGCACCCGAACACAACCGCCATATCCACGGGTTTAGCATCCAGCATTCTGAATCTTTTCAACAGTTTGTTGATATATGATTCCTGAGATAGACATAATCTACGGGCGGCTCGATCTCGGTTAATTTTGATGCCTAAGATGTACGTGGCTTCTCCCATGTCTTTCATCTCGAATGCTGATGCTAACCAGGACTTTGATTTATTCATGAAACTCATATCGTTCGCAGCAATGAGTATATCATCCACGTATAGTGTTATGATGACATACTTAGACCCGGAGGTCTTAGTGTATACGCATGGATCCTTGTGAAGATTCACGAATCCGTTTCCAACGATTTCCTTGTGGAATCTGCGATACTATTGCCGAGACGATTGTTTAAGACCGTATATAGATCTTTGGAGTTTGCAAACTTTGCGTTCTTTGCCAGGAGTAATGAAACTCTCCGGCTGCTCCATATAGATCTATTTCTCCAGTTTTACTTGAAGAGGTTTGGTCTTAATGTCCATTTGATGCATGCTCGAGTTCGAGACTTGCAGTCATGGGCAAGGACGGCCCTGACTATGGTGTAACGCATAGTCGGTGAGTCCGTCTTTATCAAAGTTCACTCCGTGAATTTGGGTATATCCTTTCGCAATTATTTGAGTTTTGCACCACTCAAAAATTCCACCATAAGTGAATTCTAAGATTTCACTTTCTAGTTCTGTGGTTAACAGATAAATCAACTAAAGACTAAAACTGAATTAGTTCTTATTTAGGCAATTTCATCCTCCATTGTTTTCCTCCATTCCCTCGTTTTGAGGTCCTTCCTTTGCTTGATGAACCGTTACTGGTTCAAGAATGAATACCAAGATGTGTAACACATCTTATTTGATGGGACACTTCTCGAGAGAAGTTCGTTGCCTTTGACTATGTCTAGGCACGTTAATCCCATGATTTAGTCTTATCGTTACTCCCACTCGGAATAATGCTTCTTATCGGGGCATTACTCCTATTGGGAACAATGGTGGTGGTTGAACTTAGTTGGAATATCCTCTCGGTCTCGGGGTTTTACCTCCAAGATGTATTCCTCGATCACTAGGATCTGGAACCAAGTTGGTTGTTCCACTCCCACTAGGAAAAATGGGTAGTTTAAATAGTTCATTATCATGATTATCAGGTCCGACTTGATTCGCATTTTGAAATTAAGTGATGATTATGTGTGAGGGGGAGTGAGCCCTCTCACTGGATTTATTGTGAAGAAGTTTCCATCATCATTTACCAAATCAATCACTTATGCTATATCAATTCTCCCACTCGAAGTAAGTGGGACCTAAGAATCTCTATCAACCATCTGTTAACTCAATTAGTACTAGCTTGTTTCGTTCTACAAAGCGTTGGAAATTCATCCTCAAACCTTTATAATGTGTCATGTTTATCCACGAAACCATTGTTCCAAGCTAATTTTAAAACTCGTATTCTTCGCGAGTAGTGCGTACTCTTAATGAATACTCGTTTTAATGCGCAAATTAATGCGTCTTTGTGATAAGGTTTTACCCGAATCATTCATTAGCTTTTATGGTAACGTGTTAACCGATTTTGTCAGAACATAGTGTTTTACATTAATGTGAGTTAAATTAATCTCATCCCGCAGGAACAATTAATGTGCAACTCTAACATTATGTAATTCTGAACTATGTTTCTTGAGGTGTTTAATGAATGCTTTTAGCCAAACTCTTCGTTCAAGGCTAATGGTGGGAGAGTCGTTTTACCGACTACTTCTTTTTATTTTGTTTGTTTAACTCATCCATAGACTTATCCATCTTATGGACTATGCATTTAAGCATTCACTTTAATGTCATAGTTGATGTTCTTATTAGATTATAGTAGCCTTGAAGCACACTTTTAATCTAAATAGTTATCAATGAGTTATATCCAAAGAAGTACAAACGAAAAATTCAGCATTCACAAAAATACTTCAACATTAAATTCGTACTTTTAAAACGATGTGTCCCGTCTCTCGAGGTGACATGCGCCATGCGCATTATACCAGGTGTAAATCGTGGTTTTGAAATCGTTTTAATTTCCGAATTTAAAATTAAATCGGTTTTAACATGCATATTATTTTGGGATACATATGTTTAATGGAGTACTTAACAAATAAGGATGGGGTAAGTCGGTTTACCTTTTAGAACTATACAATCGATGAACTTATTCATTTCAGTTTGACCTGACTGAGATAACAGAGTATGTAAAATGTTTCGTTTTTGTTCAACCATTTTTACTTTACTTAGCCGAAATTTTGGTTCTAACCCGTGGGTTTGGAATTTCGTTTCGGATCGTTCCATTTGACCGGAACGTTAAATTGATAAGTAAATTGTCTCTCGGAATGCTCCCAAGCTTTGAATCGAGCAACAATTACTTTAATCAATAATACCGAATTTCGAAATAACCAAAATTTAGTAATTAGACGAACAACGAACGATAAATGACAATGGTAGGATTCTTGATCTGAAGGTCACATATTTGATCCATGTTTACCGCATAGATAGTCGAGAACTTTAAGTCATGTTGAACATCACATATGATTAAATTCTCTAGTGAATCACATCAAATGATTTGTGTTCAAGTAAAACGTTTACGGCTTTACATACATGACATACGAGGCGTGTTTGAGACGCACTTTATCAACGGGGTTTAACCCACCGGAAAATCGTTTAAAACCTTTTACGGTCAAATTCCCTCCATGATATATGGATCACAATTGACTTCATTCGATCTATTGTGATGAGCTGAGAAGGTTGTCGCTTCACTGCCTTGGTTACCGTACTTGACTAGACTCAAGGTTATTGAATCTTGTCAATGTAAGGAAACCATATACGTCTTTTCATGTTGACCCTTTTATTGCGAAGATCTCGAGTGGCTATTACACCAGCATCCATGAAAAGAAAAGACCATCACATTCAACCGAAACATTTCTAGCTTTAACATCCTTGCTTCTACCGAGGCAGATGCAAAGGGATACCAAGCTTTGACATTGTTTGGTTGCAATTTGAAGTCTTCTTCAACCCCTTTTATTCAAGGTTGAATGTATCACCACATACGCATTTAGATCATCAAAGAATCTGCTTCAATATTTAGGAAACAAACTATCACGTTCATTTCTCATTGTCAAAATCATACGAACTACCATATTCATTCGTAATTGTCCTTTCTGCTTTTCAGAATCGTAGCAGAGAGGAGTCCTATACATATTTCTTACGTTCATCATAATTTATACCATTAAGATTGCAAGGTTCATAGAAGCGTACCGACTTAGTCATGAAAACTAGTACATTGATAATTATGCAAATTCAGGAAGACAATTACATTTTGACAGAATTGCAAACATCGGATTATCTACTAAGATGGAATACGACAAATAGTTATCCTTCAGTCATCTAGACCAAACCGACCGTCAGTAAACCGAGGGAAGGGGGTCTGTGAAAGAGTTCACACTACCTTCGTGTTCAATCCAATAGATCAGTCTTTTGAAAACGGTTATTCCATTGCAAATTACCGGAACGGGAATTCTCAGATTAGAATACCCGATCTTGGCTTTCCTAAGGCCCTTATAATTTTGTAAAATTATCCGATAATATACGCATGCATATTTATAATTCTACTACACTTAACAAATCATCATATCATGCCATAAACATCGAACAAAACATGCATACGCGTCATGCGTCTAATGTTCCTAGCATACATAATTCTACTTAAAGTAAATTATCACATGCGTTCTATTGTGAACATCTAGCATACGCGTCAAAACATGCAACATTTGCACACATCATGCATAATTGGCGACTGGAATTTTTCGGTTTTATAAAACGCTTTGAAAATATTAGGGGTTGTTTTGCAATTCATGCTTACAATCAATCATGCGAATTTCTAGACATGGATTCTAGGCACTTTCAATCAGCATAGCATGTCTATCCTATTGCGCAAACCATATATTTAAATCCCAGAGCTCAATGCTCGCAATATAATATCCAGCTAGCTTGACTAAGTCAAGACGACAGTTCTAATTATATCAAAATATATGAAGCAGAAAGTAAACAATTGCAAATCAGCCCACTAATTTAATATAGTCCCAAAAACATGCAAGTCCGAGATCCATCCCCATAATCGAAACCAGGCATTAGGGTTTTGACTGAAACCGTGTTTTAAAACACAAACCCTAAGAGCACTGTTTAGGCTAGTTTTAAAGTTCGAAAACATTTTGGATTTAAAATTTGACATCCTATTTTATTGAACAATTTAAAGTTTCCGGAAATTTTAAAATGGTTCGGTCCAAATTTTAAAATCTGGTTCAATTCGGTCTGATTTTAAAAATTCCGGTTTGGTCCGAAATGCTTCAATAAAATAAGATAGTGGTTCGGTTTATCACTCAAAACCGGTTAGGTTAGGTTCAATTAAGTTACTATAGTCCGACCCGACCCGATTAAGAAAACCTGGATTGGTTTAACCCGCTCCGGTTTAGTAATTGGACCGCCCTTGGAACCCTAGGGTTCGGCCGAAATAATTCATTTAGGCTAAGTAGGGTTTTAAAATCCACCATAAAACATAACTGAGCCATCGAGAATTATTAATTATATTAAATCATTTCCAACAATGCTAATATATATATATATAATTCGGCTAAACATATATATCTATATATATTGTCAAGATTTTATCACTAAGATGTAAACCAATTAACAATATATAATATATTTATATAAAATTCGGCCAAACCATATATCTTTATACCAATATAAAATGTGAGAGTTGTCCTCACCCCCAAAAGGTACCTCTTGAACATTTTTATTTTTATTTTATTATATATATATATTATTTAGTTTCCATATTTTTTTATTTTTATATATATATATATATATATATACGTGTTATATTTATTCATCTATTTTTATAAAATTGGCGATTTAGTCTTTTTATCTTTGAGACCCATCTATTTATCTTTACTATTACTAAAAAAAATCATTTAGATACATTTTGTTATTTTTAGTTTTTTAGGTCGCTTAATTGGTAGGTCACCGTAGTTATTATTAATTTCTCCATCAAATATACTTATCAATTAGAGTCAACATGCATTCAATAGGTGCAAATGTAAGGTAGATGCATTTTTCCATTCACTATATCACCGATTTGAGGATGTTCCGCTTATTGACATTTTTGTATCAAATAAATTAGTCACTTGCTAACTCATATAACATATCAAATATGGATCAAACGTGGTTCTTGAAGTTTGACTTTACATATAACATGTTACTCAATGTTTAATACTTAATGACTCGAACTATCGATTTAGTTCTTGCATTTGTAAATTCAATCATATTTGGTATCTCCTAATTGATAGTTGAATAAATAGTTAAGTTGAGAATTCAAGTATAAACTTTAGACATTAGTGTTTTTAAAAAAATTGATGATTTAGTCCCTACAATATTTGAGTATTATTAAAAATTTCATTAGATAAATTGCATTAACTTTTTTGTTAATGTCGCTTAACTGACATGTTACATTAATTTATCATTAACTTATTAATACAATATACCTATAAATTTGAGCCACCCATAAAGTATGATATGTACTCAACTCATGCAAACTTCGAGTACATGTTGATATTTTTTTGTATCACGTAGATCAGTCACTTGTCAAATCACATCAAATGTCAAAATATGGGTCAACCACGGTTCTTGAATTTTGATCTTTTACAGATAACATGGTACTCATTGTCCAACATTTAGGGTCTCGAATCATTAGTTTAGTTCTTCCGTCTGTCAATTAAATCAAATTGTAACCTAATTAGTAGTTAAATAAGTAATTGACATATCAAGTATAAACTTTAGATTTTAATGAATTGAAATTTTCTTTAGCATCTCGTTGGGCAATTTTTTTTTCCTTTAGCGTTAAATCATTTTTTGTTGGTATTATGATATAAATTGCATGAAAAGTGTATAGTTACGTTTGTATAGGTCAAATTTCTCCACCGATGACTCTAAGTGGCTAATTACGGGCTTACATTCTTCACTCCTCAAGTTGATAAATTAGATACAACTTTGTCGTTAATAACTCACGTCATGCTCAATCCAACTCATTATTAGTTATAACAGTAAATTAGTATCGTAATTTAAAACAACAGTTCATTTTTTTGACTTAATTATCCTTTTCTATTTTTCCTGTTTTGAATTACTTTGTGTCGTTCTTTTCGATCACAGATTCATTTCTCGCAACCCCTAAACTTGGAAATTTATTAACTACATATTAAAATATTAGAAAATTGAAGATAAATTATGTATTTTGAAATTTAGACGATTGATACGCGTGCAACGCACGCGTTAATAACTAGTATATATATATATATATATATATATATATATATATATATATATATATATATATATATATATATATATATATATATTATTGTCAAATATATCTTTTAGGGATTAAAATATGTAGACAATATATCTTCTTAATTGTTTAATAGTAACTAAATCTATCATTATATATATTATCCCTATTTTAATCCACATATATTGATAGTTAATATCTTTTACAATATTATATTAGAACCTATCCTTATTTTCCAATTTCTAGATATAGTTACCTATTAATTAAAATTAAAAAAATGGCAACCTATATCTCTTATAGGGTGGCCAAAATTTTTAATTATTTAGGGGATAAGAAAATTAAAAATTTTACCCAAATTGCCCCTAGGGTTTCGGCCAACTAACATGAAATTGGAAAAGGTTGTCAAATTTTAAGATCAAATACTACCTTAATCAAGAATCCAAATTGTGTTCATGATAAAACTCATGGTGTTCTTGAAGATTATGAACATCAAACTTGAATTTGATCATGAAAAATTCGGTTTTGATCTTGAAAAACATGTAAATTTGAAAAAAAATTAGTTTTTAAAGATCAAACACATGAAATTTAACTAAAAATTTCGGAAATGTTGTTTATTATTCAATATATATATATATATATATATATTTATGCATGATTCAAAATGTTGTCTTGACTGAGTCAAGCTAGCTGGATATTGCATATTGGGGCCAGAGCCCTGGTTAAATATATGGAATGCGCACTAGGATAGACATGCTTTAATTGTTGGAAATTCCTATGATTCATGTCTAGAATGTTGCGTGATTGAATATAAGCATGAATTGCAAATCAACCCCTAATGTTTAAAATTATTTCAAAATCAAAAACCAGTCGCCAAATGTGTATGATGGATGTGAATGTTGCATGTTTGACACGTATGCTAGAATGTTGAGGATGTAGCCGCATTTGATAATTTACTTGGAAGTAGAATTATATATGCAAGCAGGAGTTCCTCGGAACATTAGACGCGTGACGCGTAAGCATGAGTGTTGTTTGTGTGATGAATGTTACTGGCGTATGATAATTTACATGGATGGTACAATTATATATGCATGAGTGAATTCATCGGAATATTTTTCCAAAATAAAAAGGGCCTTGGGAGGCCAAGATCCGGTAATTTGCGATTAAAACCGTTTAAAAGACTAATCTATTGGATAGAAGACGACGATAATGTGAACTCTTTCACAACCATCTTCCATTGGTTTACTGGTGGTCGGTTGGTTTAGATGGTTGAGGAATCGTTACTTGTCGGATTCTATCTTAATAGATATCCGATGTATGCAATTCTTTCTCAAAATGTTATTGTCTCCCTGATTTTTGCATGATCATCGATGTGTTAGTATGAATTGGTTGAATTAGTGCGATTCGATATCCCTTGAAATCCTGGTGGTATGAATCATGATGAATAAAAGGAGTACGTGTTGAACTCTCTACTACGATTCCGAAAAGTAGTGATGACAACTACGGATGAATATAGTAGTCTGTATGATTTTGACAATGAGAGACGAATGTAATAATTTGTTTCACCAAGCATGGGAGTAGGTTCTTTGATGATCTAAACGCATATGTGGTAATACATTTAACCTTGGTAAAAAAGGGGGTGTTGAAGAAGACTTTAATTGCAACCAGGCAATGTTGCAACTTAGTATCTCTTTGCATCCACCTCGGTGGAAGCGAGGATGCAAAAGCTAAACGTTTCGGTTAAACATGATGGCCTTCTCTCTTTTCATGGATGTTGGCGTAAAACCCGCATCGGATTTTCAGAATGAAAGGTCAACATGGAAAAGATGTATATGGTTGTCTGGCGTTGACAGGACTCAATGACTTTGAGCCTAATCAAGTATAGTAACCACAGAAGTAAAAAGGGAAACCTTCTCTGCTCACCATACTGAGTTCGAAAGAAGTCAACCATGATCCGCATATCATAGAGAGAACTGAACCATGAAGGTTTTATACGATAATCCGGTGGGTTGAACCATGTTTATAAAGTGCGTCTCAAGTATGCCTCGTAGGTCATGTGTAAGAAGTGGTAAAATGTTTTATATAGACACAGATCATTTGATGTGATTCACTCGTGAATTTACTCAGATGTGATGTTCAACATGGCTTAAAGTTCTCGACTATCTATGCGACAATCATTGATCAAATACGCGATCTTCAGATCGAGAACCCTACCATTGTCATTTATCGTTCGTTTGAGTTACTAAAATTTTGGTTATTTCGAGATTCGGATTTATTGAATAAAGTAGTTTCCGTTTGATTTGTAATGTGATCTACTTGTCAAAATTAATCGACCCGGTTAAACAGGATCGATCCGAAATAAATTTCGGCCAGGTAAAAGTGGTCGAATAAAACGAAACGATTCACGTACTCTGTCATCTCAGTCGGGACAACTGAACTGAACATACACATCGATTGCGTAGCTAGATCGAAAGATTTAGTATTGTCTTTAATTATTAGTACTCTATTGAATGAAATAATTAGTAATGATGATCATGTGCAAAATCGATTGGATTAAATTAAATTAAATTTAGAAATGAAACGATTTAACCTAGGGTTAAAACTTCGGTGAATAGCGCTACGCGCAAGTGGACCTCGAAAGACGGAACACATCGTTTCAAAATACGAGTTTAATAATGAAGTGTTTAAATGATGAAGTGCTGAATTTTCATTTGCATTCCTTCGGAAATAACTTACTGATAACATTTACATCGGAAAGAAGTATGCTTCATAAGCTACCACGACCTTGTAAAAGTATCAACTGACGCATAAGGTGAAAACCCAAAATGCTTAGTTCGGAGATGGGATGAAATCTCTGAGATAAGTTTGCAAACGAAAAAGGATGAAGTCGGTTAAACGATTTTCCTTCAAAACGCCTTGAATGATAAGTCAGGCTTGGCATTCAAATCAAGTGAAACACACTTCAAGAAGCACAGTTCAAGAACATAATGTTAGAGTCAATCTATCAGGCATTCCCTAAGGGATGAAGAAGATGACTCACATGTATGTAAGTTGTGTTCCAATGAAATCGGTAAGACACGTCACCATAAATGATAAGGAATGATAATGAGTTAAAATCATATCATCGTGCGACATTAAATTGAGCACTAAACACGTATTTAGGACAACAGTACGTTACCTACTCTTAGAAAATACCTGTTTAAAGCTTTTGAAAATGGTGCCGTGGTCGAACATGAGACATTACATCACTTGAGGACGAATTTCCAATGCATGGTCAGTTTCAAAGTAATGTAGTCTTGATCAAACAGAAGCAAGATAACACTGACAATCACGTCCCACTTAATTCGAGTGGGAGAGAGAGGTTTGAATCGGAAACTCAAGTGAATGACATGGTAAATGATAATGGAAACATTTTCATAGTAAATCCAGTGGGAGGAATAAACCCTACCACATGAGATCACTGTTGCCGCAGAGACGAATCAAATAGAACCTGACAGTCATATTGCTTAACCAGGAATGCTACAACTGCCTAGACTACCCATTGTTTCCAGTGGGGGTGATCCGACCAACTTGGTTCCAGGTCCAAGTGATCTAGGAATTCATCTCGGAAGTAAAACCCCGAGACTGAGAGGTCGTTCAAGGAAAGTTGTAGGTCAAGGTTTAAGCACTAATCTTGTTCCCAGTGGAAGTGATGCTCCGATAAGATGCATTATTCCGAGTGGGAGATACGTTCAGACCAAAGATGGGTTTATCAAGCCTAGACGAAAATTCAAAGGCATTGAATCCATCGAGTGGGGTGATAACCTCACTCTAAAGACTGTTAGTGAGCATTGGAAAGACCTCAAGTGGAGAAATGGAGAAAAATAATAAAAGAGAGAGATCGGTTAAATGAAAGCCATTGTCTATAGTTGATTTACCTGCTAATCACAGGGGCACAAGGATAAGGTGAGTCCTGAAAGAAGGCTCACCACTGATGGAAAAAGTCGGCAGTGCGAAACCCGACTTGTTGCGAAAGTATATACCCAAGTTCACGGAGTTGACTTTGACGAAATAAACTCATCGACTGTGCGTAAAACCACGATCAGGGCCAGTTACAGTCCTGGTCTCAAGTCTCGATCTCGAGCTGCACCAAATGGATGTTAAGACCGCATTTCTTCAGGGAAACCTGGAGGAAGAAATCTATATGGAGCAACCAGAGGGTTTCATTACTCCTGGTAATAAACGTAAAGTTTGTAAGATCCAAAGGTCCATCTACGGTCATAAACATTCGTCTCGGCAATGGTACCGCAGATTCCATGAGGAAATCGTAGGAAACGGATTCGTGAACCTTCACGAGGATCCGTGCGTGTATTATAAGACCTCCGGGTTTAAGTATTTCATCTTAATCTTATACGTGGACGAAATTCTCATTGCCACAAAAGGCATTAGTTTTATGAACAAGTCAAAGTCATGGTTGGCATCGGTATTTGAGATGAAAGACATGGGAGAAGCCACGTACATCTTAGGCATTAAAATTGCTAGAGATCGTGCTGCCCATAAATTATGTCTGTGTCAAGAAGCTTATATCAAAAAATTGTTGATAAGGTTCAGATTATAGGATGCCAAACCCGTTGATACGCCGGTGGTGTTTGGAAGCGCATTATAACAACGTGACGACCCCAAGAACCTGGAAGAGCGGGAACAGATGAAGGGTGCAGAGTATTTAAGTATGGTCGGTAGTTTGATGTATGCCATGCAATGAACCCCTCCGAATATCTGTTACGCCGTGGGCCTAGTAGCACACTTCCAATCAGATACTGACTATCAACATTTAAAGGTTGTAAAACGAATTATTCGTTATCTGAAAGGTACTGCAGACTACGCACTGTGGTATGAGGGCGGGAAGTTAGAATTGATCGGTTAAAGTGACACCGACCATGGTGGCGATCCGGATGATCGTAAGTCCACTACAGGAGGAGTGCTTCTCCTTGCTAATGCCGCCATTTCATGGACGAGCAAGAAGCAAACATGTGTCGTGCTGTCCACGATGGAATCAGAATTCGTAGCCCTCTCCAAGAAATTACAGGAAGCGGTCTGGCTGAAAAGGCTTCTTACCTGCGGCTCTTGATGGCGATGTCGGGAGTAAACCTGTGAAGGTGTTCTCTGACAGCAGGCAGCCATTGCGGCAGTAAAGAATCTGAAGTACCATAGTAGGACCAAACACATTGATGTGAAACATTTTTATGCTAAACCTATGGTAGAAGAAAATATAATCACTTTGGAATACTTGTCCACTGATAACATGGTTGCGGACCCATTACCTAAACTACTACGCATGGAGATATTCGAAAAGCATGTAAAACTGCTTGGATTACGTAGGGTTTAAAAGTGGCATGTATCTGTGAT